>CAJVRN010000150.1:0-161468 GCA_911728415.1 Lagocephalus sceleratus
GGGAGGTTCGAGGTGGTGCTGCCGCTGACGCAGCCCTCCACCCGGGTCACCCTGTCCAACGTGCCCCCTTCATCAGTGATGAGTTCCTGACCAGGGAACTCACAAGGTTGGGGAAGATGGTGTCACCCATCAGGAAGGTTCTGTGGGGGTGTAAGTCCCCCTGCTGAAGCACGTCGTGTCTCACAGGAGACAGGTCTTCATGATCCTGAACAAGCGGGCGGAGGAGCTGAACGTGTGTTTCCACGTCAGAGTGGAGGACTTTGACTACATGCTGTACGCGTCCTCCTCCGTCATGAAGTGCTTCGGCTGTGGGGAGGAGGGACATTTAATTAAAGCCTGTCCGGGCCGGGCCGGGGGGCGGGGCCCTGCCCCGGACCGGCCCGGGGCAAGCTCGGTCCCGGTCGGTCCCGGTGGGCGGGGCTCTGCCCAGGACCGTCCCGGGACCGGGGGTCCTCCTCCTCCCGGGGGGGACAGGGCGGCACGACAGGAGGAGAGCATCAGGGGAAGTGGACAGGAGGAGGTAGGTGAGAAGGTGGAGAAGGTGGTGAGTGAGGAGCAGGTGAGTGAGCCCGATGGTGCACTGGTGGGTGTGGTGGCTCAGGTGGGTGAAGGTGGTGAGGGACAGGTGGGTGGAGGTGGTGAGGGACAGGTAGGTGAAGGTGGTGAGGGACAGGTGGGAGGGTGAGGGACAGGCAGGTGAAGGTGGTGAGGGACAGGTGGGTGGAGGTGGTGAGGGACAGGTGGGTGGAGGTGGTGAGGGACAGGGGGGGTGAGGGACAGGTGGGTGAAGGTGGTGAGGGACAGGTGGGTGGAGGTGGGTGGGAGGGACAGGTGGAGGTGGTGAGGGACAGGTGGTGAAGGTGGTGAGGGACAGGTGGGTGAAGGTGGTGAGGGAGAGGTGGTGGTGGAGGTGGTGAGGGACAGGTGGGTGAGGTGGTGAGGGACAGGTGGGTGGAGGTGGTGAGGGACAGGTGGGTGAAGGTGGTGAGGGACAGGTGGGTGAAGGTGGTGAGGGACAGGTGGGTGAAGGTGGTGAGGGACAGGTGGGTGAAGGTGGTGAGGGACAGGTGGGTGGAGGTGGTGAGGGACAGGTGGTGAAGGTGGTGAGGGACAGGTGGGTGAGGTGGTGAGGGACAGGTGGGAGGTGGTGAGGGACAGGTGGGTGAAGGTGGTGAGGGACAGGTGGGTGAAGGTGGTGAGGGACAGGTGGGTGGAGGTGGTGAGGGACAGGTAGGTGAAGGTGGTGAGGGACAGGTGGGTGGAGGTGGTGAGGGACAGGTGGGTGGAGGTGGTGAGGGACAGGCGAATGATGGCGCAGCTGTGGCCCTGCCAAACGTAAAGAGGGACAGGTGGTGGGTGGTGGGAGGCCAGCCGGTGTTGGAAAGAACGTTGGGGACAGGCAGGTGGAGGTGGTGAGGGACAGGCAGGTCCCTCACCACCTCCACCTACACACACACACAGAAATCTGGAAGCGTTGATGAGATACTCTGCAAAAATGATTAAGAGCTTCCTCACAGAAACTAAGAACTCCAAGGGGGTGAAGGTAGAGCACCACTTCCCAGAGAAACAACTATTCTACACCTCCGTAAAGCATCACCTCAGAAACAAACTGGAGTCCGATTTTACGGACCAGGAGGTTTTTAGACTCAGAAAACTGATTTTAAAAGTGAAAAGAGAAATGAGCAAATGAGGGGCTGTTCAGTGTGGTGCCTTTTTATTGTTTTTAGTAGCCTCCTTTTAACCGTAGTTTTAGACCTCTCACTTTTTAATGAACAATTTTAAGGTGGGGAGTTTAAATATCAACGGGGCGAGGGAAACAAGCAAGAGGGCAAAGACAGATGAAACAGCCAAAAGTAAAAGAATAGATGTTTTATTTGTACAAGAGACCCACAGCAGTGACAGCAACGAGACCCACTGGAGGAGAGAGTGGGGGGGTGTTTAAGCCACAGCACATCGGTCAGTGCTGGGGTGGGCATCCTCTTCTCCAGGACTTTTAACCCAGATGCTGTCACAGTGGAACACGTCGTTCAGGGACGCTGCCTTTTAGTTAAAGCTGCTTTTAGTCACCTCACGCTTGTTTTTATGAACATTTATGCTCCTACCAACGGTGCAGAGAGGAAGCTCTTTTTAGAGAATATTAATGAGCTTTTAAAAAACCAGAGCTCAGCTGATTTGTTGTTTTTAGGGGGGGATTTTAACTGTACAGAGGATCATGTTTTAGATCATAACCACATGGAGCCTCATCCAGTTTCCCAGCAGGTCCTGAGGCAGCTGGTCCACTCCCATGGCCTGGTGGACGTGTGGAGAAGGATGCATGTGAGCCACAGACAGTTCACATGGTCCCACGTCAGAGACGACACCATCTCTTTGGCCCGCCTCGACCGTTTTTACTGTTTTAAACACCATTTTAGTGCTTTTAAAAGGTGTGATATTTTACCAGTAGGTTTTACAGACCATGCACTGCTTTTAGGAAGCGTGCTGGTCAGAAACATTCGCCCAAAAAGCGCCTACTGGCATTTTAATTCAACTCTGACAGCTGACAGAGGTTTTAAAGAGGCTTTTAGTTACTTTTGGGCCGGTTTTAGACGGAGGAAGGAGGATTTTACCTGTCTAAGACAGTGGTGGGACCATGGGAAAGTCCAGATCAGACTTTTATGTCAACAGCACACTCTCAATGTCACCCGCTACATCACCAGATCAATCGGAGCTCTGGAGACCGAGATTGTGGAACTAGAGTGTTTGTGTGAGTCCACAGGAGATCCAGGGTGTTTGGAGACCCTCAAGACCAAAAAGATGGCCTTGGCCAACCTGCTGGACACTAAGGTACAAGGTGCGCTGGTGCGGTCCCGGATGCAAGACATCGGCGAGATGGACACTCCCTCAACGTTCTTCTTTGGCCTGGAGAGGAAGCGTGGGCAGAGCAGGGTCATCCACTCCCTGCTATCGGAGGAAGGGCTGGAACTAACGGAGCCGGAGCGGATCCGGAAAAGAGCAGTGGACTTCTACTCCTCCCTGTTCAGGAGCGAGTACGAGGAGAACGATGAACTCTTGGAGGAGTACTGCTCTGGACTGCCCCAGGTGTCAGTAGAGACCAACGCCCAGCTGGAGCGCCCCCTGTCTGCCCTGGAGGTGTATGCTGCTCTTCAGAGCATGCAGAGCCTGAAAGCTCCGGGCATCGATGGACTGGGGGTGGACTTCTACAAAGCCTTCTGGAGCATCGTGGGGCAGGACCTGCTGGAAGTCCTCAATGAGAGTCTTCGCTCTGGCTCCCTGCCGCTGTCCTGCAGGAGGGCGGTATTTGCTCTCCTACCCAAGAAGGAGAACCTGCAGGACATTAAGAACTGGCACCCTGTTTCCCTGCTCTGCTCGGACTACAAGATCCTCTCCAAGGCCTTGGCCATCCGGCTGTGGGAGGCCATGGAGCAGGTCCTCCACCAGGACCAGATATACTGTGTGCCCGGCAGGTCGATGGTGGATAATGTCCACCTCATTCGGGATGTTTTGGAAGTCTCCGGTTCATTTGGAATACAGGTTGGTCTTCTCCTGGAACCCCTTCTGATCTAAATGAGATTGAATGTTTAGAGTATGGTTTTATCGGGTTTCAATGGAAACATGGTTTTACCTGCTTATGCTAGGGTACTGCTTTTTTTAGGGTCCGGTTTCTCCAGAGGTTCCTCATAGGGCCTCCTGATCTAGTGTGGAGGGGCGTGGCCAGCTGTATCCTCAGGCGTGTGAACAACCTGGGGCTGGACGCGGCTCTGTAACTTAAAGTTTTTATGGTTACAGGGGTTACCTCTATTTCATCAGGGTGTTTTTAAATCCTGTGCTCTTTTTAAATGGAGCTTTGTTAAGACAGACTCTCTGCACTGGCTTTTAAAGGAGCCGTTGGTCTGTGGGGGCAGACTAGGCGTCTGCAGCAGGGCTGGGCTGAAGGAGGCCCTGATCAGGAATAAGATGGTGACGCTGGAGCAGCAGGACCAGAGCTCACCACTGCCCAGGCTGTGAACTTGGTGCTGAGGGTCCGGTTGGTCCTACTGATCCAGAGGAGCCTGGACCTCTGGAGACACAGACTCTCTACGAGAGAGAAGAGTCTTCTCCTCCAGCAAAAGAGAGGAGAGGTTGAGGCCAACCCCACGGACACCTGCACCCTGGCCTCCACCTGCACCCGGACCTCCTGGACCTTGGTGGTCCTCTCCTGGACGGCTGTGGCTCAGGAGTCCTTCACAACATGGACAGGAGGATTTTATATGGGGACATCATGAAGACACTCAAAACTGATAAACTGAAGGACAGAGGGACAACGGTGTGGAAGGACAGGCTGGGGGACAGAGTCCTCAGTGGAGGACTCTCTACAAGCCCCCCATCAAGAAGAGGACTGGTGACCTCCAATGGAGGATTTTACATGGAGCCATCACCACCAGTGTCTTCCTGTCCATTTTAAACCAGAACAATTTAAACAACTGTCCTTTCTGTGGTTTTAATGAGTGTCTTCCATGTTTTCACTGGGTGCAGTAGGCTGGTGGGTCTTTTTAGGGTTTTAACTGATGTTTTTAGGCTTTTTAATGTCGTGTTCTCCACTGCTGTTTTTATTTGTGGAATAAGGCACAAGAGGGCAGGAAGGGGAAATGCCAGCTTTTAAATTTTCTAGTAAGTGAGGCTAAACTTGTCATCTATTTGTCCAGGAGGGACAAAATTAAGAATGGAACGGCATGTGACGCGGTGGCTTTGTGGAAGCAGAACGTGAGGGTGCGCCTGAATCTGGAGTTCTGCTTCTACAAAGCCACTGAGAACCTGGAAGCCTTTAAACAGGCAGGGTTTTGGTGAAGGTAAAAGAGCTGGGTGAGATGGAGACAGCAACATGGCCTATTTGAGGGAAGATGAGGGTTGAGCTTGGTTGTGAACACTGTAAATAAAGTACACTTTTTTTTTGTGTTGTGTGTATATGGAGCTGAGAGTCGTTCTGAGAATTTTCAAACCTTTGAGGTTTTAGCTTATGTTGTTCTGGTTTATGTTGGTTCATTGGGTTGAGGATTTTTAATAGAAGCATGTAGGGTTACATCTGCTGGCCCCATCATATCTTCTTAGTCATTCTCTTGATTATGGAAATCATTTCTCACTTCCATATCAACATCATCAACATCTCTCCCCCCCCCACAAATTTTATTTTGGGTTTTCTTACCATCCTTCTGGTGAAAAAAAACCTCAGATGCAACTCCCACACCTCCTTCTTCTCTTTCAGACTCGTTCAATCTTGTCGGTGGAACTGTTTGAAATTCCCGAAAACATAAAATTATGTTCTCCCCCCCTATTTAAATTCAAAAAATAAACCGTTTGGTGAAAAAAAGATGTGGAAACATACGAAATGGTGAGACTGTATGTGGAGTCCAGAGATGACTGAATGTGTGAGATGGTCCAGCAGTTGGAGATGGTGGTGGGGTGGTCAGGTCAATGATGATTTGGTCTAACAATGGACAGAAATAATGATGAGTTATATTTATTTCAAAGAGACTGTGAAGGGATTTATTTTAAATAAATAATAAGAGAGTAGGAAACATCAGCTCACCCTGATTTGAGGCCGATCTACACACTGGGTGACCCTTACTGTCCCCCAATGTTAGCCCAGATCTATAATGCAAAGAAAATAATCTTATTCCTTCCATTATTCAATATTTGATATCACAAAAATATAAATATAAAAAATAAATGTACATACATGCAGAGTTGTAGTCTTACACACCTCTCTGCTGCTTCCATAGAGCCCTCATCCACCAATAATAACATAGTTAATACCATAGAGGTGGTCTCTGTTCCACGGCCTAGAGTTCACCAAGCGCGGAGTAGGGGAGCGGTCAATCACCATAATCTTATTAAAATTAATACTAAAGCACAAGTTGGAGAAACCAACATCACAATTAAATGTGGACTGTTAAATATCAGATCTCTTTTGTGTAAATCCCTGTTAGTACATGACCTGATAGCGGATCATCACATTGATTTATGTTGCCTCACTGAGACCTGGCTTCAGGAGGAGGATTATGTTAGTTTAAACGAATCTACTCCTCCTACTCATCTTAATTATCATATTCCTCGTCTTACTGGTCATGGAGGGGGAGTGGCAGCAATCTGTCACTCCAAGTTATCAATCAACCCTAGACCAAAACATAGTTCCAGCTCATTTGAAAGCCTGACTCTTGGCATCACCATCAAAATAGACAGCTATCATGTAGCCTGGAAAGACTGTCTATTAGTTTACAAAAAGGCCCTTCGCAAGGCTAGAACAGCCTATTATTCTTCTTTAATTGAGGAAAATAAGAGCAACCCCAGGTTCCTTTTCAGCACCGTGGCCAAATTAACTCAGAGTCATAGTGCTTTAGACCCACGTATCCCTTCCTCCCTTACTGGTGAAGACTTCATGAGCTTCTTCACTCATAAAGTACTAGCCATTAGAGAGAAAGCTGAGCAGGCCATCCCAACATCTGGACCATCACCAGATGTGCTGACCGTGGGAACATACAGGTTCTCCAACGAGCCCTTAAACTCCTTCATCCCTATATATTTTTCTGAGGCGTCTTCGCTGATTCAGAAATCCAAGACCACCACATGTCTTTTAGATCCCATCCCAACATACCTGTTGAAGGATGTTCTACCATTGATAGGCAGTCCTATCTTGGACCAGATCAATTCTTCCTTAGTAACAGGTTATGTACCTCGGTCCTACAAGGTGGCAGTGATTAAGCCATTGCTTAAAAAACCATCACTGGATCCTGACGTGTTAGCAAATTATAGGCCGATATCCAACCTTCCTTTTATTTCTAAAATTCTTGAGAAGGTGGTGGTGACTCAGTTACTGGAGCACCTGCAGAGGAACAGTCTGTTTGAGATGTTTCAGTCAGGCTTCAGAGCTCACCACAGCACAGAAACAGCACTTTTTAAAGTTACCAATGATCTTCTTATAGCTTCAGATCATGGACTGGTTTCTATGCTGGTTCTGCTGGACCTCAGTGCTGCTTTTGATACAGTTGATCACAGCATCCTGTTACAGAGACTGGAATATATGATTGGGATTAAAGGGACAGCACTAGACTGGTTTAGATCATATTTATCTGATAGATACCAGTTTGCTCTTGTCCATGGTGTTCCCTCTTCATACAGTAGGGTTAGCCACGGAGTCCCTCAAGGTTCTGTACTTGGACCAATCCTCCTCACCCTGTACATGCTTCCCTTAGGAAACATTATTCGGCAGCATGGGATAAATTTTCATTGTTATGCTGATGACACACAGCTCTACTTATCCATGAAACCAGAAGAGACAGAGAAGTTAGTGAAGCTCCAGACCTGTCTTAAGGACATAAAGTCCTGGATGTCTTCAAATTTCCTTCTCCTCAACCCAGGAAAAACTGAAGTCATGGTGTTTGGTCCTAAACCTCTCAGGGATAGGTTAGATCACATTATCACTCTAGATGGTATCTCCTTTGAAACTAGTCTGTCTGTGAGGAATCTAGGAGTAACTTTTGATCAGAACCTCTCCTTTAACTCACACATAAAATTTGTCTGTAGAAGTGCCTTTCTTCACCTAAGGAACATTAGAAAGATCAGGAAGATATTATTGCAGCATGATGCTGAAAAGTTAGTCCATGCTTTTGTTACTTCCAGGCTGGACTATTGTAATTCTCTACTATTAGGGTGCCCAAACAACTCTTTAAGAAGTCTTCAGCTTGTCCAGAACGCTGCAGCCAGAGTTCTGACAGGTATTGACAAAAGAGATCACATAACTCCTGTACTGGCGTCTCTTCATTGGCTGCCCGTTAAATTCAGAATCATTTTTAAAACCCTCCTCTTGACCTACAAGGTCCTCAGAGGCCTAGCTCCATCCTACCTGGAGGAGCTAGTGATACCTTATCAGCCCAATAGACCGCTCCGCTCTCAGAACGCTGGTCTACTTGTGGTTCCCAGAGTCTTTGGGAGTAGACTGGGGGGCCGAGCATTTAGCTACCAGGCCCCTCTGCTATGGAACCAGCTCCCTGTCCAGGTACGGGAGGCTGACTCCATCGCTGCTTTCAGGACCAGACTTAAAACCTACCTCTTTGAAAAAGCTTATTGTTATTAATTCTGTAGTTCCAGTTACTATCATAGATAGACTAATGATCACACTTAGGGGGTCGTCTAATCGTCAGGTTAAGATACTAGTTATGCTGCTATAGGCCAAGGCTGCCGGGGTCCAGAAACAGGATCACCTGACAGGCCTCCTCACTGGTGATGGTTTCCTCTCCTCTCCTTTCCTCCTCCTCATTAAGCAGACTAGTTATGCAGATTCCTGTGTAGTTTTTCTGCCCCCCCCTCTATTTATTTACAGGCATCGCCGCCGTCGGAGCTGCATGACAACATCTGGCCCGCCGACCTGTTGTATATTGTATTTTTGTATCTCTGTGTATGTTTTCTGTGTTCTGTGCCTCTCCTCTCCTCTCCCTCTTCTTCCTCTCCTCTCCTCTCTCTCTCTCTACCCAGCCGGCCATCATCAGGAAGGTCCCCCTACATGAGCCTGGTCCTGCTCAAGGTTTCTTCCTGTTAAAGGGGAGTTTTTCCTTGCCACTGTTGCTTGTCTGGGGTTAGGCCCTGGGATTCTGTAAAGCGCCTTGAAACAATTTTGATTGTATAAGACGCTATAGAAATAAAGATTGATTGATTGATTGATTGATTGATACATACAGTTGCTACCCATGATGAGAAAGTCAGGCTTCCTTTGAAGTCAAACCAGAGTGGACTTTGACGACCTATGGTTCAGATTCTGGAGCTTCTGGAGGTCAGTGGTTTAACTTCACTGCTGTCCTGTGAGGGTTGGCGCCCCCTTCAGGCAGATCAATGACACACTGACGTTTGAGGTGTCCCTTGTTGACAGTGACGTCCTGCAGGGCGTTCAGGGCCTCCAGCTGTTTCTGGTGGTCATGCAGGTAGTTCATCAGTACACCTGATGTTGATGGGAGCTGACGATAATCGACCGTGTGAGCACCACCTGAAAACAAACACTCTTCATCACACCACCACAATGGAACCAAGAACTTTGACTAAAGTACAACTGTAGATCCTCTTTCTGAAACTGTCACTGATTGAACACACATTTAGATTGTAGATGGTGTCAGTCGTACTTTCAGAAAACAACCACTGACTGAAAGGACGTCCTCAGAGACAAGACAAACTGGACACTGGACACCATTTGTGTTTGTGTGGCGGGGCAGTAACTTTGGGGCAAGGTGCGGACAACGCCACCTGGGGTATTTCGCCCCAGGAACTAGTTCTAATGGGTGTGGTGCAGTTCACACCCGGTAAAGGACACAGGTTCGATGGCACAAAATTTGACTAAGACGTGATTCCGCAGTGTGACTAAATTTATTTAGGGTATTTACCACCCTTTAAAAAAGAACACAAATAAATTCCGTGCGTCCAGTGTAATATTGCTGGGCGAAATTAAAGAAAGAAAAAAACACAACTAAACACAACTTTATGGAATCGGGCTTGGGCTTACCACAGCAGCCAGCTGGGGAAAACTAACACCACGTGAAAATCAGGACACCCGGAGTGCACTTCACTGCAAAATAAAACACCACCACCAAGGGATCTGGCTGCCACACACTGGGGGCCCACAGCTCCTGTTCAACACAAATAAAAAAACACAAAACTGTAACAAGCCCAGCAATAGAACTCTTAAAATTTAAGCAACTCAAATATTCAAAGAAATTTATCAAACACAAAAAAAGCAAAAACACTGGATGAGACACACCCAGGTCAAAAATAAACACTAAATAAGCAAATTGATGAACGTGAATATACCATGATAAAAACAGGTTAAAACGAAGAATTAAGATGAGGACACGGACACAATAAACCCAGACACGGTAAAGAGCAACCAGGCTAAAACAAAACAAGATAAAACAAAGGATAGCACCAAACAAAACAGCAGCTTTTCAATGGGAGTGGCGGCCGGCGTTAGCAGGGCCGCACACCGAGGCTCCGAGCCGAACGAAGAGAGTCGGCGCGGGACAACTGGACCTGGAGGCTGGCCGTGCTACTGCCACACGGAGAACTCACAGACGAGGAACCAAATCACTGCAATAAGCTGATCCCACTTGGAACGTAAGCCCCCTCCTCTGCTGTCCGTCAGACAACGCACCCGCTGTCAACACACACAGTAATGAAGGAGGAGCACCAGATCGGATGGGCAAAAAGGGTCAGCGCTTACCGTTCCAATGGTCTGAGTACCGAGTTCCAGCAACCGACTGACCTGTCTCCCACGCTACAGCCTCTCGCAGCTGAGCCACGCCCTTGGCTCTCAGGAAGTGATCTGGGACAGGTGTGCGCCAGTGCATATATACTCCAAAGCTCCGCCTCCCCATCAGGCAGCAGCGGGAAAGAGAAGGAGCGAGAGGGTGGGGCAGAGCACCGCCCTCGTCCTGCTACATTTGGAGGTTATGTGTGTGAAGATGTGCAGCAGCAGAAGAACTGACCTGGGTCCACTGGATGATCTGCTGCTTTGTCCTTTTCTTCAGTCTGTCCAGCTCTGCCTTCAGCTCCTCTTCACTGAATATGGTCTTTTGCGTTTGGACCTTCAGGTCATTGAGATGGAGAAACTCCTTTGTGATCAACACTGATTTCTTTACTTCCTCTTGGTATAAGGTGGATTTTTGAGGAGGAGGAAGAACTTTCTTCTGCTCAAATTCAGAAAGTAGAGAGTAAAAATTAAACTTCCATGGTATTTCTTTCCTCCTGATGTTTGCGTAGAGCAGGGATCTCCAAACTATTCCACAAAGGGCCGTGTGGCTGCAGGTTCTCGTTTCAACAGAGCAGCAGCACACCAGACTTGACTCACTTAATCAACCCATCTGAGTCTTCAGACAGCTGATTGGTCAAACTGGTTTGCTTGACTGGTTGGAACAAAAACCTGCAGCCACACAACCCTTTGGGGAATAGTTTGGAGATCCCTGGTGTGGAGCATCAACCAGGACAGAGATACTCTGAAGAGGATGGAGCGAGGCAGCGTGGTTAGTAAAAGGAAATACATTTTAAGGGATTGTGAGTAAGGATTAAAGTTTAGTGAAAGAAAAGAGAAAGTGGAGGACATGTCCTCCAGCAACCTGGTCCTATAGCAGCATAAGTAAGGGTTGGTTAAGTCCAGCTCTCAATATCTGCTTTGTCCAAAAGGAAAGTCTTCAGCCTGACCTTAAACCTGCCTCTCCAATCCATACTGGGAGCTGGTTCCAGAGAAGAGGAGCCTGGTAGCTAAAAGTTCTACCTCCTGTTCTACTTCTGGAAACTGTAGGAACTACAAGTAATCCTTCACTTTTAGATCACAGTGATCTGTTGGGACAGTATGGCACTATGAGGTCTGTCAGATATGATGGAGCGAGGCCCGTCATGGATTTGTAGGTGAGGAGGAGGATTGTAAATTCAATTCTAGATTTTATGGGGAGCCAATGAAGAGAAGCTAAAGCTGGAGTAATATGATCTCTTACTAATTCCTGTCAGAGCTCTTGCTGCAACGTTCTGAATTAATTTGAGTTATAGTGTCCTCTCCTGGAGAAAGGCACTTGGACTGCAAGGCTCAGTCAAAGTGAATTCGACAGGATCGTTGGTGGACAGGAGCCTTTCAAGTATGCAGGCTGATCGGCTCCTGGTCCAATCCCACCAATTAAATATATTTTTTGAAATATGAGGAAACAGGCTTTTTTGGGGGGATTTTTGTGTGATATGTGCATGTTGTGTGAAATGTAATCATTGTCTGTAAACAGGAAACAGCGTTGATGCTTAAACATGTGTTTGTTCCATACGCTTCAACATGCTGACGTAAAGGTTTGAGACAAGAGGAAACCTGAAGACCACAGAGGGAGGAACAGAGGTGAGTTCAACAGGTACTGGGAGAAAAGCCCCAGATATGGTGTAGCTGCCATGAGACACCCTGGAACTGGAACAGAGAGACTGGACCAACTGGGATGGATTCACCAGTGGGGATAAATGGACTGGTCATACTGGTAGAGAAGATAAAGTATGAAGGGATCCATGTATTTACCACCATTATTCATCAGTTCCAGTAAATGATCAGATGAAGAACAGAAGATGTTGCAACTGTTGATTTGTAGCTGTCAAACAAATCATCAGCTTCAAAATATAAAACTGATGAATGTGACGAACCTTTCACAGCTGTCATGGAGAAAAAAGCGGACAATCTGACAGGGAGGAGAAGGAACAGGTAAGTTAAATAAGCAGGTGAGCAGGTGCAGAGAATTGGTGCTAATGAGTGGTGCCTTCAGGGGCATCGTGGAAAGATGAGTACTGGCCAGGCGTTGAGTTCAAACTTAATGAAGTGTAAAACAGGAGCAGGTGGACGTGAACAAACATCAAGACTAAGAGGAACAGTTTGAAGTCAACAAGTAGTTTTGTGAATGTTGATCCTGTAGTGAGCTTCAAACATGTTGTTGAGTTCTTGTCTTTGATTTAGGAGATCATCTGATTTAAAGAGTGTCTGTGTGAGATCATTTAACATTCTACAGGTGAAAAGACAAAACAAGGTTGTGTAAAAACGTGTCCACTGAAAACGCTCTCACTTGTTCCTCTTCTACTGTGGCTGCTGACGGCAAATAAAAGTGAAAGACAGTTTGATAGCTGATGATTGGGACTCAGCGCTCGCCTCTCCACATTCATCACCTGTGTGATCATTTGTGGCCTCATCAACAGGCTGAAGATCACTGGCTTAGCCTCATCTGCGCAAGAGAGTCAAAGGGGAGATTTGGTTCATCCTGGGACACTTGAAGGACTTTGAATTCTTCTAGAATGCAGATTAAAGTCAGAATGAACTTTATTCAGCCAGCGTCAGACTTGAAGTGTGCCAGACAGCAAGAGTAGGAAGATGAGGAGCTTCATGGTTCTGCAGGACAGGAAGCAGACAGACAGTTGAAGCAGTTGACTGATGAAGGTCACATTATCAGAGTCTTCAGTGACATGATGAAGGAACCAAGTCAGCTGCTCCATTCTAAACACAGCTCCCCTTCCTGTCCCTGTGATCAGTATTCATCAGAATATCTCCCTCCAGGCCTCCACAGAGGGCAGCAGCACTCACTGATGTCCAGTGTGTCCACTCACCTTCAGGAGCTGCTCTCTGCTCCCATGGCTCACGCGTGTGTGTGTGTGTGTGTGTGTGTGTGTGTGTGTGCGTGCGTGCGTGCGTGCGTGCGTGCGTGCGTGCGTGCGTGAGTGTGAGAGAGAGACTCAATAAAGTTGAGTCCCTCCAGCTCCAACATGATCACTGATCCAAAATATTCATCATGATTATAAAGATGTTAAATGTGGCCCAGATGTGACTCCAGTCGTTCTGGTTTCAGAACTTTATTTATCTGACGTTACGATTGATGTTGATTAAACTGTCAGCTCATGTCACCATAACACCATAAAACCATAAAACAATCCCCATAAAACTCCTAATATGTTCACACTTATGGGGGCCAACACAAATGGGGGATCTCATGATTAAATTGCTGCCTTCATCTTAAATCCCAGTGCTGTTGGGATTAGCTCTCTGGATTGAGGAACGCTGATCCGGACCATAACCTGCTGCTCCACATCTAAATAATTCCTGTCCTGACAGGCAATTATTCAGCATAAATGATACTCAATTATCCCAGAGATTGTATGAAGAACATCTATGAAACTGAGGTCCAGCCATGAAGCAAATCCTCTCCAACAGGCTTCCTCAATCCAGCTGTACGAGGGCCACAATCCAGCAGGTCTTCTGTCCCAGCAGGTAGAAAACTGCTTTCACCCAGGTAGGCTCTTCACCTCGTAGGACCGAGGTGAAGAGCTCTGCTCTAATGTCTGACTGATCAGAGGAAGATGGAGAGAGTGCGAGGAAGAAGACAGGACAGGAACTGGACTGAACAGCTGGAAGCCTCCAGAGCGAGAGTTGTGAGTTAAAGGATACCACAGTTTAATCACTGGACAGAGCCACAGAGTCAGTGAGACAGATCAGTCAGATTTACAAACATCACATGAGCCCTCCAGAGCAGCGTATTCACAAGAAGCACACTAATTGTAGCACAGCAATTGAAGGCTAAACTGCCCCGCCTACATCCGGAGGCACAGTCAAACCGGGCCTCGTAGATGTAGCGGTGCAGCGCTATATTGCGGTGCACCGCTACATCCAGGTGCGGGGCAATTTACAGTTTACTTATTTACAGTTTACTTACTAACAGTGTACTCACAATTTACAATTTACTTGCTGCAATTCTCAGGTCCTGCTCAATGTTTAGCTGGGACCTATACTTGGTCGTTAGTGAGGTCCAAACTATTAAAGCAGCTGAAAACAGCAAAAACAGAAACTCTTAACCACCAGTAATCCAGCATTTATGACTCTAGACCCACAACAGTATAAGAGCTTTCCTTTTTAACTTCAGATCTTAAAGTGTTTTAAAATCACTTAAATATCTAAAGAATAAAGTTACATTTGATACTTTTCTCACATCCTAATGATCAGGTCAACAGCGAATACTGAGAACTGGTTCTAAATCAACATTGTCTCCACATTAACAATGTTTTAAAGCAGCTCGTTTAAGAGTACAATACATTTAAAAGTGACTCTCGGTGCAGTGAAGAGAGCTGTTGTGATAAGGCAATAAGGAATTTAACATGAATGCAATGATACACATCTTGGGGATAAAAAAAACAAACAACTGAAGGTGTCCGTAGACATTTAACACATGGAGGAAAGTGACTGTGAAAGAAAAGTGAGGATTGCTGGAGTGTGTTCTATTCTGTTGATGTGTATGTAAAAATGCATTTGGTACACATGCGAATGTGTGAGCAGATATGAAGGTATGTGCTCGTAGGTTTGACCAAAAGAGGTCTGATCGATCAATCACTGTCTGATGGGAAAAGGCTGGAGAACTCTGAGCTCCCCTGTGTTTTGTTCACTGAAAAATAAAGAGTCTTGAAGCTGAAGAAATAAACTGGCGGAAGAGACGCTATTGGTTCTTCTGTCATAGGTGGGATGTTCTCGGTCCTACTGACCCACACGGCTTTTCTAGTTTCAGGTTGCGGTATCAAAGGTTCCAGGATGAAAGGTTCCAAGATGAAAAGTTCCCAGATCAAAGGTTCCCAGATCAAAGGTTCGTATATGAAAGGTTTCCAGATCAAAGGTTACCACATTAAAGGTTCCATGATGAAGGGTTCCAAGATCAAAGGTTCCATAATGAAGGGTTCCAAGATCAAAGGTTCCCAGATTATTGGGTCCAGAATCCATTGGTCCCAGATGAAAGGTTCCTCGATCAACGGTTGCAACATCAAAGTCCCATGATGAAAGGTCCCCAGATGAAAGGTCCTCAGATTAAAGGTTCCCACATCAAAGATCCCCAGATCAAATGTCCACAGATCAAAGGTCCACAGATCAAAGGTTCCAAGATCAAAGGTTTCAAGATCAAAGGTTCCAAGATCAAAGGTTCCTATATGAAAGGTTCCCAGATCAAAGGTTGCCACATCAAAGGCTACATGATGAAATGTTCCCAAATCAAAGGTTCCTAGATCAAAGGTTACCACATCAAAGGTTCCATGATGAAGGGTTCCCAGATCAAACATTCCCAGATTAAAGGTTCCAGAATCCAATGGTCCCAAATCAAAGGTTACTAGATCAAAGGTCCATAGATCAAAGGTTCCCATATCAAAGCCCCCCACATCAAAGGTCCCCAAATCAAAGGTTCCAAGATCAAAGGTCCACCGATCAAAGGTTCCAAGATGAAGGGTTCCCAGATTGGTTCGATCAGACACAGCCGCAGGACGAGCAGAATTCTGACAAAGTGTCCCACCTACAAGAGAGTGACCACAACAACAAAATCATTGAGCGTCTTCAGCAGCAGCTCTGGAATTTACAAGAGCAATATGCACAATCTGAGAAGGACTGCTGCAAATTGAAGCTGCGACTACTTGAAGCTGATGAAGCCATGAAAAACAGAGATACAGAATTGCTCTCTCTGAAGAGGTCTCTGGAGTGTAAAGAAAGGGAGTTGCAAGACATCAAGGCCTCTCAGGACTCCAAGTGCTCCCGAGGGTGTCAGACCTCAGAGGAGGGCTGGGAGGACGAAACCAGCCGGCTAAAAGAGCTCCTGGCAGAGAAGGAGGAGCACATTAAAAAAGTGGAAAGAAAGGCCAGCCGGCGGGCCGCTGCCCATATTGACACTATCGCCCATCTGACCTGCACTGAAAAGGCTCTGGAAGAGGAGAAAGAAAAATGTGCAGTTCTGGAAGCAGAACTTTCAAAAGTCCAGAATGACAAGCGGGAGATGTGGCAGCAGGAGGTCCGAGAAAACGAGAAGAGCTTCAGGGAGGAGCTCTCGCAAAGTATAAAGAACTCTGAGATGTTGCTCTCTACTATGTGTCATCAATGGGAGGAACAGCAGAAGGACCTGGCTGAACATCATTCAGAGATTGAGAAGAGGCTCCAAAAAGAGACTGATATGCGGGAGCAAGAGGTCGGATCACATCATGAAGTGATCCAAAGCCTCAAGAATGAAGTAGCGCAGCTTCAGCAGTCCAGCAATAAGGAGAAGAACAAGAAGAAAAAGTTTTCTTGGTGCTGGTTCTTCAAGAAGAAGGAGAAGAACCAGCAATCGGCCTGATTCATATCCTCCTTTCCTCTCCTCACCCTGACCTTTGACCTTTCCCTACACCTTTATCTTTAAAAAAATGCATTACAATAGAACTGAATGTTTGTTGTTTTCTCTTGATTGTGACCATGTTAGAGTGAATGGATTTACACATGCAGACTATTTCAAATCACACTTAGTGGACTGACTCTTTGTGTGGGGATTGTCTTGACATGAAGTATTTTGGTAGGAGGAGAGTACCGGGAGAAGTAGACAGGAGGGGGCTGGTGAGAAGGTGGTGAATGAGCAGGTGAGCCTGACGGTGCACTGGTGGGTGTGGTGGCTCAGGTGGGTGAAGGTGGTGAGGGACAGATAGGTGAAGGTGGTGAGGGATGGGGGTGAGTGTGTGTCTTGATGAGAGCGAGCTTACACACACACAGAAATCCGGAACCAATGGTGAGGGTCCGTACACTGCAAAAATATTTAAATGTTTTCTTGCAGTATCAAAAAACTCGAAAGGGGTAAAGATGGAAAGTTACTTCCTCAAGAAACAGTTGTTTTACACCTCTGTAAAACACCATATCAGAAATAAGGTAGAATCAAATTTTTCAGATCAAGAGGTTTTTAGATTAAGAAAACTGATTTTAAAAGTAAAAAGGGAAATGAATAAAAAAGTGGTTATTCAGTGTGGTTAGGGCTCTTTTATTGTTTTAACACCCTTTCTTAGTAGTTTTAAACTCTCACTTTTTAATGAACAATTTTAAGGTGGGAAGTTTGAGCGTGAATGGGTAAGAGAGCCAACATATGTGAAACGACAAAAACTAAAAGAGTAGATGTTTTATTTTTACAAGAGACCCACAGCAGTGACAACACTGAGACCAACTGGAGGAGAGAATGGGAGGAGGGGGTGTTTTTAAGCCACAGCACAACGGTCAGTGCTGGGGTGGGCATCCTCTTCTCCAGGCGTGTATTTTTTGCAGTGAAATACCTCCACATTTTGGATTTCAAAGTTTTGTTAATCCCTTCTACTAGGGCTTTTCAAAGACCCGATTAAAAAATTATTTTCCCACATCAGTTTGAATTTTAGCCGGTATACCGCTCTCGTCTAATATTGAAGCAAAAGCCGTTGCAACTTCAGTCGCCGTTTTGTTTTTCAATGCACTTCTTTGAAAATACGTCTATCACGGTAAGCAGGAATTTAAACTTGTCATTGTCTTTAGACAACGCAGTCATATCGCAAAGATCAGCCTGAAATTGATACAGTGGGCAGGGGGCAAAACCACGGTTTCTAGCATATGTTTTTCGGGACGGTTTGTGCAATGTGTAAGTGTCCTGACCTGCCAACCAGTCCTCGACTTGTGCAATTGGAATCTTTTTACCCGTCTGCTCTTCTACAGCCTTGAAGGCTCTCGGCTCCACCGTACGACCCTGCTTTTTGTGGATCATAATATATTCTTTTGAATACCCTGTCTGTCTTCCTTGAAGACATGACTGATTGTGAACAGAAGATGTTCGAGTGCTATGATTTTTATGAGTTTGGGTTTATTGATCGACTACATACTTACATAATTCATATTAAAATAAAACAAGACATCAATTCACATGCCAAACATACACTATTACATACACTATTACATTCACTATTACATTCACTACATGATTAACATTGATTAGAATGCTCCTTTTTCAGTTTACAGGCTGTTACATCAGCTACAAAAGATAAACCTACAAAATTAATATAAAAATCAATAATAATTTTACAGATTGTTTGTTAAAAAACTGATTAAGAGTTCCAGAAACTGTGGAAGCCTTGCAACAAATCTTACCTATTCTTATCTCCCCTCGTGCATGCTGCAGTGATCTCTTCAACCTTTTCCAGGATGTGTTCTTCCCCCTTCAGATCATACAGGAAAGCATCTGCTGTTCCTTCCACTCTAACCTGTACTATATCCAATCCGACTTTCTCCAGCGTATACTTGAGAGCCGGTAGAAATTCCCAGGACAGAATGTCGGTCATTAACTCTTCAAAGTTTGTCGAAAAATATCCACGGTCGGGTGAGTAGAGACACGGATGCTGTTTTTGACTCGGATGATCTACTGATCGACACCCAAAACAGTTTTTCTTTATATGGGCTCCCACGACAACTTGCACAACTCTAGCCACACAAACTTTTACGATATCCAGGAAATCACCACTCGTTGGCAAACGAGACTGAGGCAGAGGTGAATTATAGCCCGCCATAAGGTTGTTGAGAGCGGCCTCGGTGTACACTCTAGCAGCCAGAGGGTCTTCAAAGCTCTTGTACCCATCCCCCCAGTATGAGCAGTATGGGGGAGGGCCGCAGGGTACATCCCCCGCAGCGCAGGCCTTGTGGAGAGAGTCTGCAGAACACCCGCAAGCATAGGGTGCACTTATGTCACCTATGTATCCTTCATCACAATTGTTCGGCACCTCCCCCTCTTGTTCTTCTTCAGTTTTACACGTCCTGCGAAGGACTGAATCATCCTCCCGACAACCATGGAAAATTGGCTTATACAGCCCCAAATCTCCTGAAGACACTTGAGAAAGGATTGGCCGCAGACCGTGAAGTTCTTCTCCGTAAAGATCATCTCCTGTGAGCCTGTAGCGTTGACTGAAAAATCCGACATGATGCAGCGAATAGTATAGCAGTATAGAGTATAGCACTCACTCTATTCATGCTTCAAGCATTCAAGTATATATTTCACTCATACAGGAAGGGGCGGCGCATTAGACAGAAGGGCTCTCGAACGTACCTGCACCGAATCGTCCTGGTTTACAGAGGCTCCTCCTCCTCGCACGGTCCATCAGATTCGATACACGGGTCCAGTCTGAGACGCCATCTGAAGTTAATCCTGAAACACCAACTCCGCTCCGACTTGTTAACCTCTTTTCCAATAGCACAAGTTTTTGCTTAATTTCTTCCTTGGTGAAAAAAACGTCTGATTTCTTTTAAGAGGTCGCGCAGATTTGGGAAGTCTACCACCTTGAATGCCAGCTGAATCGGGTAGTAGCGCTCTTTCTCCATCACGGTCTTCGGTCTTTCTTCAGGGTGGAAATCATGCCGAAATCGTACCAACAACCAGATGTGAGATCTCGAACAGTCCACTATGAAAGTACCACCTAGAGGACGTACTTCAGGATCAGTCGGTGTCAGTATACTTGCAGGCATAGACCTCAGTAGGTCTAACAACAACACACGATCACCATCAAGCTGCCAAATGTTTTTCCTCAATGCAAGTTTCTCCATGTTTTTTTCTGAGTGACGATTTCACAACCACGGTCACACTTATGTGGTCTTATATACCATACAGTTCAATACTCCACGGTTCCACACTCACTTCCTTGCTCCTCATCTCCACACACACACACACACACACATACGCGTCTATATGTTTTAGAAGGTCACTTCTCCCCAAACAAGCATTTTGCCGAGTTAGGAGGACACCCACTTCCACTTACAGTAGATAGATGAGTTGTACATCAAAAAAATTTTTTTTTCCCCTACAACACAAATTTCACTTTAAATATTGAATACACGCAACTTAGCGAAAAATGTAACAATCTGACAACGTGCTGAATTCAGAGGACCTAGTTAATGAGCTCCGCCCATGACAAAAAGCGAAATTATAAGGACCATCACACATTGTAAGGACACCGGTTATACAACACTCAAACATGTTACCAAGGTGCATTAAAGGGTCAAGCAAGATTAACTGGTCCATAGCTAAACACACACACAAACAGACAGCATTGTGCATTTCAAAGAGATAGATAGATTTGATCTATGAGTCCATAGTTTTAGTATGTTCAGTCAGTTTGTTTTTTTAACAATGTATGTTTATTTGCTATTTTTATGTAAATAGGCACCCAAATTTTGATACCAAGAAAACACGAACTCTATCTGTATCTTTACACTACTTTTTATGCAAGAGTTGTACAACACAGAATGATTTGTCGTACCAAAACAAATGTTCCACATACATGTATATTCCTATTGTATATCCTCTGTATATATATAGTGTATACATACCATGGACTCCAAATGGTTGAGGAGCCTTAAATTTTCTCAACATATAAACAACAAGAATAAGAACAATAATAAACAAAAGTGCCAAGTCGATCCAACATATGATCAAACATTCAACTTGCAAACATAAACATGCTTTAAACATAAGTAAAATCTAACAGGGGCTGATAACAGTTGTCTGCAGTGAAAAATTAGTCATTAGGTAGTTATTATTTGCCTTTCCTTTTCTTCAAAATTGTGCCCTGATTCCTCACAATGTCTCTAATATTTTGAAGAGACCGGGTATTTAGAACTGGATCTTCAGCCTTCTTGCACTGCTGACATTCAATAAAAGATGCTAGTTTACCCTCTGTGATGTGTTTTCTAAAATGTCTCATGACGGCAGCAACCTCTTTGTCAGACCACCGCTGTTTTTGTTTTCTTCTCTGATTAATTGTAGAGGGATTTTCCAGAAAGCCTATAGAAGAGAAAACAGATTATTAATGTTATTTATTAATGTTTTTTTTCCCTATAAAATTCATAATATGTTGAGTTGTTTGCAAGGCTTTCAATGCAGTTGGTCCAGCTGAATAATCATGTGGTCGCTTCCTGGTGGACTGAAGGAGAGTTAATACCATCAGGGGTTCCTGGAGAAGGCTTAACAGGCCGCCTGGATTTCTTGATCCCTAAAATATTATACAGCAGAACATTAGCCAATAGCTATATTTCAGGTCTCCACAATCAAAAATGCTACAGTAAACAAACTGATTTAGAAACAAAACTGTTTGGTGATCACCCTGGTACATATATGCTTGTGTAATTATGATATGACAATAAATATTTCATTTCTAAACACAGGGCTCATTTAATGTCATACCTTTTGATGTCCCTTCTTGGGCAGATTCATTATCTGTCAGTAGAAAAGAAAATATAGATTGGCCCTCTATAGCCTAGATGCTATGGTAAGGTCACTGATATGCTTGCTGGTGGACGGAAGGAGAGTTCATACCATCAGGGGTTCCTGGAGAAAGCTCAACAGGCCGCCTGGATTTCATGATTCCTAGATTATTATACAGTGGAACTCAACATTAGCCAATAGCTATATTTCAGGTCTCCACAATCAAAAATGCTACAGTAAACAAACTGATTTAGAAACAAAACTGTTTGGTGATCACCCTGGTACATATATGCTTGTGTAATTATGATATGACAATAAATATTTCATTTCTAAACACAGGGCTCATTTAATGTCATACCTTTTGATGTCCCTTCTTGGGCA
Source organism: Lagocephalus sceleratus (assembly GCA_911728415.1). NCBI lineage: Eukaryota > Metazoa > Chordata > Actinopteri > Tetraodontiformes > Tetraodontidae > Lagocephalus > Lagocephalus sceleratus. The sequence continues at coordinate 21,924 of CAJVRN010000150.1, forward strand.
GATTCATTATCTGTCAGTAGAAAAGAAAATATAGATTGGCCCTCTATAGCCTAGATGCTATGGTAAGGTCACTGATATGCTTGCTGGTGGACGGAAGGAGAGTTCATACCATCAGGGGTTCCTGGAGAAAGCTCAACAGGCCGCCTGGATTTCATGATTCCTAGATTATTATACAGTGGAACTCAACATTAGCCCTATATATATATATATATATATATATATATATATATATATATATATATATATATATATATATATATATATAATTTAATTGCAGTTGCATGATCCAGATATTAGGGCATTGTTTGAACACATGGGTATACTCACCAGTTCTTGTATGTGAATTTTGAGGGGGTTCCTCCTCTGTCTCACTTTCATCATTTAGCTCATCATCAGTCAATTCTAATTTATCAGCCCTCTTTTGCCCTTGATTTCGACCCGATTGAAATGCTTACAAAGTTTTTGTTCAAATTTTGACAGGCCAATGGCGACATCTTCATGGAGGACAGTTGTGTCCCTGTCAAGAAAGCCTTTGATGTGCATTTTAGCAACTTCTCCACCACGTCTTCGATTAAACAAGATTATTTTTGCAAGAGTTGCTTTGCACAGATTAGCATAAATCTGTGGTGTGGGCTTCTTTGCCAAATTGTCCAATGCTGAAGATGCTGTTTTTTCAAGGTGTTTGTGGAGACATTTCACATCCTCAGTGAAAGGCAAAGTGGATGGTTTGTTGAAATGTGCTTCTTTTAAAGTGCTCAAAGCTTGATGGGACACAAGTTCTGACCATTTAGAGTTGTAAAGTTTTGTAAAAGTCTGGGTTGATTTTACCAGCTCACTGTCCTCTGCCATTAAACCTCTACACTGTACTATATTACTAACTTTTTGCAAAGAGTGACCAAGCTTCAGTGCAAGGCTTGGAGTTTGGTACTGGTGTACTTTTGCATTAAACCCACACACTTTCTTCACAGCTTCAATGACTTTCAGAAAATTAGCTGGTTTTATGGCATCCTCAAGGTTGTCGATTGCAAAATCTTTCCTTAAAACTAACAAGAGTCGTCCAACTTCACGGAGCTTCTGCCGAATATAATTGAATTTGGTGGAATCATGTCCATGCTTGTTCATGAATGCCTGGGCCAGCTGGAGAATGCAGAAGTCACTGCGAATTGCAGCAGAAATCTCATCATCCTTCAGGAAAGTCAAAAGCTTCCAGACTTCTTGGGATACTTGCTGGCAGAGTGCTGAGTCACCCATGGTGGCCAAAGATAAGACCCTGGTCCTTCCTGATGCAGCACTCCCTTCCATGGGGTTAGAAGAACATTTTTTAAGATGTCGCCACAGATCTCTACGAAGATACAATGCTTTACAGTACATGCAGTGGATGTAACTTTTTGTGTCATAGTTCTTCTTTGGTTTACATCTTAGTCTTAATATCCCAGTCCCTTTGGCTAAAACGTCTGCATTGTGATTATAGTTTCCCTTGTTCCGTAGCTGGTTCAGCTTTATCTTGCGTTCTTTGGAGCTCTTTGGGAGTGCTAACACCTGAGCAATTTCAACATTGTTCTTTTCATGGATTTTTAAATGACGTACAAATTTTGATTGTGGTTTTCCACAAACAAAGCAGAAGGTTTTAGCATGAAATGACATTGATATGTTCGAAGACTGTGTGCACAGATCTTCCCCATCTACAGTGCTATCCTGAATGGGTGGGTCTTCATGATTTCTGGGCGAGATTTGAAGCTGACTTCTTGGGACTTGCTCATAAGTACACTTCTTATCAATTTGCACTGGACTGACTGCAGACTCACTGCAGGAAACTTCAATGCTCTGTTTTTCTCTCGACAGCTCTGAGAGTTTTGACATGTCTGAAGAATTTGAGGACATACCCATGTCTTTCCCTGAAATGTCACTGTCACTGTCACATTGAAAATCAGGCACATACTCCTCCTCTGAGGAAACATCTGTGGAACTTGATCTTGCAGGAATCTGATAATCATAGAAATAAAAAAGACTCACTACATTACTTGCATATAATAAGGTAAGAAAGCCTTCAAAGATGCACTCACGACTGGCTGGAATTCAGGGTTGATCTTCGCGATTTTGTCGTAACATGATTTATGCCAGAAGCAGGAGCAAACTAAAAAGAACATATTTTAAAACTGAGTAAAATTCAATATTACACAAGGTAGAATGTTGTTTATATATGAATACATACTTACCTTTACATCTCACACCTATCCATTTGTAAGAGTTAAAGGGACCAGTGCATATAACACATTTTTCCAGGCTTGGCAGAACAGAGGCGACGAGATTATGTTTACACTTCTGTAAAATGGAAAATTGATTAAACATTGCATGAACATGTAATTTTTTTAAAAGGGTTGTTTATATTCCAAATGAAAAAAACAACACAGAATCCTGAAAGTCGATGATCAGAAAAGTATTTGTAAGGACGGTATAATTCACAGAAGATGGTTTAAAGAATGAAAACAATGTCCATATTTGGTTGTTAATTGTTCAGTGATGATGGAGCCAGAGATGAAAGCCACATCAGCAATTTCATGAATAGTTCTAAACTACTCATAATCAGTTTGGCTGAAAGGGACACTTGTGACATTACTGATTTCTCTGTGTGGGGTTGTGTGGGGGAGGGATGACTCTTGGACATACATGAGTGTAGGATAGGGATGGATGTAGGAAGTAAGGTATTTTTTGGAGTGGGTTGCAACAGAAAGCCAGAGGCATAGGTCACAATTTCTGTGCAAATATCCAATTAAAAGTTAAGTTTTACACAAGGTTGATGAAAATATCTAGAGTCTGATAAGAGGGTAATTTATCAGGAATGTTTATTGTATTCACAATGAAAAGTCACCATGGTAGAATTTAAGAAATTTGTCTCCGTAACACTATTAAACAACAATGTCCATTTTTAGTTTTTACCTGTTCAGTGGCAATGGAGGAGGAGGTTACAGCCACATCAGCATAGTCAGGATCTCTTTCAGTGGCAATCTTCTAATTAAAAGAAAACAAGATTTGAGTAATTCATCTGTTATTGTAAGCTGCAGAAATCTGTGTGTGGAAATAGGTGGGTCTGAACTCCTCATAATCAGTTTGGGAGAGAGAGACACTTGTTACATTACTGATTTCTGTGTGCGTGGTTAGTGGGGGAGGGGAGACTCTTGGACATATTTTTTACAGAGGCTGATATCTTAAATTATGAAAAAAATTAAAATAATTTATATTTTTTTGAAGTGGGTTGCAAAAGTGACCCAGAGGCATAGGTGCACAGTCAAAATTTCTGTGGAAATATCCAATTAAAAGTAAAGTTTTTCACAAAGTTGTTGCTAAGGTACGGGAGTCCTGATAATTTCTAGAGTCTGACTAGATGGCGATTTGTCAGGACTGTGTATTACATTCACAATGATCAGTCACCGTAGTAATATGAAAGAAATCAGTCATCATGAAAGAAGACAATGATTAAATCATTCATCAGCCATCTCCAAGTTGTGGAAATCTCTGTATGGAAACAAATGGGTTGTGAACTCCTCATAATCAGTTGGAGAGACAGAGACAATCGCGACATTAGTGATGTCTGTGTGTGGGGGAGGGGTGACTCTTGGACATATTTGAGTGTTGGACAGGGATGGAGGGACGTAAGGTATATTATAGAAGTGGGGTCAGACAGCAGGCCAGAGGTATAGATGCACAGACACAAATTATGTGGAAACATCCAATTCAAAGTGAAGCTTTACACAAAGTTCATGATAATATCTGGAGTCTGATTAGAGAGTAATTTATCAGGAATGTTTATTGTATTCACAATGATCAGTCACTGTGGAAGTATTTAAGAAATCAGCCTCTGTAGCACTATTAAAGAAAACAATGTCCATCGTTGGTTGTTACCTGTTCAGTGCCATTGGAGGCAGAGGTCATAGCCACATCAGCATAGTCAGGAGCTCTTTCAATGGTAATCTGTTGAATAAAAGAAAAATTGGTTTTAAGTCATTCATCTGTTCTTGTAAGCTGGTGAAATATGTGTGGAAACAGGTGGGTCCTGAACTCATTATCAGTTCGGGAGACAGAGACACTTGCTACATTACTGATTCCTGTGTGCGTGGTTAGTGGGGGAGGGGAGACTCTTGGACACATATGAGTGTTGGACAGGGATGGAGGGACGTAAGGCATTTTTTTGAAGTGGGTTGCAACAGTGAGCAAGAGGCATAGGTGTACAGTCCCAATTTCTGTCAAAATATCCAATTAAAAGTCAAGTTTTACACAAAGTTGATGCTGAGGTACGGGAGTCCTGATAATTTCTAGAGTGTGACTAGATGGTGATTTGTCAGGACTGTGTATTACATTCACAATGATTAGTCCCCATAGTAATATGAAAGAAATCAGTCATCATGAAAGAAGACACTGTTTCAGTCATTCATCAGTCATTTCTAAGTTGTAGAAATCTGTGTGGGAAAACAGGTGTGTCCTGAACTCATAATCAGTTCGGGAGACAGAGACACTTGTGACATTACAAATTTCTGTGTGTGGGGTTGGGTGGGGGAGGGGTGACTCTTGGACATATTTGAGTGTTGGACAGGGTTGGGGGGAGGTAAGGCATTTTATAGAAGTGGGGTCAGACAGCAGGCCAGAGGGATTGGTGCACAGACACAAATTATGTGGAAATATCCAATTAAAAGTGAAGCTTTACACAAAGTTGATGATAATGTCTAGACACTGATTAGAAGGTCATTTATCAGGAATGTTTATTGTATTAACAATGATCAGTCACTGTGGAAGTATTTCAGAAATCAGCCTCTGTAGCACTATTAAAGAAAACAATATCCACCGTTGGTTGTTACCTGTTCAGTGCCAATGGAGGCAGAGGTCATAGCCACATCAGCATAGTCAGGAGCTCTTTCAATGGCAATCTGCTGAATAAAAGAAACATTGGTTTTAAGTCATTCATCTGTTCTTTTAAGCTGCAGAAATTTGAGTGGAAACAGGTGGGTCCTGAACTCATAATCAGTTCGGGAGACAGAGACACTTGTGACATTACTGATTTCTGTGTGTGGGGTTGGGTGGGGGAGGGGTGACTTCCTTGCTCCTCATCTCCACACACACACACACACACAAACACACACACACACACACACACACACACACACACGGTGTTTCCTCAATCCATACATCCAAATCTGTCTGCTTCTTAAAACTCCTTGACTCAGGAAACAGACTCCCCACCACTCATAGAACATACAACACAACACAACCCATGGTCAACACGCGATAGAGGTCAAAGGACATGCGACACCTTTAGTTTTCTACTGACACTTCCGTGATTTAATATCACTCATATCCACTAGTCAGTTTTCTACTAGCTTTATTTAGAAGATAATTTATGACACATATCCGCTAGACCAGTGGTCCCCAACCCCCAGGCCGCGGACCGGTACCGGTCCGTGGATCAATTGGTACCGGGCCGCTGAGAAATAATTATTTCCGTTGTAGTTATTATCTGAGTCTGAACAATCTTTTATTTTGAAAAATGACCGGTTACATCTCAGTCACTTGAGCGCCAAAAGCTATCAAAATGAGTAAAAAAACAGAGGTGGAAAGTTTCTTTTTAGATTTGCAATATAAACAATCTATATGTACCACCACCCCCCCCCTCTCCGGTCCGCGGTAAAATTGTCAAACTTTGACCGGTCCGCAATCATAAAAAGGTTGGGGAACACTGCGCTAGATGACACATATCCACTAGTCAAACCCAAAAAAACAGAATAACAATACCCTAAAGCCTGTGGGAAGACGTCACCAATATTTTTCCCAAATTTCAGGGGATTTCCCCAAAGGTCAAAAAGGTCAATAAGGGTCATCCACATTCCTGAGTGTCACAAAGTATGTTCATATTCTCTCTCTACCTTACACTTGTTTTTATGATTATTTATGCTCCCAACAACGGTGCAGAGAGGAAGCTCTTTTTAGAGAAAATCAGTGGTCTTTAAAATAACCTTAGTTCATCTGATTTGTTGTTTTTAGCAAAGAACTGGGATGACATTGTTGAAAAAGTGGACAGCAAATTGCAGAAATGGAGCTGGATCAAGCCCCACATGTCTTTTAGAGGGAGGGTTTTGGTTTTAAATAACCTTGTAGCTTCGCTGCTCTGGCACCAGCTGGCCTACCTGGATCCACAATCGGGCCTGCTGGCCCAGGGCCAGTCAAAGATGGTGGACTTCTTCTGGGACCGTCTACACTGGGTGCCACAGTCAGTCTTGTTTTTACCTCAGGAGGAGGGGGACCAGGGCCTCATCCACCTGGCCAGCAGAGTGGCCACTTTTAGACTCCAGGTTCTCCAGAGGTTCCTCAGAGGGCCTCCTGATCTAGTGTGGAGGGGTGTGGCCAGCTGTATACTCAGACGTGTAAACAACCCGGGGCTGGATGCTGCTCTGTGTTTAACTAATTTAAAGCTTTTATCATTACAAGGACTACCTCTATTTTATCAGGGTGTTTTTAAATCCTGTGTTCTTTTTAAATGGAGCTTCTCTCAGACTGACTCTCTGCACTGGGTTTTAAAGGAGCCTTTAGTCTGTGGCGGCAGACTGGAGGTCTGCAGCAGCGCCACCCCTGGGCTGAAGGAGGCCCTGATCGGAAGGAGGATGGTGACATCAGAGCAGCTGGTGGCGGCAGCATGACCAGAGCTCACCGATGCCCAGGCTGTGAGCTCGGCGCTTAGGATCTGGTCGGTCCAACTGATTCAGAGGAGCCTGGGCCTCTGGAAACAAAGACTCTCCACGAGAGAGAAGAGTCTCCTCCTCCATCACGGGAGAGAAGAGGCTGTGGCCGACACCAAGGACGCATTCCCTGAACCCCACCTGCACCCGGACCTCCAGGACCTTTGTGGTCCTCTCCTGGACGGCTGTGGTTCAGGAGCCCTTCACAGCTTGGACAGGAGGATTTTATATGGGAACATTATGAAGACACTCAATAAGGACAAACTCAAGGACAGAGAAGTGACAGTTTGGAAGGACGGGCTGGGGGGACAGAGTCCTCAGTGGAGGACTCTCTACAAGCCCCCCATAAAAAAGAGGACTGGTGACCTTCAATGGAGGATTCTACATGGAGCCATCACCACCAGTGCCTTCCTGTCCATTTTAAACCTGAATGTTTTAAACAATTGTCCTTTTTTTTATTTTAAAGAGAGTGTCTTCCATGTTTTTACCAGGTGCAGTAGGCTGGTGGGTCTTTTTAGGGTTTTAACTGATGTTTTTAGGCTTTTTAATGGTGTGTTCTCTACTGCTGTTTTTATCTGTGGAATAAGGCACAAGAGGGCAGGAAAGGGGAAATGCCAGCTTCTAAATTTTTTGATAAGTGAGGCGAAACATGCCATCTATTTGAACAGGGGAGACAAGATTAAGAATGGAACGGCATGTGACGTGGTGGCTTTGTGGAAGCAGAACGTGAGGGTACGCCTGAATGTGGAGTCCTGCTTCTACAAACCACTGAGAACCTGGAAGCCTTTAAACAACAGTGGGGACACAACGGGGTTTTAGTCACGGTTTCAGAGCAGGGTGAGATACAGACAGCAACATGGCTGATCTGAGGGACAGGTGAGGTTTTAACTGTTTTTATGTGTAAAGAACACGTGTAAATAAAGTACACTTTTAAAAGTCAAAAATCTCTCTCTCTGAGCGTGGTGAGAGTTGGGAGCGTTCTCGTCAGAGAATTTTTCAACCTTTCTGGTTGTTTTTCAAAACTGTGTTGTATGTTTTAGTGTCAAAAGCCTAAAACCATCAGTAAAACTGATGGTTTTAGGCTTTTTAATGTTGTGTTCTCTACTGCTGTTTATATTTGTGGTATAAGGCCCAAAAGGGCAGGAAGGGGGAAATGCCAGGTTTTAAACTTTTTAATAAGTGAGGCTAAACTCTCCATTTATCTTAGTAGAAAAGGAAAAATAAAAAATGGAGTGTCATGTGACACGGTGGCTTTGTGGAAGCAGAACTTGAGGGTCCACCTGAAGCTGGAGTTCTGCTTCTACAAAGCCACTGAGAACCTGTAAGTTTTTAAAGAGCTGTAAATAAAGTACATGTTAAAAGTCAAAAGTCAAAGTCTCTCACACACACACACACACGCGCACACACACACACACACACACACACATCCACTCACACACACACACACATACACACACACACACACACTAAGACACACTCTCATCCATTCTCACTAACACTAGCAAGCACCACACTTATAGCTGTAGAGATCAGGTCCACACCAGCGACCTTGGAGACCCACGTTGATGCAGCAGCACGCTCATGTCAGGGTCACTGTGGACAGAAGGTAGATTCAGGATTTGTTCCAGTGGTTGTCTTTCTATGTGTCAGCGCTGTGCATACACTAACAGAAAATTAGTGGTGTGAGTGTGTGTGTGTGTGTGTGTGTGTGTGTGAGTGTGTGTATTTTCCCAAGTACTCTCACTTAATAATAAACATGAAACATAAATGGTTTCTCAGTCTTTGCTGTAGCTGCATTTCCTTTTCTTTGATGTACGGCTCGTGATTTCATCCCTGTCTCTGCATGTTCACAGATGTTGGTAAGACAGAAGTGTCTATAGGTGGGGATAATATAGGGTCAGTTAAACATTAAATGTACTTAAGTGCCAAAGCTACAACCAAGTTCATGAATATGGTGATGTAGCCAGAATAGCACACATCAAAAACTAACCTAGAAGATCATGAAAAGTACACTTCTGTAAATGTGGTTCATGTAAAAATGCTCATTTTTTTCTTTTTAATTGAATCCCATCCTGTAGGGTCAATTGAAATTGTCTAATTTCTAATAGTGAGTATCTGCACATGTTCCTCTGCACGATGATAGGGATGAAAAGAAAAAGTATGTTATTATATTAGGTTGAGAAGGTGGTGAGTGAGGAGCAGGTGAGTGAGCCTGATGGTGCACTGGTGGGTGTGGTGGCTCAGGTGGGTGAAGATGGTGAGGGACAGGTAGGTGGAGGTGGTGAGGGACAGGCAGATGTGTTCCTCTGCATGATGATAGGGATGAAAAGAAAAAGTATATTTGTTTTAATTAATTACATTGAACGGTGGTGTGGTGGGTAGCACTGTCGCCTCACAGCAAGAAGGCCCCGGGTTTGATTCCCAGTTGGGATGGAGGCTGGGGACTTTCTGTGTGGAGTATGCATGTTGTCCCTGTGTGGGTTGTCTCCAGGTACTGTAGCTTCCTCCCACCGTCCAAAGACATGAACATTTGGGGATCAGGTTGATCTGTAGGTGTGAAGCATGAGTGGTTGTTTGTATGTGTTTGCACTGTGACTGACTGGCGTCCAGTCCAGGGTGGACCCAGTGGTAGCTGGGATAGGCTCCAGTCCCCCTGTGACCCTCTGTGGAGGACTAAGAGCTAGAAGATGGATGGAGAAGTAATGTTTATGGTAACCATGGTTACAACGCCAACAGGACATCAAAGTAGATAAAAAATAATTTAACATTAAAGGAGCTCAAACAGCAGAAAAAAAAGTAGATCAAAGGGCAGTTAATCAAAGGACAGTCAGTTATTTAACTAGTATTGACTCAATTGTAGTCTGATCAGAGTATACAACAGCACAAACGTAATCTGGATTTACATTCATGACTTCATCGTTTGCAAACACTATGGCAAGTTACCAAGGAGTCAGTGAGGTAATATGTTCAAGTCTCATATTATTTGATTGAATTTACTTTATCTATTTGACTTTATTAGCTCCTTGGGACATTTTAAAGTTGAATGTCAATACATTTTTATGTCCTAAGTTGTATCAGTTCTGTTGTGGTAACCTGACTAAACTTTTTAATGACCACCTATTATCTATTCATTATTGTCAATATATTAAACTATGTTTTTTGTTGTTTTTCCAGATGTTTGGCAGAGCATTGGCGGCCCACGGGTCTGAAGATAAACAGAAGCCCAGTACCACAGCTAAGGACAAAGTGAGAATAGATTGGTTCGATCTGACGGAGCTGCAGGACGAGCAGAAGTCTGACAACGTGTCCCACCTACAAGAGAGTGACCACAACAACAAAATCATTGAGCGTCTTCAGCAGCAGCTCTGGAATTTACAAGAGCAATATGCACAATCTGAGAAGGACTGCTGCAAATTGAAGCTGCGACTACTTGAAGCTGATGAAGCCATGAAAAACAGAGATACAGAAGTGCTCTCTCTGAAGAGGTCTCTGGAGTGTAAAGAAAGGGAGTTGCAAGACATCAAGGCCTCTCAGGACTCCAAGTGCTCCCGAGGGTGTCAGACCTCAGAGGAGGGCTGGGAGGACGAAACCAGCCGGCTAAAAGAGCTCCTGGCAGAGAAGGAGGAGCACATTAAAAAAGTGGAAAGAAAGGCCAGCCGGCGGGCTGCTGCCCATATTGACACTATCGCCCATCTGACCTGCACTGAAAAGGCTCTGGAAGAGGAGAAAGAAAAATGTGCAGTTCTGGAAGCAGAACTTTCAAAAGTCCAGAATGACAAGCGGGAGATGTGGCAGCAGGAGGTCCGAGAAAACGAGAAGAGCTTCAGGGAGGAGCTCTCGCAAAGTATAAAGAACTCTGAGATGTTGATCTCTACTATGTGTAGTCAATGGGAGGAACAGCAGAAGGACCTGGCTGAACATCACTCAGAGATTGAGAAGAGGTTCCAGAAAGAGACGGATATGTGGGAGCAAGAGGTCGGATCACATTATGAAGTGATCCAAAGCCTCAAGAATGAAGTAGCGCAGCTTCAGCAGTCCAGCAATAAGGAGAACAAGAAGAAGAAAAAGTTTCCTTGGTGCTGGTTCTTCAAGAAGAAGAAGAAGAACCAGCAATCGGCCTGATTCATATCCTCCTTTCCTCTCCACACCCTGACCTTTGACCTTTCCCTCCACATTTATCTTTAATAAAATGTATTACAATAGAACTGAATGTTTGTTGTTTTCTCTTGATTGTGACCATGTCAGAGTGAATGGATTTACACATGCAGACTATTTCAAATCACACTTAGTGGACTGACTCTTTGTGTGGGGATTGTCTTGACATGAAGTATTTTGGTTCATCAAAAAATGACTTAAACGTGAAAAACCAATTTGTTACTCTCTCTCTCACACACACACACTAAGACACACTCTCATACATTCTCACTAACACTAGCAAGCACCACACTTATAGCTGTAGAGATCAGGTCCACACCAGCGACCTTGGAGGCCCACGTTGATGCAGCAGCACGCTCATGTCAGGGTCACTGTGGACAGAAGGTAGATTCAGGATTTGTTCCAGTGGTTGTCCTATGTGTCATCACTGTGCGTACACTAACAGAAACATAGTGGTTTGAGTGTGTGAGAGTGTGTGTGTTTTCCCAAGTTCTCTCACTTAATAATAAACAAGAAACATAAATGGTTTCTCAGTCTTTGCTTTAGCTGCATTTCCTTTTCTTTGATGTACGGCTCGTGATTTCATCCCTGTCTCTGCATGTTCACAGATGTTGGTAAGACAGAAGTGTCTATAGGTGGGGATAATATAGGGTCAGTTAAACATTAAATGTACTTAAGTGCCAAAGCTACAACCAGAAGTAAGGTCATGAATATGTAGATGTAGCCAGTATAGCACACATCAAAAACTAACCTAGAAGACCATGAAAAGTACACTTCTGTAAATGTGGTTCATGTAAAAATGCTCATTTTTTCTTTTTAATTGAATCCCATCGTGTAGGATTAATTCGAATTGTCTAATTTCTAATAGTGAGTGTATCTGCACATGTGTTCCTCTGCACGATGATAGGGATGAAAAGAAAAAGAATATTATTATATTAGGTTGAGAAAGTGGTGAGTGAGGAGCAGGTGAGTGAGCCTGATGGTGCACTGGTGGGTGTGGTGGCTCAGGTGGGTGAAGATGGTGAGGTACAGGTAGGTGGAGGTGGTGAGTGACAGGCAGATGTGTTCCTCTGCATGATGATAGGGATGAAAAGAAAAAGTATATTTGTTTTAATTAATTACATTGAACGGTGGTGTGGTGGGTAGCACTTTCGCCTCACAGCAAGAAGGCCCTGGGTTTGATTCCCAGTTGGGATGGAGGCTGGGGACTTTCTGTGTGGAGTATGCATGTTGTCCCTGCGCCTGTGTGGGATCACTCTAGGTACTCCAGTTTCCTCCACCATCCAAAGACATGAACAACAGGGGATCAGGTTGATTGATGATTTTAAATTGTCCGTAGGTGTGAAGCATGAGTGGTTGTTTGTATGTGTTTGCACTGCGACTGACTGGCGTCCAGTCCAGGGTGGACCCAGTGGTAGCTGGGATAGGCTCCAGTCCCCCTGTGACCCTCTGTGGAGGACTAAGAGCGAGAAGATGGATGGAACAGTAATGTTTATGGTAACCATGGTTACAACGCCAACAGGACATCAAAGTAGATAAAAAATAATTGGACATTAAAGGAGCTCAAACAGCAGAAAAAAAAGTAGATCAAAGGGCAGTTAATCAAAGGACAATCAGTTATTTAACTAGTATTGACTCAATTGTAGTCTGATCAGAGTATACAACAGCACACATGTAATCTGGATTTACATTCATGACTTCATCGTTTGCAAACACTATGGCAAGTTACCAAGGAGTCAGTAAGGTAATATGTTCAAGTCTCATATTATTTGATTGAATTTACTTTATATATTTGACTTTATTAGCTCCTTGGGACATTTTTAAAGTTGAATATCAATACATTCTTATGTCCTAAGTTGTATCAGTTCTGTTGTGGTAACCTGACTAAACTTTTTATTGACCACCTATTATTGATTCATTATTGTCAATATATTAAACTATGTTTTTTGTTGTTTTTCCAGATGTTTGGCAGAGCATTGGCGGCCCACGGGTCTGAAGATAAACAGAAGCCCACTACCACAGCTAAGGCCAAAGTGAGAATAGATTGGTTCGATCTGACGGAGCTGCAGGACGAGCAGAAGTCTGACAACGTGTCCCACCTACAAGAGAGTGACCACAACAACAAAATCATTGAGCGTCTTCAGCAGCAGCTCTGGAATTTACAAGAGCAATATGCACAATCTGAGAAGGACTGCTGCAAATTGAAGCTGCGACTACTTGAAGCTGATGAAGCCATGAAAAACAGAGATACAGAATTGCTCTCTCTGAAGAGGTCTCTGGAGTGTAAAGAAAGGGAGTTGCAAGACATCAAGGCCTCTCAGGACTCCAAGTGCTCCCGAGGGTGTCAGACCTCAGAGGAGGGCTGGGAGGACGAAACCAGCCGGCTAAAAGAGCTCCTGGCAGAGAAGGAGGAGCACATTAAAAAAGTGGAAAGAAAGGCCAGCCGGCGGGCCGCTGCCCATATTGACACTATCGCCCATCTGACCTGCACTGAAAAGGCTCTGGAAGAGGAGAAAGAAAAATGTGCAGTTCTGGAAGCAGAACTTTCAAAAGTCCAGAATGACAAGCGGGAGATGTGGCAGCAGGAGGTCCGAGAAAACGAGAAGAGCTTCAGGGAGGAGCTCTCGCAAAGTATAAAGAACTCTGAGATGTTGATCTCTACTATGTGTAGTCAATGGGAGGAACAGCAGAAGGACCTGGCTGAACATCACTCAGAGATTGAGAAGAGGCTCCAGAAAGAGACGGATATGTGGGAGCAAGAGGTCGGATCACATCATGAAGTGATCCAAAGCCTCAAGAATGAAGTAGCGCAGCTTCAGCAGTCCAGCAATAAGGAGAAGAACAAGAAGAAAAAGTTTTCTTGGTGCTGGTTCTTCAAGAAGAAGAAGAAGAACCAGCAATCGGCCTGATTCCTATCCTCCTTTTCTCTCCTCACCCTGACCTTTGACCTTTCCCTCCACCTTTATCTTTAATAAAATGTATTACAATAGAACTGAATGTTTGTTGTTTTCTCTTGATTGTGACCATGTTAGAGTGAATGGATTTACACATGCAGACTATTTCAAATCACACTTAGTGGACTGACTCTTTGTGTGGGGATTGTCTTGACATGAAGTATTTTGGTAGGAGGAGAGTACCGGGAGAAGTGGACAGGAGGGGGCAGGTGAGAAGGCGGTGAATAAGCAGGTGAGCCTGACGGTGCACTGGTGGGTGTGGTGGCTCAGGTGGGTGAAGGTGGTGAGGGACAGATAGGTGAAGGTGGTGAGAGATGGGGGTGAGCGTGTGTCTTGATGAGAGCAAGCTCACAGACACACAGAAATCCGGAACCAACCAATGATTCAAAGTTTTCTCGCAGAAACATAAAACTCGAAGGGAGTAGAGGTGGAAAGTTACTTCCTCAAGAAACAGTTGTTTTACACCTCTGCAAAACACCATATCAGAAATAAGGTAGAATCAGATTTTTCAGATCAAGAGGTTTTTAGATTAAGAAAACTGATTTTAAAAGTAAAAAGGGGAAATGAATAAATGAGGGGTTATTCAGTGTGGTTAGGGCTCTTTTATTGTTTTAACACCCTTTCTTAGTAGTTTTAAACTCTCACTTTTTAATAAACAATTTTTAGGTGGGAAGTTTGAGCGTGAATGGGGCTAGAGAAACAAGGAAGAGAGCCAACATAAGTGAAACGGCAAAAACTAAAAGAGTTGATGTTATTTTTACAAGAGACCCACAGCAGTGACAACAATGAGACCAAGTGGAAGAGAGAATGGGAGGGGGGGGCATGTTTTTCAAAAACATTGCCAGACTCCGTCCCTCACTTACTTTCCCTGTTGCCGAAACCCTCATTCACGCATTCATCACCTCCAGACTCGACTACTGCAATAGCCTCTTCTATGGTCTCCCCTCCAAAACCCTCAACAGACTACAGTATATTCAGAACTCTGCCGCACGCCTCCTCACACACACCCGCTCCCGCGAACACATCACCCCCGTCCTCCGTAATCTCCACTGGCTTCCTGTTCCACAACGCATTTCCTTCAAAATTCTCCTTCTCACTTTCAAAGCCCTCCATGACCTGGCCCCCCCATACCTCACTGACCTGTTACACCCCCACGCTCCGCCCCGGTCCCTCCGCTCCTCCAGCTCCAACCTCTTGTCCTTACCCTGTAGGACCAAGCTCCGAACCTGGGGAGACAGAGCCTTCTCCATCGCCGCCCCCACCCTCTGGAACTCACTGCCCCAACCCCTCCGTGACTGCTCCGACCTCCCCACCTTCAAAAAAGAACTCAAAACTCACCTGTTCAGATATGCTTTTAATTTGTAATTTTATTACTTTTTATTAATTGTTATCTATATGTATCTCTCAATCGTTTTGATTGTTATCTGTCCTTGCTATTGGTTATGTAAAGCGTTTTTGAGTGTTTTGAAAAGCGCTATACAAATAAAATGTATTATTATTATTATTGTTTTTCAGCCACAGCACAACGGTCAGTGCTGCGGTGGGGATCCTCTTCTCCAGGACTTTTAACCCAGTCACAGTCACAGTGGAGCACATCGTTCAGGGACACTGCCTTTTAATTAAAGCTGCTTTTAGTTACCTCACGTTGCAGAGAGGAAGCTCTTTTTAGAGAAAATCAGTGGTCTTTTAAATAATCTTAGTTCGTCTTATTTGTTGTTTTTAGGAGGGATTTTAGGAGGGATTTTAACTGTACACAGGATCATGTTTTAGATCGGAACCACATGGAGCCTCATTTTAACTCAAATCTGACTGCTGACAGAAGTTTTAAGGAGGCTTTTAGTTACTTTTGGGCTGGTTTTAGATAGAAGAAGAAAGATTTTGCCTGTCTAAGACAATGGTGGGACCATGGGAAAGTTCAAATCAAACTGTTGTGTCAGCAGCACACTCTCAATGTCACCCATCACATCACCAGATCAAACGGAGCTCTGGAGACCAAGATACTGGAACTAGAGCAGGTTTGTCCACAGGAGATCGAGGGTTTTTTGATTTTGATTTGATCTTTATTCATCTTAAACAAAAATAAGAACAGATACACCATACATCAATAACAATAAGCAAACGACAACAAATTTTGTTCAAGAAGGAACCGAGAGAAAACGCTTATTTAGTTCGGCCCCCTTCATACCTCTTACGAAGAACCAACAAATACTGAACTGTAGCAAAAGTATACATACGTTGTTATAATAAACTTTTTTAAAATAATTAACTCAATTACATAACATAAAAGTAGTAAAAAGTAATTAAAAGACAAAACATTACTGCAGAGAGCAAGAAGTAAAAAAAAAATAAATAAAATTAAAATTAGGTCACTGTGAATTCAGTTGTTTATAAGATTGCAAAAGACTGCTTATAGCGGCACTTAAACTGTTTAATATTTTTGCAGACTTCATTATTTTTATCAAGATTATTCCATCGTGCTATACCACATATTGAAATGCACGTTTTTTTCAGTGTTGTATGAATAGTTTTTGTCTGTTTAAAATTGTGTTTGTTTCGAAAATCATAATTACTCTCTCTTTCCTTAAAAAACTTTTGAATATTAGCTGGTAAACTTCTATTCCAGGCTTTAAACATGGATTGTGCTGTTTTAAATTTAACCAAATCTGGAAACTTCAGTATATGAGATTTTAAAAACAAATTATTGCTGTGGTCAAGGTATCCCGCTCCGTTAATTAACCTAACTGCTCGTTTTTGTAAAGTGAAAATCTTTTTTAAAGTGCTTTTATAGGTATTACCCCATACTTTAACACAATACAACAGATAAGGTTCAAAAAGTGCATTGTACAGAGTGTGTGATGACTTCTGATCAAGGATATGTCTGGCTTTACCCAGAATCCCGATGGTTCTTGCCAGTTTGGAACAAAAACATGTTATCTGGGATTTCCAGCTGAGTTTGTGGTCAATTTGTACACCCAGAAACTTGATCCCATATACTCTAGGGTGTTTAGAGACCCTCAAGATCAAAAAGATGGCCTTGGCCAACCAGCTGGACACTAAAGTACAAGGTGCGCTGGTGTGGTCCCGGATGCAAGACATCGCCGAGATGGACACTCCCTCAACATTCTTCTTTGGCCTGGAGAGGAAGTGTGGGCAGAGCCGGGTCATCTACTCCCTGCTGTCGGAGGAAGGGCTGGAGCTCTCAGAGCAGGAGCGGATCCGGAGGAGGGCGGTGGACTTTTACTCCTCCCTGTTCAGGAGTGAGGACAAAAAGGGCAACGAACTGCTAGAGGAGTACTGATCTGGACTGCCCCAGGTGCCACAAGAGGCCAACACCCAGCTGGAGCGCCCCCTGTATGTCCCGGCTCTGTATGCTGCTCTTCAGAGCATGCAGAGCCTGAAGGCTCCGGGCATCGACGGACTGGGGGTGGATTTCTACAAGGCCTTCTGGAGCATCGTGGGGAAGGAAGTCCTCAATGAGAGTCTTTGCCCTGGCTCCCTGCCGCTGTCCTGCAGGAGGGCAGTAATCGCCCTCCTACCAAAGCCGGGGAACCTGCAGGACATCAGGAACTGGCGTCCCATTTCCCTGCTCTTCTCGGACTACAAAATCCTCTCCAAGGCCTTGGCCAGTTCATTGGGAACACAGGAGGTGGTGTGTGTTCAGCACTGGTCTGATAGCCATGATCACGGTCTTGTACAGTGACATTGAGATTGTACTGAAGTTCAATGGATCCACCATCAGGTTTGCTGGCCCAGGGCCAGTCAAAGATGGTGGACTTCTTCTGGGACCGTCTACACTGGGTGCCACAGTCAGTCTTGTTTTTACCTCGGGAGGAGGGGGACCAGGGCCTCATCCACCTGGCCAGCAGAGTGGTCACTTTTAGACTCAAGGTTGTCCAGAGGTTCCTCGGAGGGCCTCCTGAGGGGTGTGGAGGGGCGTGGCCAGCTGTATACTCAGACGTGTGAACAACCTGGGGCTGGATGCTGCTCTGTGTTTAACTAATTTAAAGTTTTTATCGTTACAGGGGTTACCTCTATTTTATCAGGGTGTTTTTAAATCCTGTGTTCTTTTTAAATGGAGCTTCTCTCAGACTGACTCTCTGCACTGGGTTTTAAAGGAGCCTTTAGTCTGTGGCGGCAGACTGGATGTCTGCAGCAGCGCCACCTCTGGGCTGAAAGAAGCCCTGATCAAAAATAAGATGGTGACATCAGAGCAGCTGGCAGCGGCAGCATGACCAGAGCTCACCGATGCCCAGGCTGTGAGCTTGGCGCTGGGGGTCCGGTCGGTCCGACTGATCCAGAGGAACCTGGTCCTCTGGAAACAAAGACTCTCCACAGAGGAGAGGAGTCTTCTCCTCCGTCACGGGAGAGGAGAAGTCGAGGCCGACCCCACGGACACCTTCCCTGAACTCCACCTGTCCTCTCCTGGACAGCTGCGGCTCAGGAGCCCTCCACAGCTTGGACAGGAGGATTTTATACAACATCGTGAAGACACTCAAAGATAAACTGAAGGACAGAGGGACAACGGTATGGAAGGACATGTTGGGGGGACAGAGTCCTCAGTGGAGGACTCTATACAAGCCCCCCATCAAGAAGAGGACTGGTGACCTCCAATGGAGGATTCTACATGGAGCCATCGCCACCAGTGCCTTCCTGTCTGTGTTAAACCGGAACAATTCAAACAACTGTCCCTTCTGTGGTTTTAATGAGAGTGTCTTTCACGTTTTTACCGAGTGCAGTAGGTTGTTGGGTCTTTTTAGGGTTTTAACTGATGTTTTTAGGCTTTTTAATGTTGTGTTCTTCGCTGCTGTTTTTATCTGTGGAATAAGGCCCAACGGCAGGAAAGGGGAAATGCCAGCTTCTAAATTTTTTGATAAGGGAGGCGAAACTTGCCATCTATTTGAACAGGGGAGACAAGATTAAGAATGGAACGGCATGTGACGTGGTGGCTTTGTGGAAGCAGAACGTGACGGTACGCCTGAATCTGGAGTTCTGCTTCTACAAACCACTGAGAACCTGGAAGCCTTTAAACAGCAGTGGGGACACAACGGGGTTTTAGTCACGGTTTCAGAGCAGGGTGAGATACAGACAGCAACATGGCTGATCTGAGGGACAGGTGAGGTTTTAACTGTTTTTATGTGTCAAGAACACTTGTAAATAAAGTACACTTTTAAAAGTCAAAAGTCTCTCTCTCTCGGAGCGTGGTGAGAGCTGGGAGCGTTCTCGTCAGAGAATTTTTCAACCTTTCTGGTTGTTTTAGTGTTTTGTCGGTGTGTTTTAGTTAACTGTTGGTGTCTTGTGTCTTATTAGTTTAGTTTGTCGGTGTTTGGGCGTACAACCAGCCAGCGTGTGTCTGGCTGGTTGGCGTCTGACGCCATGGTGCCTGGTGGTGGTAGCGGGGACCTCTCCCGGTTGTCGCGGAGACATGGCGTGAAGGTGGGGGCCAGGTCTCTGTACACCGTGGAGGAGGTGGCCCTGGCTGTGGGGCAAGTTATCGGACACAGGTCCGTGAAATCGGCCGCCTGGATGAACGGAGCGGTCGTGTTGCTCGTGGAGAAGGTGGAGCAGGTGAACCGGCTGGTGGAGGCTGGTATCAGCGTCGGCGGGAGGTTCGAGTTAGTGCTGCCTCTGAGCCAGCCCGCCACCAAGGTGACCCTGTCCAACGTGCCCCCCTTCATCTCGGACGGGTTCCTCTGTAAGGAGCTATCCAGACATGGCAAGATCGTGTCCCCGATCAAGAAGATCATGTCTGGGTGTAAGTCTCCGCTACTGAAGCACGTGGTCTCTCATCGCAGGCAGGTCTACATGATCCTTAACAACCACGATGAGGACCTGGACGTGTGCCTAAAGGTCAGCGTGGAGGACTGCGACTATGTCCTGTTCGCCTCATCGGTACACATGAAATGCATCGGGTGTAGCGAAGCAGGACACCTCATTAAAATGTGTCCGAACGCGACCAAGCAGGCTGTGTCAAGCTCGGAGGACCGGCCCGGGGCCGCTGAGGCGGAGCCCCGCGAGGCGGAGCCCGGAGCTGCTAGCGGGCGACCGGTTGCCGGAGCCGAGGGTCCGGGAGACGATGGGGCGACGGCCCTGGTGAGTGGTGATGGGAGGACAGGTGAGGGTGAACAAGTGGGTGAAGAGGGTGAAGTGGGGGCACAAGACGGTGAGAATGGGGAGTGTGTGCAGGAGGAAAACACAGGAGGAGTGTGTGTGGAGGTGGGAGAGACAGGTGGAGGGTGTGTAGAGGTGGGTGAGACAGGGGGAGGGTGTGTGGAGGCGGGTGAGACAGGTGGGGTGTGTGTGGAGTTGGGGGAGATAGGTGGAGGGTGTGTGGAGATGGGTGATGGGGGAGACAGGTGGAGGGTGTGTGGGGGTGGGTGAGGCAGGTGGAGCGAGTGCACAAGAGGGTGAGACAGGAGGAGTGTGTGTAGAGGTGGAAAACAGAGGCAGAAGGTGTGCACGGAGGGGTGAGCGGATGGGTGAGACAGGTGGTGTGAGTGAGGAAGAGGAGCTGGGCTTCAGTGGAGCAGCTGAAGCTGTGGAGATGATGGAGCAGGAGGCCGGTTGGTCTCCAGTCCCATCAAGGCTCCGCAGCAGGAACAGGCCTGGTCCTGTCAAGGCCAAGAAAAGCAGGAAGACAGGAAGACGGGCGGGAGGAAAAGCAGAAGAGCCGGACAGCAGCGACACCGAGGAGTGTGTGTCCGACGACGGTGACCTCCAGCAGGAAAACCTCATAAGTCAGGAGGACAAGTCCTACTCCCCGAAAATGTTGAAAGGCTTTTTACAAGAGACTAAAAACATGAAGGGGGTGAACATAGAACATTATTTCCAAGACAAACAGTTTTACCTGTCTGCCAGACGTCACGTGAAAAACAAGGCTGAGGCAGGGTTCACCGACCAAGAAGTTTTTAGGTTGAAGAAACTGATTTTAAAAGTTAGAAGGGAACTAATATAATGATGTTGGGAATGCACATTTTAGTTTTTCTTTTGGCTTCATCACTTTTTATCTCTCTGGTTTTATCTCCCACCTTTTAATGAATAATTTTAAGATCGGGAGTTTGAACATAAATGTAGGTAGGGAAGAGAAAAAACGGGTTTTAGTATGTGAAACAATGATTTTAAAATTAATGTCATGTTTTTACAGGAAACCCACAGTGACATTTTAATTGAGGCTGATTGGTGCAGAAAATGGAAGGGGAGGGTCTTTTTTAGTCACGGCACGGCCCTGAGTGCTGGAGTGGGGATCCTCTTCTCCCAGAATTTTAACCTGACGTCTTTTATTATCGAACACATTGTCCAAGGTAGATGCCTTTTAATAAGGGCCCAGTTTGACCAGTACAGTGCTGTTTTTATCAACGTGTATGCTCCCAACAAGGGTGCAGAGAGGAAGACATTTTTAGAAGCACTCGGCAACAAACTCCGGGGGTGTGGTTCCATTGACTATTTATTCTTGGGTGGTGATTTTAATTGTACTGAGGATGAGGTTTTAGATCGGAACCACGCAGAGCCGCATCCATCCTCGCAGCAGGTCCTGAGGCAGCTGGTCTACTCCCATGGCCTGGTGGACGTGTGGAGAAGGTCTCAGGCAAGCTGCAGACAGTTTACGTGGTCCCACATTAAAGATAGGATGTCTTTAGCTCGTTTAGATCGCTTTTACTGTTTTAAACATAATTTTAATGTGTTTAAATCATCTAATATTGTGCCTGTGGGTTTTACTGATCATGCTTTGGTTTTAGGTACTGTTTTTATTAACATTTTACCAAGAAGCGCCTACTGGCATTTTAATTCTGTTTTAGCATCTGATGTGGGTTTTAAAGATGGTCTTAGTTACTTTTGGGCTGTATTAGGCAGAGGAAGGGTGAGATTAGCTGCCTAAAACAGTGGTGGGACTGCGGAAAGACACAGATCAGAATGTTGTGTCAGCAGCACACCCTCAATGTTACTCATCACGTCACTGGATTTATCAGGGATCGGGAGACTGAGATTGTGGAGTTTGAACATTTGAATGAGTCCACAGGAAACGGAGGATCTGTTGGAATCCTCAAGACCCAAAAGATGGCTTTAGGAGCCAGAGCACAGGGCGCCCTGGTCCGGTCCAGAATCCAGAACATCTCGGAGATGGATGCACCCTCCAGTTTCTTCTTCAGCCTTGAGAGGAAGTCTGGGCGGAGGAAGTTCATCCACACCTTGCTGTTGGACACGGGGCAGGAGCTGACCGACCCTGGGCAGATCAGGAACAGAGCGGTGGAGTTTTATGCCTCTTTGCACAAGACTGACTTTCAAGACAACAAAGACTGTTTTAATGGTTTTAGTGCTTTTAGTCAAGGACTGCCCAGGGTCTTCAAGGAGACCAACCACTGGATGGAGCGCCCGTTGATGGAGCAAGAACTACACGCGGCCCTGCAGTCAATGCAGGGCCGAAAGGCCCCGAGCATTGACGGAGTCTTGGTGGAGTTTTACAAGGCTTTCTGGGACATCCTCGCTCAAGACATCCTAGAAGTCTTGAACAAGAGTCTCACCACCGGTTCCCTACCACTGTAGGATCTCCACAGCTTCAGCTGCTCCACCAGGAGGGCTGTCATCACCCTCCTGCTGAAGAAAGGGAACCTGATGGTCATTAGGAACTGACGCCCTGTGTCCCTCCTCTGCACAGAATACATGATACTCTCTAAGGCCTTAGCCATCCAGCTGAAGGAGGCTAGGGAGAGCAGAGAGAGCAGGGGGAGATGGAGGCAGCAGCATGGCTGCTCTGAGGGACAGAAGAGGGTTTTAACTAGTTTTATGTGAACACTGTAAATAAAGTACACTTTCAAAGTCTCTCTCAGTGGAGCGTGTGGAGCTGAGAGCGTTCTCATTCTGAGAATTTTCAAACTTTTTCAAGGTTTTAGCCTATGTTGTTCTGGTTATTGTTGGTTTGTTGTGTTGTTTAGTTGTTGGTGGTGGTTTTTGTGTGCTTTGTGGGGGTTTGAGGGGTTTGTTGGGTGGAACCAGCCATGTTTGTCTGGCTGGTTGGCGACTCCGGCGCCATGGTGATTGTCGGCAGCGACCTCTCCCGGTTGTCGCAGAGACACAACGGGAAGGTGGGGAACAGGTCTCCGCACACTGTGTAGGACGTGGCCCTGGGACAGGTGGGTGAAGGTAGTGAGGGACAGGTAGGTGAAGGAAGGTGGTGAGGGATAGGTGGGTGAAGGAGTTCTGCTTCTACAAAGCCACTTGGAAGCCTTTAAACAACAGTGGGGACACGACGGGGTTTTAGTGAAGGTAACAGAGCAGGGTGAGATGGAGTCAGCAACATGGCTGCTCTGAGGGACAGACGAGGGTTTTAACTGTGAACACTGTAAATAAAGTACACTTTAAAAGTCAAAGAGAGAGAGTGTGTGTGTGTGTGTGTGTGTGGAGCTGAGAGCGTTCTCGTTCTGAGAATTTTCAAACCTTTGAGGTTTTAGCTTGTGTTGTTCTGGTTTATGTTGGTTCATTGGGTTGAGGATTTTTAATAGAAGCATGATAGGGTTACCTCTGCTGTGCCCCGTCATATCTTCATAGTCATTCTCTTGATTATGGAAATAATTTCTCACTTCCATATCAACATCATCAACATCTCTCTCACCCCACACATGTTCATCTGGGTCTTCTGCAGAGGCTTGCCATCCTTCCCCCTCTTCCCAGTCAACGTCGGATGCAACTCCCACACCTCCTTTGTCTCTTTCAGACTCGTTCAATCTTGTCGGTGGAACTGTTTAAATTCCTGGAACACATAAAATTGTGTTCATCACCCATATTAAATTCACACAATTTACTGTTTGGTGAAAAAAAGATGTGGAAAATGTTGTGGATTATCCTTAAGTTGAATTACTTCACTAAACTCTATATATTACTTAATATTACTGGGTCATCTATAGCACTAAGGGCGCAATGAAGAATCACCACAACAGGGTCAAATGATGAGTCAAGTTCAGCTGGGTCACGGTCCAATGATGGTTTATTGACAAAATGTACAATTCACCATGCATGAGAGGTAGCCCGGGCTAAGTCTGATATCTTACAAGAACTCTCCACCTTTTATACAATTTGGAGCTTGGGTTTACCCCGCCCCGGGCTCCTCCTTTCATTTTGTTATTTTGTACCATGTTCCATTGTTTAACTTTTTTCATTTCGATCAGTGGATGAGCAACCCTATCTAGGTTTTTTTTTTAACTAGTCAATAGCCTGCCCACAGGCAGCATCATGTGTTTGGTTACAACCTAGGCAGCATGCAACATCATGTGTTCGGTTACAACACAGGCAGCATGCAACATCATTACAAGAAAAGGTACAGACAGCAAAACATGTTTTTCACCCGTCCTTATCGCTATATGTTGTATCTTTACATTTACCCAGTTCGTTCTAGGTTAAAGTTCATTAACCTTCAATCTCTCATACTACAAAACTTACGAGATGGTGAGACTGTCTGTGGAGTCCAGAGATGACTGAATGCGTGAGATGGTCCAGCAGTTGGAGATGATGGTGGGGTGGTCAGGTCAATGATGATTTGGTCGAACAATCGACAGAAATAATGAGTTATATTTATTTCAGAGAGACTGGGAAGGGATTTATTTTAAATAAATGAGAGTAGGAAACATGAGCTCACCCTGATTTGAGGCTGATCTACACACTGGGTGACCCTCACTGGGTGACCCTCACTGTCTCCCACTGTTAGCCCAGACCTACAATGCAAAGAAAATAATCTTATTCCTTGCATTATTCAATATTTGATATCACAAAAATATAAATATATATATATAAAATAAATGTACATACATACAGTTGCTACCCATGATGAGAAAGTCAGGCTTCCTTTGAAGTCAAACCAGAGTGGACTTTGACGACCTATGGTTCAGATTCTGGAGCTTCTGGAAGTCAGTGGTTTAACTTCACTGCTGTCCTGTGAGGGTTGGCGCCCCCTTCAGGCAGATCAATGACACACTCACGTTTGAGGTGTCCCTTGTTGACGGTGACGTCCTGCAGGGCGTTCAGGGCCTCCAGCTGTTTGTGGTGGTCATGCAGGTAGTTCATCAGTACACCTGATGTTGATGGGAGCTGATGATAATCGACCGTGTGAGCACCACCTGAAAACAAACACTTCATCACACCACCGCAATGGAACCAAGAACTTTGACTAAAGTACAACTGTAGATCCTCTTTCTGAAACTGTCACTGATTGAACACACATGTAGATTGTAGATGGTGTCAGTCGTACTTTCAGAAAACAACCACTGACTGAAAGGACGTCCCCAGAGACAAGACAAACTGGACACTGGACACCATTTGGGTTTGGAGGTTTGTGTGTGTGAAGATGTGCAGCAGCAGAAGAACTGACCTGGATCCACTGGATGATCTGCTGCTTTGTCCTTTTGTTCAGCAGGAGTCTGTCCAGCTCTGCCTTCAGCTCCTCTTCACTGAATTTGGTCTTCTGTGTTTGGACCTTCAGGTCATTGAGATGGAGAAACTCCTTTGTGATCAACACTGATTTCTCTACTTCCTCTTGGTATAAGGTGGATTTTTGAGGAGGAGGAAGAACTTTCTTCTGCTCAAATTCAGAAAGTAGAGAGTAAAAATTAAACTTCCATGGTATTTCTTTCCTCCTGATGTTTGTGTAGAGCAGGGATCTCCAAACTATTCCACAAAGGGCCGTGTGGCTGCAGGTTCTCGTTTCAACAGAGCAGCAGCACACCAGACTTGACTCACTTAATCAACCCATCTGAGTCTTCAGACAGCTGATTGGTCAAACTGGTTTGCTTGACTGGTTGGAACAAAAACCTGCAGCCACACGACCCTTTGGGGAATAGTTTGGAGATCCCTGGTGTGGAGCATCAACCAGGACAGAGATACTCTGAAGAGGATGGAGGGAGGCAGCGTGGTTAGTAAAAGGAAATACATTTTAAGGGATAGTGATTAAGGATTAAAGTTTTGTGAAAGAAAAGAGAAAGTGGAGGACATGTCCTCCAGCAACCCAGTCCTATAGCAGCATAAGTAAGGGTTGGTTAAGTCCAGCTCTCAATATCTGCTTTTTCCAAAAGGAAAGTCTTCAGCCTGACCTTAAACCTGCCTCTCCAATCCAGACTGGGAGCTGGTTCCAGAGAAGAGGAGCCTGGTAGCTAAAAGTTCTACCTCCTGTTCTACTTCTGGAAACTGTGGGAACTACAAGTAATCCTTCACTTTTAGATCACAGTGATCTGTTGGGACAGTATGGCACTATGAGGTCTGTCAGATATGATGGAGCGAGGCCCGTCATGGATTTGTAGGTGAGGAGGAGGATTGTAAATTCAATTCTAGATTTTATGGGGAGCCAATGAAGAGAAGCTAAAGCTGGAGTAATATGATCTCTCTTACTAATTCCTGTCAGAGCTCTTGCTGCAAAGTTCTGAATTAATTGAAGTGAGTTATAGTGTCCTCTCCTGGAGAAAGGCACTTGGACTGCAAGGCTCAGTCAAAGTGAATTCGACAGGATCGTTGGTGGACAGGAGCCTTTCAAGTATGCAGGCTGATCGGCTCCTGGTCCAATCCCACCAATTAAATATATTTTTTGAAATATGAGGAAACAGGCTTTTTTGGGGGGATTTTTTGTGTGACATGTGCATGTTGTGTGAAATGTAATTGTCTGTAAATAGGAAACAACAGCGTTGATGCTTAAACATGTGTTTGTTCCATACGCTTCAACATGCTGACGTAAAGGTTTGAGACAAGAGGAAACCTGAAGACCACAGAGGGAGGAGCAGAGGTGAGTTCAACAGGTACTGGGAGAAAAGCCCCAGATATGGTGGAGCTGCCATGACACACCCTGGAACTGGAGCAGAGAGACTGGACCAACTGGGATGGATTCACCAGTGGGGATAAATGGACTGGTCATACTGGGAGAGAGAGGATAAAGTATGAAGGGATCCATGTATTTACCATCATTATTCATCAGTTCCAGTAAATGATCAGATGAAGAACAGAAGATGTTGCAACTGTTGATTTGTAGCTGTCAAACAGGATGTTCTCTGGTCCCCTTCCCAATCTGGCCAGCGATGAAATGTATAGCCGCATGTCGTCGCTTCGTCGCTGGTTGTCACGGTGGTGCCCCCAAAACCAGGTGTCCTTTATAGATAATTGGAAGAGTTTTTGGGGAAAACCTGGTCTGATTAGGAGAGACTGTGTTCATCCCACACGGGATGGTGCCTCTGTCATTTCTAGCAACTTGGCTGATTTTATTAGACCCAAAGTGACCTGACAAACCAGGGTCCAGACCAGGATGCAGAGTTGTAGTCTTACACACCTCTCTGCTGCTTCCATAGAGCCCTCATCCACCAATAATAACATAGTTAATACCATAGAGGTGGTCTCTGTTCCACGGCCTAGAGTTCACCAAGCGCGGAGTAGGGGAGCGGTCAATCACCATAATCTTATTAAAATTAATACTAAAGCACAAGTTGGAGAAACCAACATCACAATTAAATGTGGACTGTTAAATATCAGATCTCTTTTGTGTAAATCCCTGTTAGTGCACGACCTGATAGCGGATCATCACATTGATTTATGTTGCCTCACTGAGACCTGGCTTCAGGAGGAGGACTATGTTAGTTTAAACGAATCTACTCCTCCTACTCATCTTAATTATCATATTCCTCGTCTTACTGGTCGTGGAGGGGGAGTGGCAGCAATCTATCACTCCAAGTTATCAATCAACCCTAGACCAAAACATAGTTCCAGCTCATTTGAAAGCCTGACTCTTGGCATCACCCATCTGAACCGGAAGACAGAAAAGCCACTTCTGTTTGTAGTTGTATATCAGCCTCCTGCTGGCCCACATTCAGAGTTCCTATCCGAGTTCTCTGATTTCTTATCCGACTTGGTCCTTAGAGCAGACAAAGTCATTATCATTGGAGACTTTAACATCCACGTAGACATTGTAAATGACAGCTTTAGAAATGGCTTCATTTCATTACTTGAGTCAGTTGGTTTCCTCCAGCAGATAAACCAACCAACTCACACCTTCAACCATACCCTAGATCTAGTTCTGACTTATGGTGTTGAGGTAGAACATGTGTCAGTGTTTCCTCAGAACCCAGTTCTGTCAGATCATTCATTGATCACTTTCACATTTATGATTAAGGATTCTTCTATGCTCAGAACAAAGTCTTACTATAGCAGATGTCTTTCAGATAATGCTGTAGCTGAGTTTAAGGAAGCAATCCCTGTGCTAATCCCAGGACCACCGTGTGTTTCCCCAGGGATCAATCATTATAATCTTAGCCCTACAGAGGTTGACTCTATTGCTGAAGGTGCAGCAACCTCACTGAGAATCACACTTGATTCTGTTGCCCCCTGAAAAAGAAAACAGTAAATCAGAGGAGGTGTGCCCCCTGGTATAATTCACATATCAGGACCCTCAAGCAGAAAGTGCGAAGACTGGAAAGGAAGTGGCATTCCTGTAAAATAGACAGCTATCATGTAGCCTGGAAAGACTGTCTATTAGTTTACAAAAAGGCCCTTCGCAAGGCTAGAACAGCCTATTATTCTTCTTTAATTGAGGAAAATAAGAGCAACCCCAGGTTCCTTTTCAGCACCGTGGCCAAATTAACTCAGAGTCATAGTGCTTTAGACCCACGTATCCCTTCCTCCCTTACTGGTGAAGACTTCATGAGCTTCTTCACTCATAAAGTACTAGCCATTAGAGAGAAAGCTGAGCAGGCCATCCCAACATCTGGACCATCACCAGATGTGCCGACCGTGGGAACATACAGGTTCTCCAACGAGCCCTTAAACTCCTTCATCCCTATATATTTTTCTGAGGCGTCTTCGCTGATTCAGAAATCCAAGACCACCACGTGTCTTTTAGATCCCATCCCAACACACCTGCTGAAGGATGTTCTACCATTGATAGGCAGTCCTATCTTGGACCAGATCAATTCTTCCTTAGTTACAGGTTATGTACCTCGGTCCTACAAGGTGGCAGTGATTAAGCCATTGCTTAAAAAACCATCACTGGATCCTGACGTGTTAGCAAATTATAGGCCGATATCCAACCTTCCCTTTTATTTCTAAAATTCTTGAGAAGGTGGTGGTGACTCAGTTACTGGAGCACCTGCAGAGGAACAGTCTGTTTGAGATGTTTCAGTCAGGCTTCAGAGCTCACCACAGCACAGAAACAGCACTTCTTAAAGTTACCAATGATCTTCTTATAGCTTCAGATCATGGACTGGTTTCTATGCTGGTTCTGCTGGACCTCAGTGCTGCTTTTGATACAGTTGATCACAGCATCCTGTTACAGAGACTGGAACACTTGGTTGGGATTAAAGGGACAGCACTAGACTGGTTTAGATCATATTTATCTGATAGATACCAGTTTGCTCTTGTCCATGGTGTTCCCTCTTCATACAGTAGGGTTAGCCACGGAGTCCCTCAAGGTTCTGTACTTGGACCAATCCTCTTCACCTTGTACATGCTTCCCTTAGGAAACATTATTCGGCAGCATGGGATAAATTTTCATTGTTATGCTGACGACACACAGCTCTACTTATCCATGAAACCAGAAGAGACAGAGAAGTTAGTGAAGCTCCAGACCTGTCTTAAGGACATAAAGTCTTGGATGTCTTCAAATTTCCTTCTCCTCAACCCAGGAAAAACTGAAGTCATGGTGTTTGGTCCTAAACCTCTCAGGGATAGGTTAGATCACATTATCACTCTAGATGGTATCTCCTTTGAAACTAGTCTGTCTGTGAGGAATCTAGGAGTAACTTTTGATCAGAACCTCTCCTTTAACTCGCACATAAAATTTGTCTGTAGAAGTGCCTTTCTTCACCTAAGGAACATTAGAAAGATCAGGAAGATATTATTGCAGCATGATGCTGAAAAGTTAGTCCATGCTTTTGTTACTTCCAGGCTGGACTATTGTAATTCTCTACTATTAGGGTGCCCAAACAACTCTTTAAGAAGTCTTCAGCTTGTCCAGAACGCTGCAGCCAGAGTTCTGACAGGTATTGACAAAAGAGATCACATAACTCCTGTACTGGCGTCTCTTCATTGGCTGCCCGTTAAATTCAGAATCATTTTTAAAACCCTCCTCTTGACCTACAAGGTCCTCAGAGGCCTAGCTCCATCCTACCTGGAGGAGCTAGTGATACCTTATCAGCCCAATAGACCGCTCCGCTCTCAGAACGCTGGTCTACTTGTGGTTCCCAGAGTCTTTGGGAGTAGACTGGGGGCCGAGCATTTAGCTACCAGGCCCCTCTGCTATGGAACCAGCTCCCTGTCCAGGTACGGGAGGCTGACTCCATCGCTGCTTTCAGGACCAGACTTAAAACCTACCTCTTTGAAAAAGCTTATTGTTATTAATTCTGTAGTTCCAGTTACTATCATAGATAGACTAATGATCACACTTAGGGGGTCGTCTAATCGTCAGGTTAAGATACTAGTTATGCTGCTATAGGCCAAGGCTGCCGGGGTCCAGAAACAGGATCACCTGACAGGCCTCCTCACTGGTGATGGTTTCCTCTCCTCTCCTTTCCTCCTCCTCATTAAGCAGACTAGTTATGCAGATTCCTGTGTAGTTTTTCTGCCCCCCCTCTATTTATTTACAGGTATCGCCGCCGTCGGAGCTACATGACAACATCTGGCCCGCCGACCTGTTGTATATTGTATTTTTGTATCTCTGTGTATGTTTTCTGTGTTCTGTGCCTCTCCTCTCCTCTCCCTCTTCTTCCTCTCCTCTCCTCTCTCTCTCTCTACCCAGCCGGCCATCAGCAGGAAGGTCCCCCTACATGAGCCTGGTCCTGCTCAAGGTTTCTTCCTGTTAAAGGGGAGTTTTTCCTTGCCACTGTTGCTTGTCTGGGGTTAGGCCCTGGGATTCTGTAAAGCGTCTTGAAACAATTTTGATTGTATAAGACGCTATAGAAATAAAGATTGATTGATTGATTGATTGATTGATTGAAACAAATCATCAGCTTCAAAATATAAACATATTAACATTCTACAGGTGAAAAGACAAAACAAGGTTGCGTAAAAACGTGTCCACTGAAAACGCTCTCACTTGTTCCTCTTCTACTGTGGCTGCTGACGGCAAATAAAAGTGAAAGACAGTTTGATAGCTGATGATTGGGACTAAGCGCTCGCCTCTCCACATTCATCACCTGTGTGATCATTTGTGGCCTCATCAACAGGCTGAAGATCACTGGCTTCAGCCTCATCTGCACAAGAGAGTCAAAGGGGAGATTTGGTTCATCCTGGGACACTTGAAGGACTTTGAAGTCTTCTAGAATGCAGATTAAAGTCAGAATGAACTTTATTTAGCCAGGGTCAGACTTGAAGTGTGCCACACAGCAAGAGTAGGAAGATGAGGAGCTTCATGGTTCTGCAGGACAGGAAGCAGACAGACAGTTGAAGCAGTTGACTGATGAAGGTCACATTATCAGAATCTTTAGTAACATGATGAAGGAACCAAGTCAGCTGCTCCATCCTAAACACAGCTCCCCTTCCTGTCCCTGTGATCAGTATTCATCAGAATATCTCCCTCCAGGCCTCCACAGAGGGCAGCAGCACTCACTGATGTCCAGTGTGTCCACTCACCTTCAGGAGCTGCTCTCTGCTCCCACGGCTCACATGTTTACACCTGTCTGATACACTCACGTGTGTGTGTGTGTGTGTGTGTGTGTGTGTGTGTGTGTGTGTGTGTGTGTGTGTGTGTGTGAGTGAGTGAGTGAGTGAGTGAGTGAGTGAGTGAGTGAGTGAGTGAGTGAGTCAATGAAGTTGAGTCCCTCCAGCTCCAACATGATCACTGATCCAAAATATTCATCATGATTATGAAGATGTTAAATGTGGCCCAGATACGACTCCAGTCGTTCTGGTTTCAGAACTTTATTTATCTGACGTTACGATTGATGTTGATTAAACTGTCAGCTCATGTTTTATGGTGTTATAGTGACAGCTGGGTTCAGCTCATGTCACCATAACACCATAAAACCATAAAACAATCCCCATAATGGAACCAGCTCCCTGTCCTGGTACAGGAGGCTGACTCCATCGCTGCTTTCAGGACCAGACTTAAAACCTACCTCTTTGAAAAAGCTTATTGTTATTAATTCTGTAGTTCCAGTTACTATCATAGATAGACTAATGATCACACTTAGGGGGTCGTCTAATCGTCAGGTTAAGATACTAGTTATGCTGCTATAGGCCAAGGCTGCCGGGGTCCAGAAACAGGATCACCTGACAGGCCTCCCTCACTGGTGATGGTTTCCTCTCCTCTCCTTTCCTCCTCCTCATTAAGCAGACTAGTTATGCAGATTCCTGTGTAGTTTTTCTGCCCCCCCCCTCTATGTATTTACAGGTATCGCCGCCGTCGGAGCTGCATGACAACATCTGGCCCGCCGACCTGTTGTATATTGTATTTTTGTATCTCTGTGTATGTTTTCTGTGTTCTGTGCCTCTCCTCTCCTCTCCCTCTTCTTCCTCTCCTCTCCTCTCTCTCTCTCTACCCAGCCGGCCATCAGCAGGAAGGTCCCCCTACATGAGCCTGGTCCTGCTCAAGGTTTCTTCCTGTTAAAGGGGAGTTTTTCCTTGCCACTGTTGCTTGTCTGGGGTTAGGCCCTGGGATTCTGTAAAGCGCCTTGAAACAATTTTGATTGTATAAGACGCTATAGAAATAAAGATTGATTGATTGATTGATAAGAAAAAGTTTTCTTGGTGCTGGTTCTTCAAGAAGAAGAAGAACCAGCAATCGGCCTGATTCATATCCTCCTTTCCTCTCCTCACCCTGACCTTTGACCTTTCCCTCCACCTTTATCTTTAAAAAAATGTATTACAATAGAACTGAATGTTTGTTGTTTTCTCTTGATTGTGACCATGTTAGAGTGAATGGATTTACACATGCAGACTATTTCAAATCACACTTAGTGGACTGACTCTTTGTGTGGGGATTGTCTTGACATGAAGTATTTTGGTAGGAGGAGAGTACCGGGAGAAGTGGACAGGAGGGGGCAGGTGAGAAGGTGGTGAGTGAGGAGCAGGTGAGCCTGATGGTGCACTGGTGGGTGTGGTGGCTCAGGTAGGTGAAGGTGGTGAGGGACAGGTGGGTGAAGGTGGTGAGAGATGGGGGTGAGTGTGTGTCTTGATGAGAGCGAGCTTACACACACACAGAAATCCGGAACCAATGGTGAGGGTCCGTACACTGCAAAAATATTTAAATGTTTTCTCGCAGTATCAAAAAACTCGAAAGGGGTAAAGATGGAAAGTTACTTCCTCAAGAAACAGTTGTTTTACACCTCTGTAAAACACCATATCAGAAATAAGGTAGAATCAAATTTTTCAGATCAAGAGGTTTTTAGATTAAGAAAACTGATTTTAAAAGTAAAAAGGGAAATGAATAAATAAGTGGTTATTCAGTGTGGTTAGGGCTCTTTTATTGTTTTAACACCCTTTCTTAGTAGTTTTAAACTCTCACTTTTTAATGAACAATTTTAAGGTGGGAAGTTTGAGCGTGAATGGGTAAGAGAGCCAACATATATGAAACGACAAAAACTAAAAGAGTAGATGTTTTATTTTTACAAGAGACCCACAGCAGTGACAACAATGAGACCAACTGGAGGAGAGAATGGGAGGAGGGGGTGTTTTTAAGCCACAGCACAATGGTCAGTGCTGGGGTGGGCATCCTCTTTTCCAGGCATGTATTTTTTGCAGTGAAATACCTCCACATTTTGGATTTCAAAGTTTTGTTAATCCGTTCTACTAAGGCTTTTCAAAGACCCGATTAAAAAATTATTTTCCCGCATCAGTTTGAATTTTAGCCGGTATACCGCTCTCGTCTAATATTGAAGCAAAAGCTGTTGCAACTTCAGTCGCCGTTTTGTTTTTCAATGCACTTCTTTGAAAATACGTCTATCACGGTAAGCAGGAATTTAAACGTGTCATTGTCTTTAGACAACGCAGTCATATTGCAAAGATCAGCCTGAAATTGACAGTTGGCAGGGGGCAAAACCACGGTTTCTAGCATACGTTTTTCGGGACGGTTTGTGCAATGTGTAAGTGTCCTGACCTGCCAACCAGTCCTCGACTTGTGCAATTGGAATCTTTTTACCCGTCTGCTCTTCTACAGCCTTGAAGGCTCTCGGCTCCACCGTACGATCCTGCTTTTTGCGGATCATAATATATTCTTTTGAATACCCTGTCCGTCTTCCTTGAAGACATGACTGATTGTGAACAGAAGATGTTCGAGTGCTATGATTTTTATGAGTTTGGGTTTATTGATCGACTACATACTTACATAATTCATATTAAAATAAAACAAGACATCAATTAACATGCGAAACATACACTATTACACACACTATTACATACTATTACACACACTATTATACAGACTATTACACATACTATTACATACACTATTACATTCACTACATGATTAACATTGATTAGAATGCTCCTTTTTCAGTTTACAGGCTGTTACATCAGCTACAAAAGATAAACCTACAAAATTAATATAAAAATCAATAATAATTTTACAGATTGTTTGTTAAAAAACTGATTAAGAGTTCCAGAAACTGTGGAAGCCTTGCAACAAATCTTCCCTATTCCTATCTCCCCTCGTGTACACTGCAGTGATCTCTTCAACCTTTTCCAGGATGTGTTCTTCCCCCTTCAGATCATACAGGAAAGCATCTGCTGTTCCTTCCACTCTAACCTGTACTATATCCAATCCGACTTTCTCCAGCGTATACTTGAGAGCCGGTAGAAATTCCCAGGACAGAATGTCGGTCATTAACTCTTCAAAGTTTGTCGAAAAATATCCACGGTCGGGTGGGTAGAGACACGGATGCTGTTTTTGACTCGGATGATCTACTGATCGACACCCAAAACAGTTTTTCTTTATATGGGCTCCCACGACAACTTGCACAACTCTAGCCACACAAACTTTTACGATATCCAGGATATCACCACTCGTTGACAAACGAGACTGAGGCAGAGGTGAATTATAGCCCGCCATAAGGTTGTTGAGAGCGGCCTCGGTGTACACTCTAGCAGCCAGAGGGTCTTCAAAGCTCTTGTACCCATCCCCCCAGTATGAGCAGTATGGGGGAGGGCCGCAGGGTACATCCCCCGCAGCGCAGGCCTTGTGGAGAGAGTCTGCAGAACATCCGCAAGCATAGGGTGCACTTATGTCACCTATGTATCCTTCATCACAATTGTTTGGCACCTCCCCCTCTTGTTCTTCTTCAGTTTTACACATCCTGCGAAGGACTGAATCATCCTCCCGACAACCATGGAAAATTGGCTTATACAGCCCCAAATCTCTTGAAGACTCTTGAGAAAGGATTGGCCATAGACCGTGAAGTTCTTCTCCGTAAAGATCATCTCCTGTGAGCCTGTAGCGATGACTGAAAAATCCGACATGATGCAGCGAATAGTATAGCAGTATAGAGTATCGCACTCACTCTATTCATGCTTCAAGCATTCAAGTATATATTTCACTCATACAGGAAGGGGCGGCGCATTAGACGGAAGGGCTCTCGACCGCACCTGCACCGAATCGTCCTGGTTTACAGAGGCTCCTCCTCCTCGCACGGTCCATCAGATTCGATACACGGGTCCAGTCTGAGACGCCGTCTGAAATCCTGAAACACCAACTCCACTCCAACTTGTTAACCTCTTTTCCAATAGCATACATTTTTGCTTCATTTCTTCCTCGGTGAAAAACGTCCGATTTCTTTTAAGAGGTCACGCAGATTTGGGAAGTCTACCACCTTGAACGCCAGCTGAATCGGGTAGTAGCGCTCTTTCTCCATCACGGTCTTCTGTCTTTCTTCAGGGTGGAAATCATGCCGAAATCTTACCAATAACCAGATGTGAGATCTCGAACAGTCCACTATGAAAGTACCACCTAGAGGACGTACTTCAGGATCAGTCGGTGTCAGTATACTTGCAGGCATAGACCTCAGTAGTACATGTTCACATCTGTCTACATGTTCAACATAATCCATAAATTCTTCAATAGCAGTCTTCAGACCATCAAATTCTTTTGGGTAAATTCTCAGTTGATAGACCTCCAGCGTGGTCTCATAGCTGAATAGTTCGACGAATGGAGATAGCCCACTGCTCCTAAACTCAGCTAACAACACACGATCACCATCAAGCTGCCAAATGTTTTTCCTCAATGCAAGTTTCTCCATGTTTTTTACTGAGTGACGATTTCACAACCACGATTACGCTTATGTGGAACGTCTTATATGTCAGAGAACAGGCGAGAACCCACGAGCGAGACCAGAGTTCGGTTTAACACCGCTTTATTTAAACCGTGACACAGGCGGGCTGAGCTGGGAAGCGGGATCCGGGCGAGTCCGTCCGTGGACGAAGTCAGGGACGGAAGGCAGTCTGGTTTACCGGGGAGCAGGCAGGATCGGTTCGTCAGGGACAGGCTGGGTCGGCAACGGGCAGGCAGGTGGCAGAATCTCCGGAACAGAGCACAAGCAGAGTTACCGGGGAACAGAAGCAAACAGGAGGTCAGGGACAGGCAGGGTCGGAACCGGGCAGGCAAATAGACAGGAGATCGCGGGAAAGTCATGCGTAACGCAGCGGACAATCTGGCAACGATGACAAGTTCCGTCACCCTACATATAGGCCCCCTAATTGGCCTGATTCATCCCAGGTGCGCAGGGCCGAGGCGGATCCGAGGGCGGGACTGCTCGCAGCTGTGACAGAGCCCCCCCCTTAAGGGACGGCTCCCGACGTCCCCACGAAACCCCTAGGGCTGCCCCCTACGGTGGTTGGGGGTCAGAACTCCTGGGAACCAGATGAGTCGACGTCACTGCCCCCATTCTCTGCTCCCATGTCCTGCTCAGCCCCCTGCACTCTGGGGCGACCCACTCTCCTGCTCCGGGATGGCTGGTCTGGGTGTTGGGCGTGGAAATCCCGTATTAACCCCTTGTCCAGGATGTGTCGTGCTGGTACCCACGACCTCTCCTCCGGACCATACCCCTCCCAGTCCACCAGGTACTGAAGGCCCCTGCCTCGGGGACGGGAACGCAGGAGACGGCGGACCGAGTATGCAGGGCCCCCATTCACCAGCTGCGGGGGGGGAGGACCTGGACGATCCGGGGCCAGGGGGCTCACGCGAGCAGGCTTGATCCTGGAGACATGGAACGTAGGGTGAACACGCATGGACCGGGGAGATCGAGTCTCACCGCTGCTGGGCCGATGATCCGCTGGATGGGGAACGGACCCACGAACCGCGGAGCCAACTTCCGGGATTCCACGCGGAGTGGCAGATCCCGTGTCGAGAGCCAGACCCGCTGACCCACCCTGTACCTGGGAGCTGGCGTCCGGTGCCGATTGGCCGCCGTCTCGTACCGGGCGACTGCCCGAAGGAGGTTGGACCGAGCCTGGCCCCAAGTCCTCCTGCAGCGGCGGACAAAGGCTGCCGCTGAGGGACAGGACACCTCGGCCCCCAGTGCCGGAAATAGTGGGGGTTGGTACCCGTATACCACCTGGAAGGGAGACATCCCAGTCGCCGAGCAGATCAGGGAGTTGTGGGCGTATTCCACCCAGCCCAAAAAGGATGCCCACGTGGTCGGATCCCGCGCCGCCATGCATCGAAGGCTCGTCTCCAGGTCCTGGTTGGCGCGCTCCGTCTGCCCGTTAGTCTGCGGGTGGAACCCTGAGGAAAGGCTGGCGGTGGCTCCCACTGACTGGCAGAACTCCCGCCAGAACACCGACGCGAACTGCGGACCTCTGTCCGACACGATGCTCTCCGGCAGGCCGTGGAGCCGAAAGGCGTGTTGGACCACCAGCAGAGCTGTCTCCTTTGCCGAGGGCAGCTTGGGCAGGGGGATGAAGTGAGCCATCTTACTGAATCGGTCCACAATGGTCAGGATGACCGAGTTCCCAGCCGACTGGGGCAGACCGGTGACGAAATCCAAAGAGATGTGTGTCCAGGGTCGGCGCGGAACCGGCAGAGGTTGCAGGAGTCCGGCTGGTGCCTGTCGAGGGCTCTTCTGCTGATTGCAGACCAGGCACGCACCGACATACTCCCGGACGTCCTGCTCCATGGTTGGCCACCAGAACCTCTGCTTTAGGAATCCCAGTGTGCGGCGTGCTCCCGGGTGACAGGCCAGCCGTGATGCATGGACCCATTCCAGGACCTCTGTCCTGACCGGGGCAGGCACGAAGAGACGGTTGGTGGGGCAGGTGCTTGGCCCTGGCTGGTTGGCCATCGCCTCCCGGATTCTCTTCTCGATTCCCCAGGAGATGGATGCCACGATACATGGGGAAGGGAGAATGTTCTCCGGGTCCCTCTCCAGCCCCTCGTCCTCCTTCTCGGCGAACTGTCGGGAGAGGGCGTCCGCCTTCTGGTTCCGTGACCCTGGACGGTAGGTAAGGGCAAAATTAAATCGGGTAAAGAAGAGTGCCCACCTTGCCTGCCGGGAGTTCAATCTCTTCGCCGTCCGTATATACTCCAGGTTCCGGTGGTCGGTCCACACGAGGAAGGGCAGTTCAGTCCCCTCCAGCCAGTGCCGCCATTCTTCTAGAGTCAACTTGACTGCCAGCAGCTCTCGGTTCCCCACATCGTAGTTCCTCTCTGCCGGTGTCAACCGGCGAGAGAAGAACGCGCAAGGATGCAGCTTCTGGTCCGCCTGGGTCCTTTGTGACAGCACTGCCCCAATGCCAATGTTCGAAGCATCCACTTCGACCACGAACTGCCGGCTGGGGTCTGGCAGCTGCAGTATCGGGGCCGTGGAGAAGCGTCGTTTTAGGTCCCCAAACGCTGCGTCTGCCTCCGGTGTCCAGGCGAAGACCCTCTTCGTGCTTGTGAGGGCAGTGAGCGGGGCGGCCACAGTGCTGTAGTCCCTGACGAACCGACGGTAAAAGTTTGCGAACCCCAAGAACCGCTGGAGCTGTTTGCGGGTCTCGGGACGTGGCCAATCCCGGACTGCCGAGACCTTCCCTGGATCCATCTGTATTCTCCCCGGGGCGATAACGAACCCGAGGAACGATACCGTGGACGCATGGAACAGGCACTTCTCGGCCTTCACGAAGAGCTGGTTCTCCAGCAATCGTTGTAGAACTGCCCGGACGTGCTGCACATGTTCCTCAAGCCCCCTGGAAAATATCAGAATGTCGTCCAGATAGACGAACACGAACCGGTCCAGCATGTCCCGCAGGACGTCATTAACCAGGTTCTGGAATACGGCCGGCGCATTAGTCAGCCCGAACGGCATAACCCGGTACTCGTAATGGCCGGCCGGAGTGTTGAACGCCGTCTTCCACTCGTCACCCTCCCTGATACGGACTAAGTGGTAGGCATTCCTCAGGTCCAACTTGGAAAATATAGTCGCCCCCTGGAGGAGCTCGAAGGCGGAGGAGATCAGGGGCAGCGGGTACCGGTTCTTGACCGTAATTTCGTTGAGCCCTCGGTAGTCAATACAAGGGCGCAGGGTCTTGTCCTTCTTCTCGACGAAGAAGAACCCTGCGCCCGCAGGAGAGGAGGATGGCCGAATCAGCCCTGCTGCCAGGGAGCTTGCGATGTACTCCTCCATGGCCCTTCGCTCTGGCTCCGAAAGGGAGTAGAGTCGCCCTCTGGGTGGAGCAGTTCCGGGAAGAAGGTCTATGGCGCAGTCGTAGGGCCGGTGCGGTGGCAGCGTGGCCGCCTGAGCCTTGCTAAACACCCTGGCAAGGTCATGGTACCGTCCCGGAACACCTGCCAGGTCCGGCGGAGCCTCGGCCACGGCTGCAGGCCCCTGCGGAGTTGGAGCCGGGATCAGGCAGGACCCACGACAGCTCATTCCCCCACTCCAGGATCTCCCCAGTCACCCAGTCCAGACGCGGGTTGTGGCGGCGGAGCCACGGGTACCCCAAGACCAGAGGAAGATCCGTCTCCTCCAGGATGTGGAACCGAATCTCCTCCCGGTGATTGTTGCGAACTACCATCCGCACCGGATCCGTCTGATGACGGATGCTCCCCAGGAGATGCCCATCCAATGCCCGGGCGGGGACAGGAGATGCCAAGGGTTCGCACCCCAGACCCAGTTGGCGAGCCACCTCGCCGCTGATCAGACTGGCGTCTGCACCTGAGTCGACGAGCGCGACGAGATCATGTGGCCCCCCCGGGGAGCAGGAAGCGGACCTGGAGCGAGAGGCGAGACGTTTGGGGGAGCGACGAAATAGGACTCACCTGGATTCCCCCAGCTACAGGTGAGTCTGGGCTTTTACTGGGCAGTCTGCCACAAAGTGACCCGGTCCCCCGCAGTACAGGCACAGGTTGGATCGGCGCCGCCGTCTGCGCTCCTCCCCAGTGAGCGTGGTGCGGCCCAGCTGCATGGGCTCCCCCCCCACCGGAGGTTGTGGCTAGGCGAGGAACGTCTCCTGCCGGGAGCACGTCAGTCACTGCGCGAGGTGCCATCGGATGCCTGTCCCGCAGACGGGCCTGCACCCGCAGATCCACCTGAATCGCCAGGTCGATGACCCCATCCAGGGTAGGGGGAACCTGGTAGGCCACCAGCGCGTCCTGGATGTGCCCGGCGAGCCCATGCAGGAACATCTCCCCCAAGGAATCTGGGTCCCAAGGACTCTGGCGAGCCAAAGTGCGGAAGTCAATGGCATAGTCGGACACCGAACCCCTCCCCTGGTGGAGCGCCAGCAGCCGGCGGGCGGCGGAGGGCCCGGAATTCCCCGGACCGAACACCTTACGGAGCTCGGCCGAGAAAGCGGAAAAGCTGGTGCAGGCCTCCGTCTGGCGCTCCCACTCGGCCGTCCCCCAGAGGCGCGCCCGCCCGGTGAGATGGGTAATGGTGAACGCCACTTTGGCGGCCTCCGTGGAGAACGTGCGGGGTTGCAGGGAGAACAACAGGGAGCAGTTGGTGAGGAAGGCGTTGCAGGTCTCCGGATCGCCCTCGTACCGCTCAGGTTCGCCTACCCGCGGTTCGGGACCCAGGTGTGTGGGCGCCGGAACCGGAATCGGTGGAGGGGGAGCGGGGAACGCGGATCGCCCACCGAGCTGGCCCACCAGATTTGCGAACCCCCGCTCACTCGCCTCCGCGGAGCGCCTCACCTCCGCATAAATCGTCGCCACAGAATGTTCATGCCGGGCCAAGACCCCCTCGATCCGATCCAGACGTTGCGCTGGAGACAGTTGACCCCGCTGGGTTCATTCTTGGCCAGATTGTTCTGTCAGAGAACAGGCGAGAACCCACGAGCGAGACCAGAGTTCGGTTTAACACCGCTTTATTTAAACCGTGACACAGGCGGGCTGAGCTGGGAAGCGGGATCCGGGCGAGTCCGTCCGTGGACGAAGTCAGGGACGGAAGGCAGTCTGGTTTACCGGGGAGCAGGCAGGATCGGTTCGTCAGGGACAGGCTGGGTCGGCAACGGGCAGGCAGGTGGCAGAATCTCCGGAACAGAGCACAAGCAGAGTTACCGGGGAACAGAAGCAAACAGGAGGTCAGGGACAGGCAGGGTCGGAACCGGGCAGGCAAATAGACAGGAGATCGCGGGAAAGTCATGCGTAACGCAGCGGACAATCTGGCAACGATGACAAGTTCCGTCACCCTACATATAGGCCCCCTAATTGGCCTGATTCATCCCAGGTGCGCAGGGCCGAGGCGGATCCGAGGGCGGGACTGCTCGCAGCTGTGACACTTATATACAATACAGTTCAATACTCCACGGTTCCACACTCACTTCCTTGCTCCTCATCTCCACACACACACACACACACACACACACACACACACACACACACACACACACACACACACACACACACACACGGTGTTTCCTCAATCCATACATCCAAATCTGTCTGCTTCTTAAAACTCCTTGACTCAGGAAACAGACTCCCCACCACTCATAGAACATACAACACAACACAACCCATGGTCAACACGCGATAGAGGTCAAAGGACATGCGACACCTTTAGTTTTCTACTGACACTTCCGTGATTTAATATCACTCATATCCACTAGTCAGTTTTCTACTAGCTTTATTTAGAAGATAATTTATGACACATATCCGCTAGACCAGTGGTCCCCAACCCCCGGGCCGCGGACCGGTACCGGTCCGTGGATCAATTGGTACCGGGCCGCTGAGAAATAATTATTTCCGTTGTAGTTATTATCTGAGTCTGAACAATCTTTTATTTTGAAAAATGACCGGTTACATCTCAGTCACTTGAGCGCCAAAAGCTATCAAAATGAGTAAAAAAACAGAGGTGGAAAGTTTCTTTTTAGATTTGCAATATAAACAATCTATATGTACCACCACCCCCCCTCTCCAGTCCGCGGTAAAATTGTCAAACTTTGACCGGTCCGCAATCATAAAAAGGTTGGGGAACACTGCGCTAGACGACACATATCCACTAGTCAAACCCAAAAAAACAAAATAACAATACCCTAAAGCCCGTGGGAAGACGTCACCAATATTTTTCCCAAATTTCAGGGGATTTCCCCAAAGGTCAAAAAGGTCAATAAGGGTCATCCACATTCCTGAGTGTCACAAAGTATGTTCATATTCTCTCTCTACCTTAAACTTGTTTTTATTATTATTTATGCTCCTAACAACGGTGCAGAGAGGAAGCTCTTTTTAGAGAAAATCAGTGGTCTTTAAAATAACCTTAGTTTGTCTGATTTGTTGTTTTTAGCAAAGAACTGGGACGACATTGTTGAAAAAGTGGACAGCAAATTGCAGAAATGAAGCTGGATCAAGCCCCACATGTCTTTTAGAGGGAGGGTTTTGGTTTTAAATAACCTTGTAGCTTCACTGCTCTGGCACCAGCTGGCCTACCTGGATCCACCATCAGGCCTGCTGGCCCAGGTCCAGTCAAAGATGGTGGACTTCTTCTGGGACCGTCTACACTGGGTGCCACAGTCAGTCTTGTTTTTACCTCGGGAGGAGGGGGACCAAGGCCTCATCCACCTGGCCAGCAGAGTGGCCACTTTTAGACTCCAGGTTGTCCAGAGGTTCCTCAGAGGGCCTCCTGATCTAGTGTGGAGGGGCGTGGCCAGCTGTATACTCAGACGTGTGAACAACCTGCGGCTGGATGCTGCTCTGTGTTTAACTAATTTAAATTTTTTATCGTTACAGGGACTACCTCTATTTTATCAGGGTGTTTTTCAATCCTGTGTTCTTTTTAAATTGAGCTTCTCTCAGACTGACTCTTTGCACTGGGTTTTAAAGGAGCCTTTAGTCTGTGGCGGCAGACTGGACGTCTGCAGCAGCGCCACCCCTGGGCTGAAGGAGGCCCTGATCAGAAGGAGGATGGTGACATCAGAGCAACTGGTGGCGGCAGCATGACCAGAGCTCACCGATGCCCAGGCTGTGAGCTCGGCGCTCAGTATCTGGTCGGTCCAACTGATTCAGAGGAGCCTGGGCCTCTGGAAACAAAGACTCTCCACGAGAGAGAAGAGTCTCCTCCTCCATCACGGGAGAGAAGAGGCTGTGGCCGACACCAAGGACGCCTTCCCTGAACTCCACCTGCCCCCGGACCTCCAGGACCTTTGTGGTCCTCTCCTGGACGGCTGTGGTTCAGGAACTGTTCACAGCTTGGACAGAAGGATTTTATATGGGAACATTATGAAGACACTCAATAAGGACAAACTCAAGAACAGAGAAGTGACAGTTTGGAAGGACGGGCTGGGGGGACAGAGTCCTCAGTGGAGGACTCTCTACAAGCCCCCCAAAGAAAAGAGGACTGGTGACCTTCAATGGAGGATTCTACATGGAGCCATCACCACCAGTGCCTTCCTGTCCATTTTAAACCTGAATGTTTTAAACAATTGTCCTTTTTTTTATTTTAACGAGAGTGTCTTCCATGTTTTTACCAGGTGCAGTAGGCTGGTGGTTCTTTTTAGGGTTTTAACTGATGTTTTTAGGCTTTTTAATGTTGTGTTCTCCGCTGCTGTTTTTATCTGTGGAATAAGGCCCAACAGGGCAGGAAAGGGGAAATGCCAGCTTCTAAATTTTTTGATAAGTGAGGCGAAACTTGCCATCTATTTGAACAGGGGAGACAAGATTAAGAATGGAACGGCATGTGACACGGTGGCTTTGTGGAAGCAGAACGTGAGGGTACGCCTGAATCTGGAGTCCTGCTTCTACAAACCACTGAGAACCTGGAAGCCTTTAAACAGCAGTGGGGACACAACGGGGTTTTAGTCACGGTTTCAGAGCAGGGTGAGATACAGACAGCAACATGGCTGATCTGAGGGACAGGTGAGGTTTTAACTGTTTTTATGTGTAAAGAACACTTGTAAATAAAGTACACTTTTAAAAGTCAAAAATCTCTCTCTCGGAGCGTGGTGAGAGCTGGGAGCGTTCTCGTCAGAGAATTTTTCAACCTTTCTGGTTGTTTCTCAAAACTGTGTTGTATGTTTTAGTGTCAAAAGCCTAAAACCATCAGTAAAACTGATGGTTTTAGGCTTTTTAATGTTGTGTTCTCTACTGCTGTTTATATTTGTGGTATCAGGCCCAAAAGGGCAGGAAGGGGGAAA
Source organism: Lagocephalus sceleratus (assembly GCA_911728415.1). Taxonomy (NCBI): domain Eukaryota; kingdom Metazoa; phylum Chordata; class Actinopteri; order Tetraodontiformes; family Tetraodontidae; genus Lagocephalus; species Lagocephalus sceleratus. The sequence continues at coordinate 66,241 of CAJVRN010000150.1, forward strand.
TGCCAGGTTTTAAACTTTTTAATAAGTGAGGCTAAACTCTCCATTTATCTTAGTAGAAAAGGAAAAATAAAAAATGGAGTGTCATGTGACACGGTGGCTTTGTGGAAGCAGAACTTGAGGGTCCACCTGAAGCTGGAGTTCTGCTTCTACAAAGCCACTGAGAACCTGGAAGTTTTTAAAGAGCTGTAAATAAAGTACATGTTAAAAGTCAAAAGTCAAAGTCTCTCACACACACACACGCACACACACACACACACACACACACACACACACACACACACACACACACACACACACATACACACACACACACACTAAGACACACTCTCATCCATTCTCACTAATACTAGCAAGCACCACACTTATAGCTGTAGAGATCAGGTCCACACCAGCGACCTTGGAGGCCCACGTTGATGCAGCAGCACGCTCATGTCAGGGTCACTGTGGACAGAAGGTAGATTCAGGATTTGTTCCAGTGGTTGTCTTTCTATGTGTCAGCGCTGTGCGTACACTAACAGAAAATTAGTGGTGTGAGTGTGTGTGTGAGTGTGTGTGTGTGTGTGTGTGAGTGTGTGTATTTTCCCAAGTTCTCTCACTTAATAATAAACATGAAACATAATGGTTTTTGTCTTTGCGTAGCTGCATTTCCTTTCTTTGATGTACGGCTCGTGATTTCATCCCTGTCTCTGCATGTTCACGATGTTGGTAAGACGGTGTCTTGGTGGGGATAATATGGGTCAGTTAAACATTAAATGTACTTAAGTGCCAAAGCTACAACCAAGTTCATGAATATGGTGATGTAGCCAGTATGGCACACTCAAAAACTAACCTGAAGATCATGAAGTAACTTCTTAAATGTGGTTCTTAAATGTCATTTTTTTCTTTTTAATTGAATAACATTGTGTAGGATCAATTCAAATTGTCTAATTTCTAATAGTGAGTGTATCTGCACATGTGTTCCTCTGCACGATGATAGGGATGAAAAGAAAAAGTATATTATTATATTAGGTTGAGAAGGTGGTGAGTGAGGAGCAGGTGAGTGAGCCTGCACTGGTGGGTGTGGTGGCTCAGGTGGGTGAAGATGGTGAGGGACAGGTAGGTGGAGGTGGTGAGTGACAGGCAGATGTGTTCCTCTGCATGATGATAGGGATGAAAAGAAAAAGTATATTTGTTTCAATTAATTACATTGAACGGTGGTGTGGTGGGTAGCACTGTCGCCTCACAGCAAGAAGGCCCCGGGTTTGATTCCCAGTTGGGATGGAGGCTGGGGACTTTCTGTGTGGAGTATGCATGTTGTCCCTGTGTGGGTTGTCTCCAGGTACTGTAGCTTCCTCCCACCGTCCAAAGACATGAACATTTGGGGATCAGGTTGATCTGTAGGTGTGAAGCATGAGTGGTTGTTTGTATGTTTGCACTGCCACTGACTGGCGTCCAGTCCAGGGTGGACCCAGTGGTAGCTAGGATAGGCTCCAGTCCCCCTGTGACCCTCTGTGGAGGACTAAGAGCTAGAAAATGGATGGAAAAGTAATGTTTATGGTAACCATGGTTACAACACCAACAGGACATCAAAGTAGATAAAAAATAATTGGACATTAAAGGAGCTCAAACAGCAGAAAAAAAAGTAGATCAAAGGGCAGTTAATCAAAGGACAGTCAGTTATTTAACTAGTACTGACTCAATTGTAGTCTGATCAGAGTATACAACAGCACAAACGTAATCTGGATTTACATTCATGACTTCATCGTTTGCAAACACTATGGCAAGTTACCAAGGAGTCAGTGAGGTAATATGTTCAAGTCTCATATTATTTGATTGAATTTACTTTATCTATTTGACTTTATTAGCTCCTTGGGACATTTTTAAAGTTGAATATCAATACATTTTTATGTCCTAAGTTGTATCAGTTCTGTTGTGGTAACCTGACTAAACTTTTTATTGACCACCTATTATTTATTCATTATTGTCAATATATTAAACTATGTTTTTTGTTGTTTTTCCAGATGTTTGGCAGAGCATTGGCGGCCCACGGGTCTGAAGATAAACAGAAGCCCAGTACCACAGCTAAGGCCAAAGTGAGAATAGATTGGTTCGATCTGACGGAGCTGCAGGACGAGCAGAAGTCTGACAACGTGTCCCACCTACAAGAGAGTGACCACAACAACAAAATCATTGAGCGTCTTCATCAGCAGCTCTGGAATTTACAAGAGCAATATGCACAATCTGAGAAGGACTGCTGCAAATTGAAGCTGCGACTACTTGAAGCTGATGAAGCCATGAAAAACAGAGATACAGAATTGCTCTCTCTGAAGAGGTCTCTGGAGTGTAAAGAAAGGGAGTTGCAAGACATCAAGGCCTCTCAGGACTCCAAGTGCTCCCGAGGGTGTCAGACCTCAGAGGAGGGCTGGGAGGACGAAACCAGCCGGCTAAAAGAGCTCCTGGCAGAGAAGGAGGAGCACATTAAAAAAGTGGAAAGAAAGGCCAGCCGGCGGGCCGCTGCCCATATTGACACTATCGCCCATCTGACCTGCACTGAAAAGGCTCTGGAAGAGGAGAAAGAAAAATGTGCAGTTCTGGAAGCAGAACTTTCAAAAGTCCAGAATGACAAGCGGGAGATGTGGCAGCAGGAGGTCCGAGAAAACGAGAAGAGCTTCAGGGAGGAGCTCTCGCAAAGTATAAAGAACTCTGAGATGTTGATCTCTACTATGTGTAGTCAATGGGAGGAACAGCAGAAGGACCTGGCTGAACATCACTCAGAGATTGAGAAGAGGCTCCAGAAAGAGACGGATATGTGGGAGCAAGAGGTCGGATCACATCACGAAGTGACCCAAAGCCTCAAGAATGAAGTAGCGCTGCTTCAGCAGTCCAGCAATAAGGAGAAGAACAAGAAGAAAAAGTTTTCTTGGTGCTGGTTCTTCAAGAAGAAGAAGAAGAACCAGCAATCGGCCTGATTCATATCCTCCTTTCCTCTCCTCACCCTGACCTTTGACCTTTCCCTCCACCTTTATCTTTAATAAAATGTATTACAATAGAACTGAATGTTTGTTGTTTTCTCTTGATTGTGACCATGTTAGAGTGAATGGATTTACACAAGCAGACTATTTCAAATCACACTTAGTGGACTGACTCTTTGTGTGGGGATTGTCTTGACATGAAGTATTTTGGTTCATCAAAAAATGACTTAAACAGGAAAAACCTATTTGTTACTCTCTCTTTCTCTCTCTCTCTCTCTCTCTCTCTCTCTCACACACACACACGCACACACACATACACACACACTCAGACACACTCTCATCCATTCTCACTAACACTAGCAAGCACCACACTTATAGCTGTAGAGATCAGGTCCACACCAGCGACCTTGGAGGCCCACGTTGATGCAGCAGCACGCTCATGTCAGGGTCACTGTGGACAGAAGGTAGATTAAGGATTTTTTCCAGTGGTTGTCTTTCTATGTGTCAGCGATGTGCGTACACTAACAGAAACATAGTGGTGTGAGTGTGTGTGTGAGTGTGTGTGTGTTTTCCCACGTTCTCTCACTTAATAATAAACAAGAAACATAAATGGTTTCTCAGTCTTTGCTGTAGCTGCATTTCCTTTTCTTTGATGTACGGCTCGTGATTTCATCCCTGTCTCTGCATGTTCACAGATGTTGGTAAAACAGAAGTGTCTATAGGTGGGGATGGTATAGGGTCAGGGATAGTGTTGGTGGGGGGTCCCAGGCCTGCAGACAGGGGGAGACTGTTCTTGTGGCATCAGGTTTTGGTGCTGATAGGCTGCAGCCTCTTCCCACAGGGAAGTGACTCAAACAGTGTGTCTCAGGTGATAGGGGTCAGCTACAATGTCATTCACAAGCTTCAGATGGGGAAAGAACAGAGCCGTGATGGGAACCTATGCTGATGGCTGATGGTCCTGTAGAAGAGCTAGGATGACTGTGTTCAAGCAGAGCTGAAATCCACAAACAGGACCCTGGCATAGGTTCCTGCAGTGTCCAGAGCCAGAGGATGAAGTGGAGTGTTATGTCAACTGCATCACTTAAAGACCTGTCGTCTCTGCAGGTGAACTGCAGGGGGTCCAGGAGAGGCTCAGGGATGAACAGGAGGTGTGAAAGCACAAGGGACTTGAATATTTTTGGACATTAAATGTACTTAAGTGCCAAAGCTACAACCACAAGTAAGTTCATGAATATGTAGATGTAGCCAGTATAGCACACATCAAAAACTAACCTAGAAGACCATGAAAAGTACATTTACTTCTGTAAATGTGGTTCATGTAAAAATTATCGTTTTTTCTTTTTAATTGAATCACATCGTGTAGGATCAATTCAAATTGTCGAATTTCTAATAGTGAGTGTATCTGCACATGTGTTCCTCTGCACGATGATAGGGATGAAAAGAAAAAGTATATTTGTTTTAATTAATTACGTTGAACGGTGGTGTGGTGGGTAGCACTGTCGCCTCACAGCAAGAAGGCCCTGGGTTTGATTCCCAGTTGGGATGGAGGCTGGGGACTTTCTGTGTGGAGTATGCATGTTGTCCCTGTGTGGGTTGTCTCCAGGTACTGTAGCTTCCTCCCACCGTCCAAAGACATGAACATTTGGGGATCAGGTTGATCTGTAGGTGTGAAGCATGAGTGGTTGTTCGTATGTGTTTGCACTGGGGGTGGACCCAGTGGTAGCTGGGGTAGGCTCCAGTCCCCCTGTGACCCTCTGTGGAGGACTAACAGCTAGAAGATGGATGGAAAAGTAATGTTTATGGTAACCATGGTTACAACGCCAACAGGACATCAAAGTAGATAAAAAATAATTTAACATTAAAGGAGCTCAAACAGCAGAAAAAAAAAGTAGATCAAAGGGCAGTTAATCAAAGGACAGTCAGTTATTTAACTAGTATTGACTCAATTGTAGTCTGATCAGAGTATACAACAGCACAAACGTAATCTGGATTTACATTCATGACTTCATCGTTTGCAAACACTATGGCAAGTTACCAAGGAGTCAGTGAGGTAATATGTTCAAGTCTCATATTATTTGATTGAATTTACTTTATCTATTTGACTTTATTAGCTCCTTGGGACATTTTTAAAGTTGAATATCAATACATTTTTATGTCCTAAGTTGTATCAGTTCTGTTGTGGTAACCTGACTAAACTTTTTAATGACCACCTATTATTTATTCATTATTGTCAATATATTAAACTATGTTTTTTGTTGTTTTTCCAGATGTTTGGCAGAGCATTGGCGGCCCACGGGTCTGAAGATAAACAGAAGCCCAGTACCACAGCTAAGGCCAAAGTGAGAATAGATTGGTTCGATCTGACGGAGCTGCAGGACGAGCAGAAGTCTGACAACGTGTCCCACCTACAAGAGAGTGACCACAACAACAAAATCATTGAGCGTCTTCAGCAGCAGCTCTGGAATTTACAAGAGCAATATGCACAATCTGAGAAGGACTGCTGCAAATTGAAGCTGCGACTACTTGAAGCTGATGAAGCCATGAAAAACAGAGATACAGAATTGCTCTCTCTGAAGAGCTCTCTGGAGTGTAAAGAAAGGGAGTTGCAAGACATCAAGGCCTCTCAGGACTCCAAGTGCTCCCGAGGGTGTCAGACCTCAGAGGAGGGCTGGGAGGACGAAACCAGCCGGCTAAAAGAGCTCCTGGCAGAGAAGGAGGAGCACATTAAAAAAGTGGAAAGAAAGGCCAGCCGGCGGGCCGCTGCCCATATTGACACTATCGCACATCTGACCTGCACTGAAAAGGCTCTGGAAGAGGAGAAAGAAAAATGTGCAGTTCTGGAAGCAGAACTTTCAAAAGTCCAGAATGACAAGCGGGAGATGTGGCAGCAGGAGGTCCGAGAAAACGAGAAGAGCTTCAGGGAGGAGCTCTCGCAAAGTATAAAGAACTCTGAGATGTTGATCTCTACTATGTGTAGTCAATGGGAGGAACAGCAGAAGGACCTGGCTGAACATCACTCAGAGATTGAGAAGAGGTTCCAGAAAGAGACGGATATGTGGGAGCAAGAGGTCGGATCACATCATGAAGTGATCCAAAGCCTCAAGAATGAAGTAGCGCAGCTTCAGCAGTCCAGCAATAAGGAGAAGAACAAGAAGAAAAAGTTTTCTTGGTGCTGGTTCTTCAAGAAGAAGAAGAAGAACCAGCAATCGGCCTGATTCATATCCTCCTTTCCTCTCCTCACCTTGACCTTTGACCTTTCCCTCCACCTTTATCTTTAATAAAATGTATTACAATAGAACTGAATGTTTGTTGTTTTCTCTTGATTGTGACCATGTTAGAGTGAATGGATTTACACATGCAGACTATTTCAAATCACACTTAGTGGACTGACTCTTTGTGTGGGGATTGTCTTGACATGAAGTATTTTGGTAGGAGGAGAGTACCGGGAGAAGTGGACAGGAGGGGGCAGGTGAGAAGGCGGTGAATAAGCAGGTGAGCCTGACGGTGCACTGGTGGGTGTGGTGGCTCAGGTGGGTGAAGGTGGTGAGGGACAGATAGGTGAAGGTGGTGAGGGATGGGGGTGAGTCTTTATGTCTTTATGAGAGCAAGCTCACACACAATCCAGGACCAACGATGAGGGTCCGTACACTGCAAAAAAGATTCAAAGTTTTACCGCAGAATCAAAAAACTCGAAAGGGGTAAAGGTGGAACGTTACTTCCTCAAGAAACAGTTGTTTTACACCTTTGCAAAACACCATATCAGAAATGAGGTAGAATCAGATTTTTCAGATCAAGAGGTTTTTAGATTAAGAAAACTGATTTTAAAAGTAAAAAGGGAAATGAATAAATGAGGGGTTATTCAGTGTGGTTAGGGCTCTCTTATTGTTTCAACACCCTTTCTTAGTAGTTGTAAACTCTCACTTTTTAATGAACAATTTTAAGGTGGGACGTTTGAGCGTGAATGGGGCTAGAGAAACAAGGAAGAGAGCCAGCATATGTGAAACGACAAAAACTAAAAGAGTAGATGTTTTATTTTTACAAGAGACCCACAGCAGTGACAACAATGAGACCAACTGGAGGAGAGAATGGGAGGTGGTGGAGAAGGTGGTGAGTGAGGAGAAGGTGAGCCTGACGGTGCACTGGTGGGTGTGGTGGCTCAGGTAGGTGAAGGTAGTGAGGGATGGGGGTGAGTGTGTGTCTTGATGAGAGCGAGCTCTCACACACACACAGAAATCCGGAACCAACGATGAGGGTCCGTACACTGCAAAAATGTTTAAATGTTTTCTCGCAGAAACAAAAAACTCGAAAGGGGTAAAGGTGGAAAGTTACTTCCTCAAGAAACAGTTGTTTTACACCTCTGCAAAACACCATATCAGAAATAAGGTAGAATCAGATTTTTCAGATCAAGAGGTTTTTAGATGAAGAAAACTGATTTTAAAACTAAAAAGGGAAATGAATAAATGAAGGGTTATTCAGTGTGGTCAGGGCTCTTTTATTGTTTCAACAGCCTTTCTTAGTAGTTTTAAACTCTCACTTTTTAATGAACAATTTTAAGGTGGGAAGTTTGAGCGTGAATGGGGCTAGAGAAACAAGGAAGAGAGCCAACATATGTGAAACGACAAAAACTAAAAGAGCAGGTGTTTTATTTTTACAAGAGACCCACAGCAGTGACAACAATGAGACCAACTGGAGAAGAGAATGGGAGGTGGTGGAATGGTTTTCAAGCCACAGCACAACGGTCAGTGCTGGGGTAGGCATCCTCTTCTCCAGGACTTTTAACCCAGTCACATTCACAGTGGAGCACATCGTTCAGGGACGCTGCCTTTTAATTAAAGCTGCTTTTAGTCACCTCACGTTTGTTTTTACTAATATTTATGCTCCTAACAACGGTGCAGAGAGGAAGCTCTTTTTAGAGAAAATCAGTGATCTTTTAAATAATCTTAGTTCGTCTGATTTGTTGTTTTTAGGAGAGATTTTAACTGTATACAGGATCATGTTTTAGATCGGAACCACATGGAGCCTTATCCCTTTTCCTAGCAGGTTCTGAGGCAGCTGGTCTGCTCCCATGATCTGGTGGATGTGTGGAGAAGGATGCACATGAGCCACAGACAGTTCTCATGGTCCCACGTCAGAGACAACACCATGTCTTTGTCCCGCCTCGACCAGTTTTATTGTTTTAAGAATCATTTTAGTCCTTTTAAAAGGTGTGATATTTTACCAGTAGGTTTTACAGACCATTCCTTGCTTATAGCTAGCATTCTAGTTAGGACTATTCAACCTAAAAGCGCCTACTGGCATTTTAACTCAAATCTGACTGCTGACAGAAGTTTTAAGGAGGCTTTTAGTTACTTTTGGGCTGGTTTTAGATAGAAGAAGAAAGCTTTTGCCTGTCTAAGACAATGGTGGGACCATGGGAAAGTTCAAATCAAACTGTTGTGTCAGCAGCACACTCTCAATGTCACCCGTCACATCACCAGATCAATCGGAGCTCTGGAGACCGAGATACTGGAACTAGAGCAGGTTTGTCCACAGGAGATCGAGGGTTTTTTGATTTTGATTTGATCTTTATTCATCTTAAACAAAAATAAGAACAGATACACCATACATCAATAACAATAAGCAAAAGACAACAAATTTTGCTCAAGAAGGAACCGAGTGAAAACGCTTATTCAGTTCGGCCCCCTTCATACCTCTTACGAAGAACCAACAAATACTGAACTGTAGCAAAAGTATACATACGTTGTTATAATAAACATGTTTTTAAAATAATTAATACTCAATTACATAACATAAAAGTAGTAAAAAGTAATTAAAAGACAAAACATTACTGTAGAGAGCAAGAAGTAAAAAAAAATAAATTAAAATTAGGTCAGTGTGAATTCAGTTGTTTATAAGATTGCAAAAGTGACTGCTTATAGCGGCACTTAAACTGTTTAATATTTTTGCAGACTTTAATATTTTTATCAAGATTATTCCATAGTGCTATACCACATATTGAAATGCACGTTTTTTTCAGTGTTGTATGAATAGTTTTTGTCTGTTTAAAATTGTGTTTGTTTCGAAAATCATAATTACTCTCTCTTTCCTTAAAACACTTTTGAATATTAGCTGGTAAACTTCTCTTCCAGGCTTTAAACATGGATTGTGCTGTTTTAAATTTAACCAAATCTGGAAACTTCAGTATATGAGATTTTAAAAACAAATTATTGCTGTGGTCAAGGTATCCCGCTCCGTTAATTAACCTAACTGCTCGTTTTTGTAAAGTGAAAATCCTTTTTAAAGTGCTTTTATAGGTATTACCCCATACTTCAACACAATACAACAGATAAGGTTCAAAAAGTGCATTGTACAGAGTGTGTGATGACTTCTGATCAAGGATATGTCTGGCTTTACCCAGAATCCCGATGGTTCTTGCCAGTTTGGAACAAAAACATGTTATCTGGGATTTCCAGCTGAGTTTGTGGTCAATTTGTACACCCAGAAACTTGATCCCATATACTCTAGGGTGTTTAGAGACCCTCAAGATCAAAAAGATGGCCTTGGCCAACCAGCTGGACACTAAAGTACAAGGTGCGCTGGTGTGGTCCCGGATGCAAGACATCGCCGAGATGGACACTCCCTCAACATTCTTCTTTGGCCTGGAGAGGAAGTGTGGGCAGAGCAGGGTCATCCACTCCCTGCTGTCGGAGGAAGGGCTGGAGCTCTCAGAGCAGGAGCGGATCCGGAGGAGGGCGGTGGACTTTTACTCCTCCCTGTTCAGGAGTGAGGACAAAAAGGGCAACGAACTGCTAGAGGAGTACTGATCTGGACTGCCCCAGGTGCCACAAGAGGCCAACACCCAGCTGGAGCGCCCCCTGTCTGTCCCGGAACTGTATGCTGCTCTTCAGAGCATGTAGAGCCTGAAGGCTCCGGGCATCGACGGACTGGGGGTGGACTTCTACAAGGCCTTCTGGAGCATCGTGGGGAAGGAAGTCCTCAGCTCCCTGCCGCTGTCCTGCAGGAGGGCAGTAATCGCCCTCCTACCAAAGCCGGGGAACCTGCAGGACATCAGGAACTGGCGTCCCATTTCCCTGCTCTGCTCGGACTACAAAATCCTCTCCAAGGCCTTGGCCAGATCATTGGGAACACAGGAGGAGGTTTGTGTTCAGCGCTGGTCTGATAGCCATGATCACGGTCTTGTACCGTGACATTGAGATTGTGCTGAAGTTCAATGGATCCACCATCAGGCCTGCTGGCCCAGGTCCAGTCAAAGATGGTGGACTTCTTCTGGGACCGTCTACACTGGGTGCCACAGTCAGTCTTGTTTTTACCTCGGGAGGAGGGGGACCAGGGCCTCATCCACCTGGCCAGCAGAGTGGCCACTTTTAGACTCAAGGTTGTCCAGAGGTTCCTCGGAGGGCCTCCTGAGGGGTGTGGAGGGGTGTGGCCAGCTGTATACTCAGACGTGTGAACAACCTGGGGCTGGATGCTGCTCTGTGTTTAACTAATTTAAAGTTTTTATCGTTCCAAGGACTACCTCTATTTTATCAGGGTGTTTTTAAATCCTGTGTTCTTTTTAAATGGAGCTTCTCTCAGACTGACTCTCTGCACTGGGTTTTAAAGGAGCCTTTGGTCTGTGGGGGCAGAATAGATGTCTGCAGCAGCGCCACCTCTGGGCTGAAAGAAGCCCTGATCAAAAATAAGATGGTGACATCAGAGCAGCTGGCAGCGGCAGCATGACCAGAGCTCACCGATGCCCAGGCTGTGAGCTCGGCGCTGGGGGTCCGGTCGGTCCGACTGATCCACAGAGGAGAGGAGTCTTCTTCTCCGTCACGGGAGAGGAGAAGTCGAGGCCGACCCCACGGACACCTTCCCTGAACTCCACCTGCACCCGGACTTCCAGGACCTCGGTGGTCCTCTCCTGGACAGCTGCGGCTCAGGAGCCCTCCACAGCTTGGACAGGAGGATTTTATACAACATCGTGAAGACACTCAAAGATAAACTGAAGGACAGAGGGACAACGGTATGGAAGGACAGGTTGGGGGGGACAGAGTCCTCAGTGGAGGACTCTCTACAAGCCCCCCATCAAGAAGAGGACTGGTGACCTCCAATGGAGGATTCTACATGGAGCCATCACCACCAGTGCCTTCCTGTCTGTGTTAAACCGGAACAATTCAAACAACTGTCCCTTCTGTGGTTTTAATGAGAGTGTCTTTCACGTTTTTACCGGGTGCAGTAGGCTGTTGGGTCTTTTTAGGGTTTTAACTGATGTTTTTAGGCTTTTTAATGTGTTCTCCGCTGCTGTTTTTATCTGTGGAATAAGGCCCAACGGCAGGAAAGGGGAAATGCCAGGTTTTAAATATTTTGATAAGGGAGGCGAAACTTGCCATCTATTTGAACAGGGGAGACAAGATTAAGAATGGAACGGCATGTGACGTGGTGGCTTTGTGGAAGCAGAACGTGAGGGTGCGCCTGAATCTGGAGTTCTGCTTCTACAAAACCACTGAGAACCTGGAAGCCTTTAAACAGCAGTGGGGACACGACGGGGTTTTAGTCACGGTTTCAGAGCAGGGTGAGATACAGACAGCAACATGGCTGATCTGAGGGACAGGTGAGGTTTTAACTGTTTTTACGTGTCAAGAACACGTGTAAATAAAGTACACTTTTAAAAGTCAAAAATCTCTCTCAGCGGAGCGTGGTGAGAGCTGGGAGCGTTCTCGTCAGAGAATTTTTCAACCTTTCTGGTTGTTTTTCAAAACTGTGTTGTATGTTTTAGTGTTTTGTCGGTGTGTTTTAGTTAACTGTTGGTGTCTTGTGTCTTATTAGTTTAGTTTGTCGGTGTTTGGGCGTACAACCAGCCAGCGTGTGTCTGGCTGGTTGGCGTCTGACCCCATGGTGCCTGGTGGTGGTAGCAGGGACCTCTCCCGGTTGTCGCGGAGACACGCCGTGAAAGTGGGGGCCAGGTCTCTGTACACCGTGGAGGAGGTGGCCCTGGCTGTGGGGCAAGTTATCGGACACAGGTCCGTGAAATCGGCCGCCTGGATGAACGGAGCGGTCGTGTTGCTTGTGGAGAAGGTGGAGCAGGTGAACCGGCTGGTGGAGGCTGGTATCAGCGTCGGCGGGAGGTTCGAGGCAGTGCTGCCTCTGAGCCAGCCCGCCACCAAGGTGACCCTGTCCAACGTGCCCCCCTTCATCTCGGACGAGTTCCTCTGTAAGGAGCTATCCAGACATGGCAAGATCGTGTCCCCGATCAAAAAGATCATGTCTGGGTGTAAGTCTCCTCTACTGAAGCACGTGGTCTCTCATCGCAGGCAGGTCTACATGATCCTTAACAAACACGATGAGGACCTGGACGTGTGCCTAAAGGTCCGCGTGTTCGCCTCATCGGTACACATGAAATGCATCGGGTGTCGCGAAGCAGGACACCTCATTAAAATGTGTCCGAACGCGACCAAGCCGGCTGCGTCGAGCTCGGGCGGACCGGCCCGGGGCCGCTGAGGCGGAGCCCCGCGAGGCGGAGCCCGGAGCTGCTAGCGGGCGACCGGTTGCCGGACCCGAGGGTCCGGGAGACGATGGGAGCACAGGTGAGGGTGAACAGGTGGGTGAAGTGGGGGCACAAGACGGTGAGAATGGGGAGTGTGTGCAGGAGGGAAACACAGGAGGAGTGTGTGTGGAGGTGGGAGAGACAGGTGGAGGGTGTGTGGAGGCGGATGAGACAGGTGGGGTGTGTGTGGAGTTGGGGGAGACAGGTGGAGGGTGTGTGGAGATGGGTGAGACAGGTGGAGGGTGTGTGGAGGTGGGTGAGGCAGGTGGAGCGAGTGCACAAGAGGGTGAGACAGGAGGAGTGTGTGTAGAGGTGGAAAACGGAGGCGGAAGGTGTGCACGGGGGGGTGAGCGGATGGGTGAGGTGGGTGGTGTGAGTGAGGAAGAGGAGCTGGGCTGCAGTGGAGCAGCTGAAGCTGTGGAGATGATGGAGCAGGAGGCCGGTTGGACTCCAGTCCCATCAAGGCTCCGCAGCAGGAACAGGCCTGGTCCTGTCAAGGCCAAGAAGAGCAGGCAGACGGGAAGACGGGCGGGAGGAAAAGCAGGAGAGTCGGACAGCAGTGACACCGAGGAGTGCGTGTCCGACGACGGGGACCTCCAGCAGGAAAACCTCATAAGTCAGGAGGACAAGTCCTACTCCCCGAAAATGCTGAAAGGCTTTTTACAAGAGACTAAAAACATGAAGGGGGTGAACATAGAACATTATTTCCAAGACAAACAACAGTTTTACCTGTCTGCCAGACGCCACGTGAAAAACAAGGCTGAGGCAGGGTTCACCGACCAAGAAGTTTTTAGGTTGAAGAAACTGATTTTAAAAGTTAGAAGGGAACTAATATAATGATGTTGGGAACGCACCTTTTAGTTTTTCTTTTGGCTTCATCACTTTTTATCTCTCTCTGGTTTTATCTCCCACCTTTTAATGAATAATTTTAAGATTGGGAGTTTGAACATAAATGGAGGTAGGGAAGAGAAAAAACGGGTTTTATTATGTGAAACAATGATTTTAAAGAAAATGAATGTCATGTTTTTACAGGAAACCCACAGTGACATTTTAATTGAGGCTGATTGGTGCAGAAAATGGAAGGGGAGGGTCTTTTTTAATCACAGCACGGCCCTGAGTGCTGGAGTGGGGATCCTCTTCTCCCAGAATTTTAACCCGACGTCTTTTATTATCGAACACATTGTCCAAGGTAGATGCCTTTTAATAAGGGCCCAGTTTGACCAGTACAGTGCTGTTTTTATCAACGTGTATGCTCCCAACAAGGGTGCAGAGAGGAAGACATTTTTAGAAGCACTCGGCAACAAACTCCGGGGGTGTGGTTCCATTGACTATTTATTCTTGGGTGGTGATTTTAATTGTACTGAGGACGAGGTTTTAGATCGGAACCACGCAGAGCCGCATCTGTCCTCGCAGCAGGTCCTGAGGCAACTGGTCTACTCCCATGGCCTGGTGGACGTGTGGAGAAGGTCTCACACAAGCTGCAGACAGTTTACGTGGTCCCACATTAAAGATAGGATGTCTTTAGCTCGTTTAGATCGCTTTTACTGTTTTAAACATAATTTTAATGTGTTTAAATCATCTAATGTTCTGCCTGTGGGTTTTACTGATCATGGTTTGGTTTTAGGTGCTGTTTTTATTAACATTTTACCAAGAAGCGCCTACTGGCATTTTAATTCTGTTTTAGCATCTGATGTGGGTTTTAAAGATGGTCTTATTTACTTTTGGGCTGTATTAGGCAGAGGAAGGGTGAGTTTAGCTGCCTAAAACAGTGGTGGAAAGACACAGATCAGAATGTTGTGTCAGCAGCACACCCTCAATGTTATTCATCACGTCACTGGATCTATCAGGGATCGGGAGACTGAGATTGTGGAGTTTGAACATTTGAATGAGTCCACAGGAAACAGAGGATCTGTTGGAATCCTCAAGACCCAAAAGATGGCTTTAGCCAACCTGCTAGGTGCCAAAGCACAGGGCGCCCTGGTCCGGTCCAGAACATCTCGGAGATGGATGCACCCTCCAGTTTCTTCTTCAGCCTTGAGAGGAAGTCTGGGCAGAGGAAGTTCATCCACACCTTGCTGTTGGACACGGGGCAGGAGCTGACTGACCCTGGGCAGATCAGGAACAGAGCGGTGGAGTTTTATGCCTCTTTGTTCAAGACTGACTTTAAAGACAACAAAGACTGTTTTAATGGTTTTAGTGCTTTTAGTCAAGGACTGCCCAGGGTCTTCAAGGAGACCAACCACCAGATGGAGCGCCCGTTGATGGAGCAAGAACTACACGCGGCCCTGCAGTCAATGCAGGGCCGAAAGGCCCCGAGCATTGACGGAGTCTTGGTGGAGTTTTACAAGGCTTTCTGGGACATCCTCGCTCAAGACATCCTAGAAGTCTTTAACAAGAGTCTCGCCACCGGTTCCCTACCACTGTAGGATCTCCACAGCTTCAGCTGCTCCACCAGGAGGGCTGTCATCACCCTCCTGCTGAAGAAAGGGAACCTGATGGTCAGTAGGAACTGACGCCTTGTGTCCCTCCTCTGCACAGAATACATGATACTCTCTAAGGCCTTAACCATCCAGCTGAAGGAGGCTAGGGAGAGCAGAGAGAGCAGGGGGAGATGGAGGCAGCAGCATGGCTGCTCTGAGGGACAGAAGAGGGTTTTAACTAGTTTTATGTGAACACTGTAAATAAGTACACTTTCAAAGTCTCTCTCAGTGGAGCGTGTGGAGCTGAGAGCGTTCTCGTTCTGAGAATTTTCAAACTTTTTCGAGGTTTTAGCCTATGTTGTTCTAGTTATTGTTGGTTTGTTGTGTTGTTTAGTTGTTGGTGGTTGTTTTTGTGTGCTTTGTGGGGGTTTGAGGGGTTTGTTGGGTGGAACCAGCCAGGTTTGTCTGGCTGGTTGGCGACTCCGGCGCCATGGTGATTGTCGGCAGCGACCTCTCCCGGTTGTCTCAGAGACACAACGGGAAGGTGGGGAACAGGTCTCCGCACACTGTGTAGGACGTGGCCCTGGGACAGGTAGGTGAAGGTGGTGAGGGACAGGTGGGTGAAGGACAAGTGGATGATGGTGTAGAGATGATGGTGCAAGAGGCTGTGTGGACGTCCAACAAAAACGTCAAAAACAAAAAGACGAATCAGTGGAAGTGGGCGCGAAGGCCAGCCGAGTGTCTGGCCGAAGAACGTTCTGGAGACCTGAGCTCGGTGAGAGCAGTGATGGTGGAGAGTGTGTGTCTGATGAGAGCGAGCTCACACACATACAGAAATCCACAACCAACAATGAGGGTCCTTACACTGCAAAAATGATTAAAAGCTTTCTTGCAGAAACAAAATACTCAAAGGGAAAGGTGGAACACTACTTCCCTGAAAAACTGTTATTTTATACCTCTGCAAAACATATTAGAAATAAAGCAGAAGCAGAATTTACTGACGAAGAGGTTTTTAGATTAAGAAAACTGATTTTAAAAGTAAAAAGGGAATAGCAGGTCGAGGGTGGATCATGTCCACCTCATTCTGGATGTTTTGGAAGTCTCCAGTTCATTGGGATTGCAGGTTGGTCTCCTGGAACCCCTTCTGATCTAAATACGAGCGAATGTTTAGAGTATGGTTTTATCGGGTTTCAATGGAAACATGGTTTTACCTGCTTATGCTAGGGTACTGTTTTTTTTAGGGTCCAGTTTCTACAGAGGTTCCTCGTAGGGCCTCCTGATCTAGTGTGGAGGTGTGTGGCCAGCTGTATCCTCAGGCATGTGAACAGTCTGGGGCTGGATGCTGCTCTGTTTTTAACTAACTTAAAGTTTTTATCGTTACAGGGGTTACCTCTATTTTATCAGGGTGTTTTTAAATCCTGTGCTCTTTTTAAGTGGAGCTCTGTTCAGACTGACTCTCTGCACTGGCCTTTAAAGGAGCCGTTGGTCTGTGGTGGCAGACTAGATGTCTGCAGCAGCACCACCTCTGGGCTGAAGGAGGCCCTGATCAGGAATAATATTGTGACATTGGAGCAGCTGGTGGCGGCAGCGGGACCAGAGCTCACCGATGCCCAGGCTGTGAGCTCAACACTGGGGGACAGGTCCAGAGGATCCAGAGGAGTCAAACTGATCCAGAGGAGCCTGGGCCTCTGGATACACGGACTCTCTACAAGAGAGAAGAGTCTTCTCCTCCAGCAAAAGAGAGGACAGGCTGAAGCCAACCACACAGACACCTGCACCCTGACCTCCACCTGCACTCTGACCTCCTGGACCTTGGTGGTCCTCTCCTGGATGGCTGTGGCTCAGTAGTCCTTCACAACATGGACAGGAGGATTTTATATGACAACATCATGAAGACACTCCAAAGACAAACTGAAGGACAGAGGGACAACGGTGTGGAAGGACAGGCTGGGGGACAGAGTCCTCAGTGGAGGACTCTCTACAAGCCCCCCATCAAGAAGAGGACTGGTGACCTCCAATGGAGGATTCTACATTTTAGCCATCACCACCAGTGCCTTCCTGTCCATTTTAAACCAGAACATTTTAAACAACTGTCCTTTTTGGGGTTTTAATGAGTGTCTTTTCACTTTTTACTGGGTGCAGTAGACTGGTGGGTCTTTTTAGGATTTTAACTGATGTTTTTAGGCTTTTTAATATTGTGTTCTCCACTGCTGTTTATATTTGTGGTATAAGGTACAAGAGGACAGGAAAGGGGAAATGCCACCTTTTAAATTGTTTAATAATCGAGGCTAAACTTGCCATCTATTTTTCCAGAAGAGAGAAAATTAAAAATAGAACGGCATGTGACGCGGTGGCTTTGTGGAAGCAGAACGTGAGGGTGCGCCTGAATCTGGAGTTCTGCTTCTACAAAGCCACTGAGAACCTCGAAGCCTTTAAACAACAGTGGGGACACGACGGGGTTTTAGTGAAGGTAACAGAGCTGGGTGAGATGGAGACAGCAACATGACTGATCTGAGGGACAGACGAGGGTTTTAACTGTGAACACTGTAAATAAAGTGCACTTTAAAAGTCAAAGAGTGTGTGTGTGTGTGTGTGTGTGTGTGTATGTGTATATGGAGCTGAGAGCGTTCTCGTTCTGAGAATTTTCAAACCTTTGAGGTTTTAGCTTATGTTGTTCTGGTTTATGTTGGTTCATTGGGTTGAGGATTTTTAATAGAAGCATGATAGGGTTACGTCTGCTGTGCCTCATCATATCTTCATAGTCATTCTCTTGATTATCGAAATCATTTCTCACTTCCATATCAACATCAACATCTCTCTCACCCCACACATGTTCATCTGGGTCTTCTGCAGAGGCTTGCCGTCCTCCCCCCTCTTCCCAGTCAACCTCAGATGCAACTCCCACACCTCCGTCTCTTTCAGACTCGTTCAATCTTGTCGGTGGAACTGTGGCAATTCCTGGAACACATAAAATTGTGTTCATCACCCATGTTAAATTCACACAATTTACCGTTTGGTGAAAAAAAGATGTGGAAACTTACGAGATGGTGAGACTGTATGTGGAGTCCAGAGATGACTGACCTGACCACCCCACCACCATCTCCAACTGCTGGACCATCTCACACATTCAATGATAATTTGGTCTAACAATGGACAGAAATAATGATAAGTTATATTTATTTCAAAGAGACTGTGAAGGGATTTATTTTAAATAAATAAGAGAGAGTAGGAAACATCAGCTCACCCTGATTTGAGGCCGATCTACACACTGGGTGACCCTCACTGTCTCCCACTGTTAGCCCAGATCTATAATGCAAAGAAAATAATCTTATTCCTTCCATTATTCAATATTTGATATTACAAAAATATAAATATATATATAAAATAAACGTACATACATACAGTTGCTACCCATGATGAGAAAGTCAGGCTTCCTTTGAAGTCAAACCAGAGTGGACTTTGACGACCTATGGTTCAGATTCTGGAGCTTCTGGAGGTCAGTGGTTTAACTTCACTGCTGTCCTGTGAGGGTTGGCGCCCCCTTCAGGCAGATCAATGACACACTCACGTTTGAGGTGTCCCTTGTTGACGGTGACGTCCTTGGAGGGCGTTCAGGGCCTCCAGCTGTTTGTGGTGGTCATGCAGGTAGTTCATCAGTACACTTGATGTTGATGGGAGCTGATGATAATCGACCGTGTGAGCACCACCTGAAAACACACTCTTCATCACACCACCGCAATGGAACCAATAACTTTGACTAAAGTACAACTGTAGATCCTCTTTCTGAAACTGTCACTGATTGAACACACATTTAGATTGTAGATGGTGTCAGTCGTACTTTCAGAAAACAACCACTGACTGAAAGGATGTCCTCAGAGACAAGACAAACTGGACACCATTTGTGTTTGGAGGTTGTGTGTGTGTGAAGATGTGCAGCAGCAGATAAACTGACCTGGATCCACTGGATGATCTGCTGCTTTGTCCTTTTCTTCAGCAGGAGTCTGTCCAGCTCTGCCTTCAGCTCCTCTTCACTGAACTTGGTCTTTTATGTTTGGACCTTCAGGTCATTGAGATGGAGAAACTCCTTTGTGATCAACACTGATTTCTCTACTTCGTCTTGGTTTAAGGTGGATTTTTGAGGAGGAGGAAGAACTTTCTTCTGCTCAAATTCAGAAAGTAGAGAGTAAAAATTAAACGTCCAAGGTATTTCTTTCCTCCTGATGTTTGCGTAGAGCAGGGATCTCCAAACTATTCCACAAAGGGCCGTGTGGCTGCAGGTTCTTGTTTCAACAGAGCAGCAGCACACCAGACTTGACTCACTTAATCAACTCATCTCAGTCTTCAGACAGCTGATTGGTCAAACTGGGTGTGCTTGACTGGTTGGAACAAAAACCTGCAGCCACACAACCCTTTGGGGAATAGTTTGGAGATCCCTGGTGTGGAGCATCAACCAGGACAGAGATACTCTGAAGAGGATGGAGGGAGGCAGCGTGGTTAGTAAAAGGAAATACATTTTAAGGGATAGTGATTAAGGATTAAAGTTTTGTGAAAGAAAAGAGAAAGTGGAGGACATGTCCTCCAGCAACCCAGTCCTATAGCAGCATAAGTAAGGGTTGGTTAAGTCCAGCTCTCAATATCTGCTTTTTCCAAAAGGAAAGTCTTCAGCCTGACCTTAAACCTGCCTCTCCAATCCAGACTGGGAGCTGGTTCCAGAGAAGAGGAGCCTGGTAGCTAAAAGTTCTACCTTCTGTTCTACTTCTGGAAACTGTGGGAACTACAAGTAATCCTTCACTTTTAGATCACAGTGATCTGTTGGGACAGTATGGCACTATGAGGTCTGTCAGATATGATGGAGCGAGGCCCGTCATGGATTTGTAGGTGAGGAGGAGGATTGTAAATTCAATTCTAGATTTTATGGGGAGCCAATGAAGAGAAGCTAAAGCTGGAGTAATATGATCTCTCTTACTAATTCCTGTCAGAGCTCTTGCTGCAAAGTTCTGAATTAATTGAAGTGAGTTATAGTGTCCTCTCCTGGAGAAAGGCACTTGGACTGCTCAGTCAAAGTGAATTCGACAGGATCGTTGGTGGACAGGAGCCTTTCAAGTATGCAGGCTGATCGGCTCCTGGTCCAATCCCACCAATTAAATATATTTTTTGAAATATGAGGAAACAGGCTTTTTTGGGGGGATTTTTTGTGTGACATGTGCATGTTGTGTGAAATGTAATTGTCTGTAAATAGGAAACAACAGCGTTGATGCTTAAACATGTGTTTGTTCCATACGCTTCAACATGCTGACGTAAAGGTTTGAGACAAGAGGAAACCTGAAGACCACAGAGGGAGGAGCAGAGGTGAGTTCAACAGGTACTGGGAGAAAAGCCCCAGATATGGTGGAGCTGCCATGACACACCCTGGAACTGGAGCAGAGAGACTGGACCAACTGGGATGGATTCACCAGTGGGGATAAATGGACTGGTCATACTGGGAGAGAGAGGATAAAGTATGAAGGGATCCATGTATTTACCATCATTATTCATCAGTTCCAGTAAATGATCAGATGAAGAACAGAAGATGTTGCAACTGTTGATTTGTAGCTGTCAAACAAATCATCAGCTTCAAAATATAAACATATTAACATTCTACAGGTGAAAAGACAAAACAAGGTTGCGTAAAAACGTGTCCACTGAAAACGCTCTCACTTGTTCCTCTTCTACTGTGGCTGCTGACGGCAAATAAAAGTGAAAGACAGTTTGATAGCTGATGATTGGGACTAAGCGCTCGTCTCTCCACATTCATCACCTGTGTGATCATTTGTGGCCTCATCAACAGGCTGAAGATCACTGGCTTCAGCCTCATCTGCACAAGAGAGTCAAAGGGGAGATTTGGTTCATCCTGGGACACTTGAAGGACTTTGAAGTCTTCTAGAATGCAGATTAAAGTCAGAATGAACTTTTTTTAGCCAGCGTCAGACTTGAAGTGTGCCAGACAGCAAGAGTAGGAAGATGAGGAGCTTCATGGTTCTGCAGGACAGGAAGCAGACAGACAGTTGAAGCAGTTGACTGATGAAGGTCACATTATCAGAGTCTTTAGTAACATGATGAAGGAACCAAGTCAGCTGCTCCATCCTAAACACAGCTCCCCTTCCTGTCCCTGTGATCAGTATTCATCAGAATATCTCCCTCCAGGCCTCCACAGAGGGCAGCAGCACTCACTGATGTCCAGTGTGTCCACTCACCTTCAGGAGCTGCTCTCTGCTCCCATGGCTCACATGTTTACACCTGTCTGATACACTCACGTGTGTGTGTGTGTGTGTGTGTGTGTGTGTGTGTGTGTGTTGGTGGTGAGTGAGTGAGTGAGTGAGTGAGTGAGTGAGTGAGTGAGTGAGTGAGTGAGTGAGTGTCAATAAAGTTGAGTCCCTCCAGCTCCAACATGATCACTGATCCAAAATATTCATCATGATTATGAAGATGTTCAATGTGGCCCAGATACGACTCCAGTTGTTATGGTTTCAGAACTTTATGTATCTGACATTACGATTGATGTTGATTAAACTGTCAGCTCATGTTTTATGGTGTTATAGTGACAGCTGGGTTCAGCTCATGTCACCATAACACCATAAAACCATAAAACAATCCCCATAAAACTCCTCATATGTTCACACTTATGGGGGCCAACACAAATGGGGGATCTCAGGATTCAATTGCTGACGTCATCTGCAATCCCAGTGCTGTTGGGATTAGCTCTCTGGATTGAGGAACGCTGATCCAGACCATAACCTGCTGCTCCACATCTAAATAAATCCTGTCCTGACAGACAATTATTCAGCATAAATGATACTTCAATTATCCCATAGATTGTATGAGGAACATCTATGAAACTGAGGTCCAGCCATGAATCAAATCCTCTCCAACAGGCTTCCTCAATCCAGCCGTACGAGGGCCAAAATCCAGCAGGTCTTCTGTCCCAGCAGGTAGAAAACTGCTTTCACCCAGGACGTCGCCCTGCTGGGACAGAAACCTGCTGGCTTGTGGCCCTCGTAGGACCGAGGTGAAAAGCCCTGCTCTAATGTCTGACTGATCAGAGGAAGATGGAGAGAGTGTGAGGAAGAAGACAGGACAGGAACTGGACTGAACAGCTGGAAGCCTCCAGAGAGAGAGTTGTGAGTTAAAGGATACCACAGTTTAATCACTGGACAGAGCCACAGAGTCAGTGAGACAGATCAGTCAGATTTACAAACATCATATGAGCCCTCCAGAGCAGCGTATTCACAAGAAGCACACTAATTGTAGCACAGCAATTGAAGACTAAACTGCCCCGCCTACATCCGGAGGCACAGTCAAACCGGGCCTCGTAGATGTAGCGGTGCAGCGCTATATTGCGGTGCACCGCTACATCCAGGTGCGGGGCAATTTACAGTTTACTTATTTACAGTTTACTTACTAATAGTGTACTCACAATTTACAATTTACTTGCTGCAATTCTCAGGTCCTGCTCAATGTTTAGCTGGGACCTATACTTGGTCGTTAGTGAGGTCCAAACTATTAAAGCAGCTGAAAAAAGCAAAACCAGAAACTCTTAACCACCAGTAATCCAGCATTTATGACTCTAGACCCACAACAGTATAGGAGCTTTCCTTTTTAACTTCAGATCTTAAAGTGTTTTAAAATCACTTAAATATCTAAAGAATAAAGTTACATTTGATACTTTTCTCACATCCTAATGATCAGGTCAACAGCGAATACTGAGAACTGGTTCTAAATCAACATTGTCTCCACATTAACAATGTTTTAAAGCAGCTCGTTTATGAGTACAATACATTTAAAAGTGACTCTCGGTGCAGTGAAGAGAGCTGTTGTGATAAGGCAATAAGGAATTTAACATGAATGCAATGATACACATCTTGGGGATAAAAAAACAAACAACTGAAGGTGTCCGTAGATTTTTAACACATGGTGGAAAGTGACTGTGAAAGAAAAGTGAGGTTTGCTGGAGTGTGTTCTATTCTGTTGATGTGTATGTAAAAATGTATGTGGTACACATGCGAATGTGTGAGTAGGTATGAAGGTATGTGCTCGTAGGTTTGACCAAAAGAGGTCTGATCGATCAATCACTGTCTGATGGGAAAAGGCTGGAGAACTCTGAGCTCCCCTGTGTTTTGTTCACTGAAAAATAAAGAGTCTTGAAGCTGAAGAAATAAACTGGCGGAAGAGACGCTATTGGTTCTTCTGTCATAGGTGGGATGTTCTCGGTCCTACTGACCCACACGGCTTTTCTAGTTTCAGTTTGCGGTATCAAAGGTTCCAGGATGAAAGGCTCCAAGATGAAAAGTTCCCAGATCAAAGGTTCGCAGATGAAAGGTTCCTATATGAAAGGTTTCCAGATCAAAGGTTACAACATCAAAGTCCATGATGAAAGGTCCCCAGATGAAAGGTTCTCGGATCAAAGGTTCCCACGTCCAAGGTTCCCACATCCAAGGTCCCCAGATCAAAGGTCCGCAGATCAAAGGTTCCAAGATCAAAGGTTCCAAGATGAAAGGTTCCCTGATCAAAGGTTCCTATATGAAAGGTTTCCAGATCAAAGGTTACCACATCAAAGGTTCCATAATGAAGGGTTCCAAGATCAAAGGTTCCCAGATTATTGGGTCCAGAATCCAATGGTCCCAGATGAAAGGTTCATAGATCAAAGGTTACAACATCAAAGTCCCATGATGAAAGGTGCCCAGATGAAAGGTTCTCGGATCAAAGGTTCCCACATCAAAGGTCCCCAGATCAAAGGTCCACAGATCAAAGGTTCCAAGATCAAAGGTTCCAAGATGAAAGGTTCCCTGATCAAAGGTCCCCAAATCAAAGGTTCCCAGATCAGAGAGAAGGTGGTGAGTGAGGAGCAGGTGAGCCTGATGGTGCACTGTTGGTTGTGGTGGCTCAGGTAGGTGAAGATGGTGAGGGACAGGTGGGTGAAGGTGGTGAGGGACAGGTGGGTGAAGGTGGTGAGGGACAGATAGGTGAAGGTGGTGAGGGACAGATAGGTGAAGGTGGTGAGGGATGGGGGTGAGTGTGTGTCTTGATGAGAGCGAGCTCTCACACACACACAGAAATCCGGACCCAACGATGAGGCTCCGTACACTGCAAAAATGTTTAAATGTTTTCTGGCAGAATCAAAAAACTCGAAAGGGGTAAAGGTGGAAAGTTACTTCCTCAAGAAACAGTTGTTTTACACCTCTGCAAAACACCATATCAGAAATAAGGTAGAATCAGATTTTTCAGATCAAGAGGTTTTTAGATTAAGAAAACTGATTTTAAAAGTAAAAAGGGAAATGAATAAATGAAGGGTTATTCAGTGTAGTTAGGGCTCTCTTATTCTTTTAACACCCTTTCTTAGTAGTTTTAAACTTTCACTTTTTAATGAACAATTTTAAGGTGGGAAGTTTGAGCGTGAATGGGGCTAGAGAAACAAGGAAGAGACCCAACATATATGAAACGACAAAAACTAAAAGAGTAGATGTTTCAATTTTACAAGAGACCCACAGCAGTGACAACAATGAGACCAACTGGAGGAGAGAATGGGAGGAGGGGGTGTTTTTAAGCCACAGCACAACGGTCAGTGCTGGGGTGGGCATCCTCTTCTCCAGCACTTTTAACCCAGTCACAGTCACAGTGGAGCACATCGTTCAGGGATGCTGCCTTTTAATTAAAGCTGCTTTCAGTCACCTTAAGAGAGAGAATATGAACATACTTTGTGACACTCAGCAATGTTAATGATGATTGATGACCCTTATTGACCTTTTTGACCTTTGGGGAAATCCCTTGAAATTTGGGAAAGATTTTGGTGACGTCTTCCCACGGGCTTTAGGGTATTGTTATTTTTATTTTTTGCGTTTGACTAGTGGATATGTGTCGTCTAGCGGATATGTGTCATAAATTATCTTCTAAATAAAGCTAGTAGAAAACTGACTAGCGGATATGAGTGATATTAAATCATGGAAGAGTTAGTAGAAAACTAAAGGTGTTGCATGTCCTTTGACCTCTATCGCGTGTTGACCATGGGTTGTGTTGTGTTGTATGTTCTATGAGTGGTGGGGAGTCTGTTTCCTGAGTCAAGGAGTTTTAAGAAGCAGACAGATTTGGATGTATGGATTGAGGAAACACCGTGTGTGTGTGTGTTTGTTTGTGTGTGTGTGTGTGTGTGTGTGTGTGAGTGTATTGAGTCATCGTGATTAACGTTACGAGTGCATGCAGTGCGCTGTGGGAAAGAATAATATAATATTGTGGCAATCTAGGATTCTAAGTTATAACAAACACGGACCGAGACTCCCGCCAACTTTATCTGCACCCCATGTGACCCCGCCATGCATATTCAATAAGACAGCAAATCCTTTCCCAATATATTCTGGGCCTCGGGGTTAAATGACCACTAGCTCTGCTGCAAGCTCCAGAATCTGAACCTTTAGTCGTCAAAGTCCACTCCGTTTTGACTTCAGAAGAACAGAAGAAGATCATCATGGACAGCAACTGTATGTATGTACGTTTATTCTTTAATGATTTTATTTTTGTAATATCAAATATTAAATCATGGAAGGAATAAGATTATCGATTTATTTATTTAGGGAATAAGATTATTTATTTGTTATTTTCATCACATTATAGTTCGGGAACTAACAGTGGGAGACAGTGAGGGTCACCAGTTGGTTCCATCTCCTTCAGGGTGAGTTGATGTTTCCTCCTTTCTCTTATCGTATTATATTGTATTATACGTATATATTTATGTATATATAAAATAACGCTCTTTTCAGTCTCTTTGAAATCAATATGACTTTTTATTATTATTTCTGTACCATTGTTAGAGCAATTCACCATTGACCTGACCATCCCACAATCATCTCTAACTGCTGGACCATCTCACACATTCAGATATCTCTGGACTCCGCATACAGTCACACCATCTCATAAGTTTCCACATCTTTTTTTATTATTTATTTATTTATTTATTTATTTTTCCTCAACCAATTTAATATGGAAGATTAATGCAACTTTTTGGGTTCCAGGAATTGCCGCAGTTCTACCAACAAGAGTGGACGAGTCTGAAAGAGAAGAAGGAGGTGTGGGAGTTGCATTTGAGGTTGACTGGGAAGAGTGGGAAGGACAGCAAGCCTCTGCAGAAGTCCCGGATGAACATGTGTGGAGTGAGAGAGAGCAACATCTTGAAGACTTTGAATCAGATGTTGTCAGTCGAGTAGTGGATGTTATTGAAGAAGAATTTGAAAGATACATGTATGAAGCATTTTTGTTAAAGCAACGGATGCTTGAGCACATTTGTCATCGTCTTAGAAATAATTCCAATCGTGCACAATCGCAATAGCCTTGGTGTGAGTACTAGTCGTTGTGCTATCATACGCGGCCAAAGACCTTCGCTACCAAGACTGCCCCCCACGGTTCTCTAAAACACCTCTTCTCTAAAAGCTTTTAAAAAATAATACAATCAAAAAAACAATGGATCGATCAGAAAATGACAATCTCTTAGAGATCCCGCAACACCTCCTCCGATTGCTGTCAGACTTGAATGCTGAATCAGTAAATGAAAGCGTTAATGCGATTCATCCAGCCTCCCCAACACTACATCATCACCATCACCCTCAAACTGGTAGAGTTTTTCTCCCTACGGAAGATGAATTACAGAACATTGTACACACATATAGATATCCTTCACTCGAGGATGACGCCACGTCAGACATTGCATGGAGCCCTGCAGACAGTTTATGTTGCGAGGCGCTCGACAGTTTTGAAAGAGAAGAATATGCTCAAATGAATGAACCGTGGAGTCCTAGTGACGATCTATGTGTTGAATGTGCAGTGGCTACAGAGAGCATGCTTGAGGAAGGCCGTGGTGAAGCTGTGGGAAGAGAAAATGAGGGGGGGACGCTGAAGGTGAAGAGAATGGGGGGAGGGAAACTGAGGCTGAGGCGCGTGCGTCAACCTCTCTAGACGCAGGCGCCAGCGGTCATCAGTTGAATAGTAGTGATAACGTAAACGTTACACAGCGAGATCGGTTCAACAATGTTGAGATTCGCACTTTCCTGCAGTTTCCACCTCCATCTGCTACTCCTAATTTTCATGATTTTTATGTGAATGTGACTGAAGGTGTACAGGGACGGATTTCAGAATTTATACAAAGACTTTGAGCCGAGCCAAACGTCCTGTATATTCTGCCCTCCGTGCTGACTTTCAGGTCTTCTCTGTAATTTGGGGACGGTTTTATGCTTTTTTGCAGGTATGAGGTCCGATAACATCTGTACAGATCTTTTTCTTTTTCTACGCGCTAACCGCGCGAGTCCTGATCCCTCCTGACTCTGAGTGTTTTGGTTAATTAAACGATTGGTTACGGTCCCGACCACGTCCGCTGCTATTCCCTTTGCTGCAGATTTCAAATGCGGTTTAGCGATTGACTCCTTGTTTAAGAAACGGAAGGACAAATCTGAAGGCTCTGCTCAGCACAGATCCCAGGCCACGCCCATAAATGACAGGAGCTCCAGCAAAGCCGCTCAATGAGCCTGCCCCGGTCTGGTTCACATAATAATTCACAAATCTCTGTGAATCCATTTTTTGACTTTTTTTCTTTCTAATTCAGATGAAACACTTTGATACGGGTCTAAAGTGTAGCTTGCATTACCGTACGTGAATCGAATTGGAGTGTTCAAATCAGTTTTCAATTCAATCTGAATATCCTGTATCCGCTGTTTGTTCACCGTGATGTAATGAGGGTGTGTGTAGGAAAGAATGACGACATCTCTGTATGATCCTTCTTTTTTAACTATTCTGAGAAGGGGTACGGCGTAGTCTCCAACATGCTGCGCTTCCACGATATTTGTATAGACGTAAAAATTATACTGCCCTCCATTAATATCGGAGGGGTATTTAGCCCTCGTTTTTCCACTCACTCGTACCCACTCACCATCCTCAAAACCTAGTATGTAGCACAGCCGTGTTGAACATTTTATAGAATATCTGTCAGTCCCTATTACAAAAATCCTTTTGTTTATACGATTGTAAAATAACGCCAGATCAGTTCTTGAGGTCTTTAAGATAGCATTCAGCTCCCTCACTATAACTTCTATAGACTCATACGATCCGATCGGAATCTTAAGATAAAGTGGAGGGTCCTGCGCGTTAGAATGATTGATAATCTCAAAACCATTTTCTGAAGTCTCAATATTATTCCAGGTGTTGCAGTACATTATCTCAGACAGAGCCACCTCATAAGATCCTTCTAATTCTATGGGTTGTGATAAAGTGGTGGTGAAATTCGAACTGTTGTTGTCTGGAAATATGTCGTGACAAGCGTTGGAGGGTAGTGTCACATAAAAAGACTCTGCCATTATTTTGATTGTCTCTCTTTCCCGTGTTTCCTCTTCCTAAGCTCTACGACCTCTTTAGCAGGCAGCCAGGAGTCAAACTGACGAGGCCAGCCTTGCCAGTGGACTAAAACCATTTTCTGTCCATTTTTAATTTTCTCATCTAAATTTTTTTCTATACAAAACAGAGTGTCCGACGTGATTCTCACTTTCTGCAGTTCACTCTCATAAAATGCGCCATTCAATTTCTCCTCTTATATCTCTTAATTTATAGACCGGCGGTACTCTAGCGATACATTCATTCACGATAAAATATTCGTCTGAGAATGATTGTTCATATGATTTATCAAATACTCCTTGGTATTTTGATATCCTCACAATGTCCCCCTCTTTGAATTTAAACACTGCAGGCTTGACGGTCTGAGGAATTGTACCCTATAAATTTTCAAACACCTCCGCTGTCTTGGCAGGAGTTACTTCAGACGGTTTCATTTTTATGCTGCTGTGATAACTGTCATTATAGCCATCTAACAAATCCCTAATTACATCTATATATCGGCGTGTGTTTTTTGCAGTGAAATACCTCCACATTTTGGATTTCAAAGTTCTGTTAAACCTTTCTACTATGGAAGCTTTGAGTTCACTTCCGGTTGCAAAGTGTCGTATGTTGTGCTTCTTCATCAGCTTTTCAAAAAAATAAATCTTTTCCCGCATCAGTTTGAATCTTAGCCGGTATACCGCTCTCGTCTAATATTGAAGCAAAAGCCGTTGCAACTTCAGTCGCCGTTTTGTTTTTCAATGCATGCGCGTAAGCCTTCTTTGAAAATACGTCTATCACGGTAAGCAGGAATTTAAACTTGTCTTTAGACAACGCAGTCATATCGCAAAGATCAGCCTGAAATTGATACAGTGGGCAGGGGGCAAAACCACGGTTTCTAGCATACGTTTTTCGGGACGGTTTGTGCAATGCGTAAGCGTCCTGACCTGAAAACCAGTCCTCGACTTGTGCAATTGGAATCTTTTTACCCGTCTGCTCTTCTACAGCCTTGAAGGCTCTCGGCTCCACCGTACGATCCTGCTTTTTGCGGATCATAATATATTCTTTTGAATACCCTGTCTGTCTTCCTTGAAGACATGACTGATTGTGAACAGAAGATGTTCGAGTGCTATGATTTTTATGAGTTTGGGTTTATTGATCGACTACATACTTACATAATTCATATTAAAATAAAACAAGACATCAATTCACATGCCAAACATACACTATTACATACACTATTACATTCACTATTACATTCACTACATGATTAACATTAATTAGAATGCTCCTTTTTCAGTTTACAGGCTGTTACATCAGCTACAAAAGATAAACCTACAAAATTAATATAAAAATCAATAATAATTTTACAGATTGTTTGTTAAAAAACTGATTAAGAGTTCCAGAAACTGTGGAAGCCTTGCAACAGATCTTCCCTATTCTTATCTCCCCCCGTGCACGCTGCAGTGATTTCTTCAACCTTTTCCAGGATGTGTTCTTCCCCCTTCAGATCATACAGGAAAGCATCTGCTGCTCCTTCCACTCTAACCTGTACTATATCCAATCCGACTTTCTCCAAGTTTCTATACTTGAGAGCCGGCAGAAATTCCGAGGACAGTAAGTCCGTCATTCACTCTTCAAAGTTTGTCGAAAAATATCCACGGTCGGGTAGAGACACGGATGCTGTTTTTGACTCGGACGATCTACTTGACACCCAAAACAGTTTTTCTTTATATGGGCTCCCACGACAACTTGCACAACTCTAGCCACACAAGCTTTTACGATATCCAGGAAATCACCACTCGTTGACAAACGAGACTGAGGCAGAGGTGAATTATAGCCCGTCATAAGGTTGTTGAGAGCAGCCTCGGTGTACACTCTAGCATCCAGAGGGTCTTCAAAGCTCTTGTACCCATCCCCCCAGTATGAGCAGTATGGGGGAGGGCCGCAGGGTACATCCCCCGCAGCGCAGGCCTTGTGGAGAGAGTCTGCAGAACATCCGCAAGCATAGGGTGCACTTATGTCACCTATGTATCCTTCATCACAATTGTTCGGCACCTCCCCCTCTTGTTCTTCTTCAGTTTTACACGTCCTGCGAAGGACTGAATCATCCTCCCGACAACCATGGAAAATTGGCTTATACAGCCCCAAATCTCCTGAAGACACTTGAGAAAGGATTGGCCGCAGACCGTGAAGTTCTTCTCCGTAAAGATCATCTCCTGTGAGCCTGTAGCGTTGACTGAAAAATCCGACATGATGCAGCGAATAGTATAGCAGTATAGAGTATAGCACTCACTCTATTCATGCTTCAAGCATTCAAGTATATATTTCACTCATACAGGAAGGGGCGGCGCATTAGACGGAAGGGCTCTCGAACGTACCTGCACCGAATCGTCCTGGTTTACAGAGGCTCCTCCTCCTCGCACGGTCCATCAGATTCGATACACGGGTCCAGTCTGAGACGCCATCTGAAGTTAATCCTGAAACACCAACTCCACTCCGACTTGTTAACCTCTTTTCCAATAGCACAAGTTTTTGCTTAATTTCTTCCTTGGTGAAAAAAACGTCTGATTTCTTTTAAGAGGTCGCGCAGATTTGGGAAGTCTACCACCTTGAATGCCAGCTGAATCGGGTAGTAGCGCTCTTTCTCCATCACGGTCTTCGGTCTTTCTTCAGGGTGGAAATCATGCCGAAATCGTACCAACAACCAGATGTGAGATCTCGAACAGTCCACTATGAAAGTACCACCTAGAGGACGTACTTCAGGATCAGTCGGTGTCAGTATACTTGCAGGCATAGACCTCAGTAGTACATGTTCACATCTGTCTACATGTTCAACATAATCCATAAATTCTTCAATAGCAGTCTTCAGACCATCAAATCCTTTTGGGTAAATTCTCAGTTGATAGACCTCCAGCGTGGTCTCGTAGCTGAATAGTTCGACGAATGGAGATAGCCCGCCGCTCCTAAACTCGGCTAACAACACACGATCACCATCAAGCTGCCAAATGTTTTTCCTCAATGCAAGTTTCTCCATGTTTTTTTCTGAGTGACGATTTCACAACCACGGTCACGCTTATGTGGTCTTATATACCATACAGTTCAATACTCCACGGTTCCACACTCACTTCCTTGCTCCTCATCTCCACACACACACACACACACACACATACGCGTCTATATGTTTTAGAAGGTCACTTCTCCCCAAACAAGCATTTTGCCGAGTTAGGAGGACACCCACTTCCACTTACAGTAGATAGATGAGTTGTACATCAAAAATTTTTTTTTTTCCCCTACAACACAAATTTCACTTTAAATATTGAATACACGCAACTTAGCGAAAAATGTAACAATCTGACAACGTGCTGAATTAAGAGGACCTAGTTAATGAGCTCCGCCCATGACAAAAAGCGAAATTATAAGGACCATCACACATTGTAAGGACACCGGTTATACAACACTCAAACATGTTACCAAGGTGCATTAAAGGGTCAAGCAAGATTAACTGGTCCATAGCTAAACACACACACAAACAGACAGCATTGTGCATTTCAAAGAGATAGATAGATTTGATCTATGAGTCCATAGTTTTAGTATGTTCAGTCAGTTTGTTTTTTTAACAATGTATGTTTATTTGCTATTTTTATGTAAATAGGCACCCAAATTTTGATACCAAGAAAACACGAACTCTATCTGTATCTTTACACTACTTTTTATGCAAGAGTTGTACAACACAGAATGATTTGTCGTACCAAAACAAATGTTCCACATACATGTATATTCCTATTGTATATCCTCTGTATATACATAGTGTATACATACCATGGACTCCAAATGGTTGAGGAGCCTTAAATTTGCTCAACATATAAACAACAAGAATAAGAACAATAATAAACAAAAGTGCCAAGTCGATCCAACATATGATCAAACATTCAACTTGCAAACATAAACATGCTTTAAACATAAGTAAAATCTAACAGGGGCTGATAACAGTTGTCTGCAGTGAAAAATTAGTCATTAGGTAGTTATTCTTTGCCTTTCCTTTTCTTCAAAATTGTGCCCTGATTCCTCACAAAGTCTCTAATATTTTGAAGAGACCGGGTATTTAGAACTGGATCTTCAGCCTTCTTGCACTGCTGACATTCAATAAAAGATGCTAGTTTACCCTCTGTGATGTGTTTTCTAAAATGTCTCATGACGGCAGCAACCTCTTTGTCAGACCACCGCTGTTTTTGTTTTCTTCTCTGATTAATTGTAGAGGGATTTTCCAGAAAGCCTATAGAAGAGATAACAGAAAACAGATTATTAATGTTATTTATTAATGTTTTTTTTCCCTATAAAATTCATAATATGTTGAGTTGTTTGCAAGGCTTTCAATGCAGTTGGTCCAGCTGAATAATCATGTGGTCGCTTCCTGGTGGACTGAAGGAGAGTTAATACCATCAGGGGTTCCTGGAGAAGGCTTAACAGGCCGCCTGGATTTCTTGATCCCTAAAATATTATACAGCAGAACATTAGCCAATAGCTATATTTCAGGTCTCCACAATCAAAAATGCTACAGTAAACAAACTGATTTAGAAACAAAACTGTTTGGTGATCACCCTGGTACATATATGCTTGTGTAATTATGATATGACAATAAATATTTCATTTCTAAACACAGGGCTCATTTAATGTCATACCTTTTGATGTCCCTTCTTGGGCAGATTCATTATCTGTCAGTAGAAAAGAAAATATAGATTGGCCCTCTATAGCCTAGATGCTATGGTAAGGTCACTGATATGCTTGCTGGTGGACGGAAGGAGAGTTCATACCATCAGGGGTTCCTGGAGAAAGCTCAACAGGCCGCCTGGATTTCATGATTCCTAGATTATTATACAGTGGAACTCAACATTAGCCAATAGCTATATTTCAGGTCTCCACAATCAAAAATGCTACAGTAAACAAACTGATTTAGAAACAAAACTGTTTGGTGATCACCCTGGTACATATATGCTTGTGTAATTATGATATGACAATAAATATTTCATTTCTAAACACAGGGCTCATTTAATGTCATACCTTTTGATGTCCCTTCTTGGGCAGATTCATTATCTGTCAGTAGAAAAGAAAATATAGATTGGCCCTCTATAGCCTAGATGCTATGGTAAGGTCACTGATATGCTTGCTGGTGGACGGAAGGAGAGTTCATACCATCAGGGGTTCCTGGAGAAAGCTCAACAGGCCGCCTGGATTTCATGATTCCTAGATTATTATACAGTGGAACTCAACATTAGCCCATATATATATATATATATATATATATATATATATATATATATATATATATATATATATATATATATATATATATATATATATATATATATAATTTAATTGCAGTTGCATGATCCAGATATTAGGGCATTGTTTGAACACATGGGTATACTCACCAGTTCTTGTATGTGAATTTTGAGGGGGTTCCTCCTCTGTCTCACTTTCATCATTTAGCTCATCATCAGTCAATTCTAATTTATCTGACAAAAAATCAAAATGATCTTAATATCAACAATCTTAAAATGCAATGTTACACTATTAAAAAAAAATAAATAAATAAAGTAGTGATGAATCTGTGGTTCCTTAATGGATATTACTACTGTGCTCTAAAGGAAAGTTAAATAATGATTGCAGAGGACAATAAAAATATGCACAAGCAGTACTGATGATCAGAACAGTGATAATAATACTACTACTTTCAAAACAATACCTTCAATGTTGATCTCTTCAAGTCTTTTGCCTTGGAGATTTGAAAGAGACCCTTTCTCCATGGCAAGAAGTAATTTGGATATTTTGGCCAGTTGTATTGTAGCCTCCGGAAGTCTATAATATTCTCTATGGACACGAATATCATGTCCCAGAAAGTCTGCAACTTGATCCAATTCGTGGTTTTTTAAATTCAAGACTTGCGACAAGGTTGCAACATGCTTTCGTAGGTACGTTGACCTCAAGAGTTGGGGATTCTTAGCTCCACACTTGTTTGCAAAACTTCTAAGACAGTCCTCTCCTCTGTAAGGGGTCAAACAGTGAGGTCTGGCAAAAAGGAATATGTTGTCTTCAGGAACACCACATTCTCTTATTTTGTCAATGAGTTGTGTCAAATTGTGAACCATATCCGGTGACAGCAGCACAGCAACTCTCCGCCCTCTTTTGCCCTTGATTTCGACCCGATTGAAATGCTTACAAAGTTTTTGTTCAAATTTTGACAGGCCAATGGCGACATCTTCATGGAGGACAGTTGTGTCCCTGTCAAGAAAGCCTTTGATGTGCATTTTAGCAACTTCTCCACCACGTCTTCGATTAAACAAGATTATTTTTGCAAGAGTTGCTTTGCACAGATTAGCATAAATCTGTGGTGTGGGCTTCTTTGCCAAATTGTCCAATGCTGAAGATGCTGTTTTTTCAAGGTGTTTGTGGAGACATTTCACATCCTCAGTGAAAGGCAAAGTGGATGGTTTGTTGAAATGTGCTTCTTTTAAAGTGCTCAAAGCTTGATGGGACACAAGTTCTGACCATTTAGAGTTGTAAAGTTTTGTAAAAGTCTGGGTTGATTTTACCAGCTCACTGTCCTCTGCCATTAAACCTCTACACTGTACTATATTACTAACTTTTTGCAAAGAGTGACCAAGCTTCAGTGCAAGGCTTGGAGTTTGGTACTGGTGTACTTTTGCATTAAACCCACACACTTTCTTCACAGCTTCAATGACTTTCAGAAAATTAGCTGGTTTTATGGCATCCTCAAGGTTGTCGATTGCAAAATCTTTCCTTAAAACTAACAAGAGTCGTCCAACTTCACGGAGCTTCTGCCGAATATAATTGAATTTGGTGGAATCATGTCCATGCTTGTTCATGAATGCCTGGGCCAGCTGGAGAATGCAGAAGTCACTGCGAATTGCAGCAGAAATCTCATCATCCTTCAGGAAAGTCAAAAGCTTCCAGACTTCTTGGGATACTTGCTGGCAGAGTGCTGAGTCACCCATGGTGGCCAAAGATAAGACCCTGGTCCTTCCTGATGCAGCACTCCCTTCCATGGGGTTAGAAGAACATTTTTTAAGATGTCGCCACAGATCTCTACGAAGATACAATGCTTTACAGTACATGCAGTGGATGTAACTTTTTGTGTCATAGTTCTTCTTTGGTTTACATCTTAGTCTTAATATCCCAGTCCCTTTGGCTAAAACGTCTGCATTGTGATTATAGTTTCCCTTGTTCCGTAGCTGGTTCAGCTTTATCTTGCGTTCTTTGGAGCTCTTTGGGAGTGCTAACACCTGAGCAATTTCAACATTGTTCTTTTCATGGATTTTTAAATGACGTACAAATTTTGATTGTGGTTTTCCACAAACAAAGCAGAAGGTTTTAGCATGAAATGACATTGATATGTTCGAAGACTGTGTGCACAGATCTTCCCCATCTACAGTGCTATCCTGAATGGGTGGGTCTTCATGATTTCTGGGCGAGATTTGAAGCTGACTTCTTGGGACTTGCTCATAAGTACACTTCTTATCAATTTGCACTGGACTGACTGCAGACTCACTGCAGGAAACTTCAATGCTCTGTTTTTCTCTCGACAGCTCTGAGAGTTTTGACATGTCTGAAGAATTTGAGGACATACCCATGTCTTTCCCTGAAATGTCACTGTCACTGTCACATTGAAAATCAGGCACATACTCCTCCTCTGAGGAAACATCTGTGGAACTTGATCTTGCAGGAATCTGATAATCATAGAAATAAAAAAGACTCACTACATTACTTGCATATAATAAGGTAAGAAAGCCTTCAAAGATGCACTCACGACTGGCTGGAATTCAGGGTTGATCTTCGCGATTTTGTCGTAACATGATTTATGCCAGAAGCAGGAGCAAACTAAAAAGAACATATTTTAAAACTGAGTAAAATTCAATATTACACAAGGTAGAATGTTGTTTATATATGAATACATACTTACCTTTACATCTCACACCTATCCATTTGTAAGAGTTAAAGGGACCAGTGCATATAACACATTTTTCCAGGCTTGGCAGAACAGAGGCGACGAGATTATGTTTACACTTCTGTAAAATGGAAAATTGATTAAACATTGCATGAACATGTAATTTTTTAAAAGGGTTGTTTATATTCCAAATGAAAAAAACAACACAGAATCCTGAAAGTCGATGATCAGAAAAGTATTTGTAAGGACGGTATAATTCACAGAAGATGGTTTAAAGAATGAAAACAATGTCCATATTTGGTTGTTAATTGTTCAGTGATGATGGAGCCAGAGATGAAAGCCACATCAGCAATTTCATGAATAGTTCTAAACTACTCATAATCAGTTTGGCTGAAAGGGACACTTGTGACATTACTGATTTCTCTGTGTGGGGTTGTGTGGGGGAGGGATGACTCTTGGACATACATGAGTGTAGGATAGGGATGGATGTAGGAAGTAAGGTATTTTTTGGAGTGGGTTGCAACAGAAAGCCAGAGGCATAGGTCACAATTTCTGTGCAAATATCCAATTAAAAGTTAAGTTTTACACAAGGTTGATGAAAATATCTAGAGTCTGATAAGAGGGTAATTTATCAGGAATGTTTATTGTATTCACAATGAAAAGTCACCATGGTAGAATTTAAGAAATTTGTCTCCGTAACACTATTAAACAACAATGTCCATTTTTAGTTTTTACCTGTTCAGTGGCAATGGAGGAGGAGGTTACAGCCACATCAGCATAGTCAGGATCTCTTTCAGTGGCAATCTTCTAATTAAAAGAAAACAAGATTTGAGTAATTCATCTGTTTTTGTAAGCTGCAGAAATCTGTGTGTGGAAATAGGTGGGTCTGAACTCCTCATAATCAGTTTGGGAGAGAGAGACACTTGTTACATTACTGATTTCTGTGTGCGTGGTTAGTGGGGGAGGGGAGACTCTTGGACATATTTTTTACAGAGGCTGATATCTTAAATTATGAAAAAATTAAAATAATTTATATTTTTTTGAAGTGGGTTGCAAAAGTGACCAAGAGGCATAGGTGCACAGTCAAAATTTCTGTGGAAATATCCAATTAAAAGTAAAGTTTTTCACAAAGTTGTTGCTAAGGTACGGGAGTCCTGATAATTTCTAGAGTCTGACTAGATGGCGATTTGTCAGGACTGTGTATTACGTTCACAATGATCAGTCACCGTAGTAATATGAAAGAAATCAGTCATCATGAAAGAAGACAATGATTAAATCATTCATCAGCCATCTCCAAGTTGTGGAAATCTCTGTATGGAAACAAATGGGTTGTGAATCCTCATAATCAGTTGGAGAGACAGAGACAATCGCGACATTAGTGATGTCTGTGTGTGGGGGAGGGGTGACTCTTGGACATATTTGAGTGTTGGACAGGGATGGAGGGACGTAAGGTATATTATAGAAGTGGGGTCAGACAGCAGGCCAGAGGTATAGGTGCACAGACACAAATTATGTGGAAACATCCAATTCAAAGTGAAGCTTTACACAAAGTTCATGATAATATCTGGAGTCTGATTAGAGGGTAATTTATCAGGAATGTTTATTGTATTCACAATGATCAGTCACTGTGGAAGTATTTAAGAAATCAGCCTCTGTAGCACTATTAAAGAAAACAATGTCCATCGTTGGTTGTTACCTGTTCAGTGCCATTGGAGGCAGAGGTCATAGCCACATCAGCATAGTCAGGAGCTCTTTCAATGGTAATCTGTTGAATAAAAGAAAAATTGGTTTTAAGTCATTCATCTGTTCTTGTAAGCTGGTGAAATATGTGTGGAAACAGGTGGGTCCTGAACTCATTATCAGTTCGGGAGACAGAGACACTTGCTACATTACTGATTCCTGTGTGCGTGGTTAGTGGGGGAGGGGAGACTCTTGGACACATATGAGTGTTGGACAGGGATGGAGGGACGTAAGGCATTTTTTTGAAGTGGGTTGCAACAGTGAGCAAGAGCCATAGGTGTACAGTCCCAATTTCTGTCAAAATATCCAATTAAAAGTCAAGTTTTACACAAAGTTGATGCTGAGGTACGGGAGTCCTGATAATTTCTAGAGTGTGACTAGATGGTGATTTGTCAGGACTGTGTATTACATTCACAATGATTAGTCCCCATAGTAATATGAAAGAAATCAGTCATCATGAAAGAAGACACTGTTTCAGTCATTCATCAGTCATTTCTAAGTTGTAGAAATCTGTGTAGGAAAACAGGTGTGTCCTGAACTCATAATCAGTTCGGGAGACAGAGACACTTGTGACATTACAAATTTCTGTGTGTGGGGTTGGGTGGGGGAGGGGTGACTCTTGGACATATTTGAGTGTTGGACAGGGGAAGGGGGACATAAGGCATTTTATAGAAGTGGGGTCAGACAGCAGGCCAGAGGTATAGGTGCACAGACACAAATTACGTGGAAATATCTAATTAAAAGTCATACTTTACACAAAGTTGATGATAATGTCTAGAGTCTGATTAGAGGGTCTTTATCAGGAATGTTTATTATATTCAGAATGATCAGTCACTGTGGAAGTATTTAAGAAATCAGCCTCTGTAGCACTATTAATAAAAAACAATGTCCATCGTTGGTTGTTACCTGTTCAGTGCCAATAGAGGCAGAGGTCACAGCCACATCAGCATTGTCAGGATCTCTTTCAATGGCAATCTGCTGAATAAAAGAAAACAAGATTTCAGTCATTCATCTATTATTGTAACCTGCAGAAATCTGTTTGTGGAAATAGGTGGGTCTGAACTCCTCATAATCAGTTGGGGAGAGAGAGACACTTGGTTATATTTTTGGTGGGGGTGGGGGGGGGGTTAAGGGGGGGGGGGTTTTGGGCGTTTACAAAGTTAGCTGATTTCTGTGTGTGGGGTGTCGGGTGTATTAATTTACAATAATAGTTATGTAGTAATATGAAAGAAATAGTAATAATAAAAAAAAGTTTTTTATATGTTTTAAGTTGTAGAAAAAAAGGTGTGCTGAACTCTAAGGGGGAGGACACTTGTGACATAAATTTTTGTGTGGTTGGGGGGGGGGACTTGACATATTTGTTAGGGTTGGGGGAGGTAAGGCATTTTATAGAAGTGGGGTCAGACAGCAGGCCAGAGGGATTGGTGCACAGACACAAATTATGTGGAAATATCCAATTAAAAGTGAAGCTTTACACAAAGTTGATGATAATGTCTAGACACTGATTAGAAGGTCATTTATCAGGAATGTTTATTGTATTAACAATGATCAGTCACTGTGGAAGTATTTCAGAAATCAGCCTCTGTAGCACTATTAAAGAAAACAATATCCACCGTTGGTTGTTACCTGTTCAGTGCCAATGGAGGCAGAGGTCATAGCCACATCAGCATAGTCAGGAGCTCTTTCAATGGCAATCTGCTGAATAAAAGAAACATTGGTTTTAAGTCATTCATCTGTTCTTTTAAGCTGCAGAAATTTGAGTGGAAACAGGTGGGTCCTGAACTCATAATCAGTTCGGGAGACAGAGACACTTGTGACATTACTGATTTCTGTGTGTGGGGTTGGGTGGGGGAGGGGTGACTCTTGGACATATTTGAGTGTTGAACAGGGATGGGGGAGGTAAGGCACTTTTTTAAGTGGGTTGCAACAGTGAGCCAGAGGCATAGGTGCACAGTCAAAATTTCTGTGGAAATATCCAATTAAAAGTAAAGTTTTACACAAAGTTGATGCTGAGGTACGGGAGTCCTGATAATTTCTAGAGTCTGACTAGATGGTGATTTGTCAGGACTGTGTATTACATTCACAATAATCAGTCACTGTAGTAATATGAAAGAAATCAGTCATCATGAAAGAAGACAATGATTAAATCATTCATCAGCCATCTCCAAGTTGTGGAAATCTCTGTATGGAAACAAATGGGTTGTGAACTCCTCATAATCAGTTGGAGAGACGGAGACAATCGCGACATTAGTGATGTCTGTGTGTGGGGGAGGGGTGACTCTTGGACATATTTGAGTGTTGGACAGGGATGGAGGGACATAAGGCATATTATAGAAGTGGGGTCAGACAGCAGGCCAGAGGTATAGATGCACAGACACAAATTATGTGGAAACATCCAATTGAAAATGAAGCTTTCCACAAAGTTCATGATAATATCTGGAGTCTGATTAGAGAGTAATTTATCAGGAATGTTCATTGTGTTCATAATGATCAGTCACTGTGGAAGTATTTAAGAAATCAGCCTCTGTAGCACTATTAAAGAAAACAATGTCCATCGTTGGTTGTTACCTGTTCAGTGCCAATGGAGGCAGAGGTCATAGCCACATCAGCATAGTCAGGAGCTCTTTCAATGGCAATCTGCTGAATAAAAGAAAAAATTGGTTTTAAGTCATTCTTCTGTTCTTGTAAGCTGCAGAAATTTGAGTGGAAACAGGTGTGTCCTGAACTCATAATCAGTTCGGGAGACAGAGACACTTGTGACATTACTGATTTCTGTGTGTGGGGTTGGGTGGGGGAGGGGTGACTTCCTTGCTCCTCATCTCCACACACACACACACACACACACACACACACACACACACACACACACACGGTGTTTCCTCAATCCATACATCCAAATCTGTCTGCTTCTTAAAACTCCTTGACTCAGGAAACAGACTCCCCACCACTCATAGAACATACAACACAACACAACCCATGGTCAACACGCGATAGAGGTCAAAGGACATGCGACACCTTTAGTTTTCTACTGACACTTCCGTGATTTAATATCACTCATATCCACTAGTCAGTTTTCTACTAGCTTTATTTAGAAGATAATTTATGACACATATCCGCTAGACCAGTGGTCCCCAACCCCCAGGCCGCGGACCGGTACCGGTCCGTGGATCAATTGGTACCGGGCCGCTGAGAAATAATTATTTCCGTTGTAGTTATTATCTGAGTCTGAACAATCTTTTATTTTGAAAAATGACCGGTTACATCTCAGTCACTTGAGCGCCAAAAGCTATCAAAATGAGTAAAAAAACAGAGGTGGAAAGTTTCTTTTTAGATTTGCAATATAAACAATCTATATGTACCACCACCCCCCCCCTCTCCGGTCCGCGGTAAAATTGTCAAACTTTGACCGGTCCGCAATCATAAAAAGGTTGGGGAACACTGCGCTAGACGACACATATCCACTAGTCAAACCCAAAAAAACAGAATAACAATACCCTAAAGCCTGTGGGAAGACGTCACCAATATTTTTCCCAAATTTCAGGGGATTTCCCCAAAGGTCAAAAAGGTCAATAAGGGTCATCCACATTCCTGAGTGTCACAAAGTATGTTCATATTCTCTCTCTACCTTACACTTGTTTTTATGATTATTTATGCTCCCAACAACGGTGCAGAGAGGAAGCTCTTTTTAGAGAAAATCAGTGGTCTTTAAAATAACCTTAGTTCATCTGATTTGTTGTTTTTAGCAAAGAACTGGGATGACATTGTTGAAAAAGTGGACAGCAAATTGCAGAAATGGAGCTGGATCAAGCCCCACATGTCTTTTAGAGGGAGGGTTTTGGTTTTAAATAACCTTGTAGCTTCGCTGCTCTGGCACCAGCTGGCCTACCTGGATCCACAATCGGGCCTGCTGGCCCAGGGCCAGTCAAAGATGGTGGACTTCTACTGGGACCGTCTACACTGGGTGCCACAGTCAGTCTTGTTTTTACCTCGGGAGGAGGGGGACCAGGGCCTCATCCACCTGGCCAGCAGAGTGGCCACTTTTAGACTCCAGGTTGTCCAGAGGTTCCTCAGAGGGCCTCCTGATCTAGTGTGGAGGGGTGTGGCCAGCTGTATACTCAGACGTGTAAAAAACCCGGGGCTGGATGCTGCTCTGTGTTTAACTAATTTAAAGCTTTTATCATTACAAGGACTACCTCTATTTTATCAGGGTGTTTTTAAATCCTGTGTTCTTTTTAAATGGAGCTTCTCTCAGACTGACTCTCTGCACTGGGTTTTAAAGGAGCCTTTAGTCTGTGGCGGCAGACTGGAGGTCTGCAGCAGCGCCACCCCTGGGCTGAAGGAGGCCCTGATCGGAAGGAGGATGGTGACATCAGAGCAGCTGGTGGCGGCAGCATGACCAGAGCTCACCGATGCCCAGGCTGTGAGCTCGGCGCTTAGGATCTGGTCGGTCCAACTGATTCAGAGGAGCCTGGGCCTCTGGAAACAAAGACTCTCCACGAGAGAGAAGAGTCTCCTCCTCCATCACGGGAGAGAAGAGGCTGTGGCCGACACCAAGGACGCATTCCCTGAACCCCACCTGCACCCGGACCTCCAGGACCTTTGTGGTCCTCTCCTGGACGGCTGTGGTTCAGGAGCCCTTCACAGCTTGGACAGGAGGATTTTATATGGGAACATTATGAAGACACTCAATAAGGACAAACTCAAGGACAGAGAAGTGACAGTTTGGAAGGACGGGCTGGGGGGACAGAGTCCTCAGTGGAGGACTCTCTACAAGCCCCCCATAAAAAAGAGGACTGGTGACCTTCAATGGAGGATTCTACATGGAGCCATCACCACCAGTGCCTTCCTGTCCATTTTAAACCTGAATGTTTTAAACAATTGTCCTTTTTTTTATTTTAAAGAGAGTGTCTTCCATGTTTTTACCAGGTGCAGTAGGCTGGTGGGTCTTTTTAGGGTTTTAACTGATGTTTTTAGGCTTTTTAATGGTGTGTTCTCTACTGCTGTTTTTATCTGTGGAATAAGGCACAAGAGGGCAGGAAAGGGGAAATGCCAGCTTCTAAATTTTTTGATAAGTGAGGCGAAACATGCCATCTATTTGAACAGGGGAGACAAGATTAAGAATGGAACGGCATGTGACGTGGTGGCTTTGTGGAAGCAGAACGTGAGGGTACGCCTGAATCTGGAGTCCTGCTTCTACAAACCACTGAGAACCTGGAAGCCTTTAAACAACAGTGGGGACACAACGGGGTTTTAGTCACGGTTTCAGAGCAGGGTGAGATACAGACAGCAACATGGCTGATCTGAGGGACAGGTGAGGTTTTAACTGTTTTTATGTGTAAAGAACACGTGTAAATAAAGTACACTTTTAAAAGTCAAAAATCTCTCTCTCTGAGCGTGGTGAGAGCTGGGAGCGTTCTCGTCAGAGAATTTTTCAACCTTTCTGGTTGTTTTTCAAAACTGTGTTGTATGTTTTAGTGTCAAAAGCCTAAAACCATCAGTAAAACTGATGGTTTTAGGCTTTTTAATGTTGTGTTCTCTACTGCTGTTTATATTTGTGGTATAAGGCCCAAAAGGGCAGGAAGGGGGAAATGCCAGGTTTTAAACTTTTTAATAAGTGAGGCTAAACTCTCCATTTATCTTAGTAGAAAAGGAAAAATAAAAAATGGAGTGTCATGTGACACGGTGGCTTTGTGGAAGCAGAACTTGAGGGTCCACCTGAAGCTGGAGTTCTGCTTCTACAAAGCCACTGAGAACCTGGAAGTTTTTAAAGAGCTGTAAATAAAGTACATGTTAAAAGTCAAAAGTCAAAGTCTCTCACACACACACACACACACACACACACACACACACACACACACACACACACATCCACTCACACACACACACACATACACACACACACACACACTAAGACACACTCTCATCCATTCTCACTAACACTAGCAAGCACCACACTTATAGCTGTAGAGATCAGGTCCACACCAGCGACCTTGGAGACCCACGTTGATGCAGCAGCACGCTCATGTCAGGGTCACTGTGGACAGAAGGTAGATTCAGGATTTGTTCCAGTGGTTGTCTTTCTATGTGTCAGCGCTGTGCATACACTAACAGAAAATTAGTGGTGTGAGTGTGTGTGTGAGTGTGTGTGTGTGTGTGTGTGTGTGTGTGAGTGTGTGTATTTTCCCAAGTACTCTCACTTAATAATAAACATGAAACATAAATGGTTTCTCAGTCTTTGCTGTAGCTGCATTTCCTTTTCTTTGATGTACGGCTCGTGATTTCATCCCTGTCTCTGCATGTTCACAGATGTTGGTAAGACAGAAGTGTCTATAGGTGGGGATAATATAGGGTCAGTTAAACATTAAATGTACTTAAGTGCCAAAGCTACAACCAAGTTCATGAATATGGTGATGTAGCCAGAATAGCACACATCAAAAACTAACCTAGAAGATCATGAAAAGTACACTTCTGTAAATGTGGTTCATGTAAAATTGCTCATTTTTTTCTTTTTAATTGAATAAAATTGTGTAGGATCAATTCAAATTGTCTAATTTCTAATAGTGAGTGTTCCTCTGCACGATGATAGGGATGAAAAGAAAAAGTATATTATTATATTAGGTTGAGAAGGTGGTGAGTGAGGAGCAGGTGAGTGAGCCTGATGGTGCACTGGTGGGTGTGGTGGCTCAGGTGGGTGAAGATGGTGAGGGAC
Organism: Lagocephalus sceleratus; assembly: GCA_911728415.1. NCBI lineage: Eukaryota > Metazoa > Chordata > Actinopteri > Tetraodontiformes > Tetraodontidae > Lagocephalus > Lagocephalus sceleratus. The sequence goes on from CAJVRN010000150.1 coordinate 110,930, forward strand.
AGGTAGGTGGAGGTGGTGAGGGACAGGCAGATGTGTTCCTCTGCATGATGATAGGGATGAAAAGAAAAAGTATATTTGTTTTAATTAATTACATTGAACGGTGGTGTGGTGGGTAGCACTGTCGCCTCACAGCAAGAAGGCCCCGGGTTTGATTCCCAGTTGGGATGGAGGCTGGGGACTTTCTGTGTGGAGTATGCATGTTGTCCCTGTGTGGGTTGTCTCCAGGTACTGTAGCTTCCTCCCACAGTCCAAAGAAATGAACATTTGGGGATCAGGTTGATCTGTAGGTGTGAAGCATGAGTGGTTGTTTGTATGTGTTTGCACTGTGACTGACTGGCGTCCAGTCCAGGGTGGACCCAGTGGTAGCTGGGATAGGCTCCAGTCCCCCTGTGACCCTCTGTGGAGGACTAAGAGCTAGAAGATGGATGGAAAAGTAATGTTTATGGTAACCATGGTTACAACGCCAACAGGACATCAAAGTAGATAAAAAATAATTTAACATTAAAGGAGCTCAAACAGCAGAAAAAAAAAGTAGATCAAAGGGCAGTTAATCAAAGGACAGTCAGTTATTTAACTAGTATTGACTCAATTGTAGTCTGATCAGAGTATACAACAGCATAAACGTAATCTGGATTTACATTCATGACTTCATCGTTTGAAAACACTATGGCAAGTTACCAAGGAGTCAGTGAGGTAATATGTTCAAGTCTCATATTATTTGATTGAATTTACTTTATCTATTTGACTTTATTAGCTCCTTGGGACATTTTTAAAGTTGAATATCAATACATTTTTATGTCCTAAGTTGTATCAGTTCTGTTGTGGTAACCTGACTAAACTTTTTAATGACCACCTATTATTTATTCATTATTGTCAATATATTAAACTATGTTTTTTGTTGTTTTTCCAGATGTTTGGCAGAGCATTGGCGGCCCACGGGTCTGAAGATAAACAGAAGCCCACTACCACAGCTAAGGCCAAAGTGAGAATAGATTGGTTCGATCTGACGGAGCTGCAGGACGAGCAGAAGTCTGACAACGTGTCCCACCTACAAGAGAGTGACCACAACAAGAAAATCATTGAGCGTCTTCAGCAGCAGCTCTGGAATTTACAAGAGCAATATGCTCAATCTGAGAAGGACTGCTGCAAATTGAAGCTGCGACTACTTGAAGCTGATGAAGCCATGAAAAACAGAGATACAGAATTGCTCTCTCTGAAGAGGTCTCTGGAGTGTAAAGAAAGGGAGTTGCAAGACATCAAGGCCTCTCAGGACTCCAAGTGCTCCCGAGGGTGTCAGACCTCAGAGGAGGGCTGGGAGGACGAAACCAGCCGGCTAAAAGAGCTCCTGGCAGAGAAGGAGGAGCACATTAAAAAAGTGGAAAGAAAGGCCAGCCGGCGGGCCGCTGCCCATATTGACACTATCGCCCATCTGACCTACACTGAAAAGGCTCTGGAAGAGGAGAAAGAAAAATGTGCAGTTCTGGAAGCAGAACTTTCAAAAGTCCAGAATGACAAGCGGGAGATGTGGCAGCAGGAGGTCCGAGAAAACGAGAAGAGCTTCAGGGAGGAGCTCTCGCAAAGTATAAAGAACTCTGAGATGTTGATCTCTACTATGTGTAGTCAATGGGAGGAACAGCAGAAGGACCTGGCTGAACATCACTCAGAGATTGAGAAGAGGCTCCAGAAAGAGACGGATATGTGGGAGCAAGAGGTCGGATCACATCATGAAGTGATCCAAAGCCTCAAGAATGAAGTAGCGCAGCTTCAGCAGTCTAGCAATAAGGAGAACAACAAGAAGAAAAAGTTTTCTTGGTGCTGGTTCTTCAAGAAGAAGAAGAAGAACCAGCAATCGGCCTGATTCATATCCTCCTTTCCTCTCCTCACCCTGACCTTTGACCTTTCCCTCCACCTTTATCTTTAATAAAATGTATTACAATAGAACTGAATGTTTGTTGTTTTCTCTTGATTGTGACCATGTTAGAGTGAATGGATTTACACATGCAGACTATTTCAAATGACACTTAGTGGACTGACTCTTTGTGTGGGGATTGTCTTGACATGAAGTATTTTGGTAGGAGGAGAGTACCGGGAGAAGTGGACAGGAGGGGGCAGGTGAGAAGGTGGTGAATAAGCAGGTGAGCCTGACGGTGCACTGGTGGGTGTGGTGGCTCAGGTGGGTGAAGGTGGTGAGGGACAGATAGGTGAAGGTGGTGAGAGATGGGGGTGAGTGTGTGTCTTGATGAGAGCAAGCTCACAGACACACAGAAATCCGGAACCAACGATGAGGGTCTGTACACTGCAAAAATGATTCAAAGTTTTCTCGCAGAAACATAAAACTCGAAGGGAGTAGAGGTGGAAAGTTACTTCCTCAAGAAACAGTTGTTTTACACCTCTGCAAAACACCATATCAGAAATAAGGTAGAATCAGATTTTTCAAATCAAGGTTTTTAGATTAAGAAAACTGAATTTTAAGGTGGGAAGTTTGAGCGTGAATGGGGCTAGAGAAACAAGGAAGAGAGCCAACATAAGTGAAACGGCAAAAACTAAAAGAGTTGATGTTATTTTTACAAGAGACCCACAGCAGTGACAACAATGAGACCAAGTGGAAGAGAGAATGGGAGGAGGGGGTGTTTTTCAGCCACAGCACAACGGTCAGTGCTGCGGTGGGGATCCTCTTCTCCAGGACTTTTAACCCAGTCACAGTCACAGTGGAGCACATCGTTCAGGGACGCTGCCTTTTAATTAAAGCTGCTTTTAGTTACCTCACGTTGCAGAGAGGAAGCTCTTTTTAGAGAAAATCAGTGGTCTTTTAAATAATCTTAGTTCGTCTGATTTGTTGTTTTTAGGAGGGATTTTAACTGTACACAGGATCATGTTTTAGATCGGAACCACATGCAGCCTCATTTTAACTCAAATCTGACTGCTGACAGAAGTTTTAAGGAGGCTTTTAGTTACTTTTGGGCTGGTTTTAGATCAAAGAAGAAAGATTTTGCCTGTCTAAGACAATGGTGGGACCATGGGAAAGTTCAAATCAAACTGTTGTGTCAGCAGCACACTCTCAATGTCACCCGTCACATCACCAGATCAAACGGAGCTCTGGAGACCGAGATACTGGAACTAGAGCAGGTTTGTCCACAGGAGATCGAGGGTTTTTTGATTTTGATTTGATCTTTATTCATCTTAAACAAAAATAAGAACAGATACACCATACATCAATCACAATAAGCAAAAGACAACAAATTTTGTTCAAGAAGGAACCGAGAGAAAACGCTTATTCAGTTCGGCCCCCTTCATACCTCTTCCGAAGAACCAACAAATACTGAACTGTAGCAAAAGTATACGTACGTTGTTATAATAAACATGTTTTTAAAATAATGAATACTCAATTACATAACATAAAAGTAGTAAAAAGTAATTAAAAGACAAAACATTACTGCAGAGAGCAAGAAGTAAAAAAAAAAAATTAAAATTAAAATTAGGTCACTGTGAATTCAGTTGTTTATAAGATTGCAAAAGTGACTGCTTATAGCGGCACTTAAACTGTTTAATATTTTTGCAGACTTTAATATTTTTATCAAGATTATTCCATAGTGCTATACCACATATTGAAATGCACGTTTTTTTCAGTGTTGTATGAATAGTTTTTGTCTGTTTAAAATTGTGTTTGTTTCGAAAATCATAATTACTCTCTCTTTCTTTAAAAAACTTTTGAATATTAGCTGGTAAACTTCTATTCCAGGCTTTAAACATGGATTGTGCTGTTTTAAATTTAACCAAATCTGGAAACTTCAGTATATGAGATTTTAAAAACAAATTATTGCTGTGGTCAAGGTATCCCGCTCAGTTAATTAACCTAACTGCTCGTTTTTGTAAAGTGAAAATCTTTTTTAAAGTGCTTTTATAGGTATTACCCCATACTTCAACACAATACAACAGATAAGGTTCAAAAAGTGCATTGTACAGAGTGTGTGATGACTTCTGATCAAGGATATGTCTGGCTTTACCCAGAATCCCGATGGTTCTTGCCAGTTTGGAACAAAAACATGTTATCTGGGATTTCCAGCTGAGTTTGTGGTCAATTTGTACACCCAGAAACTTGATCCCATATACTCTAGGGTGTTTAGAGACCCTCAAGATCAAAAAGATGGCCTTGGCCAACCAGCTGGACACTAAAGTACAAGGTGCGCTGGTGTGGTCCCGGATGCAAGACATCGCCGAGATGGACACTCCCTCAACATTCTTCTTTGGCCTGGAGAGGAAGTGTGGGCAGAGCAGGGTCATCCACTCCCTGCTGTCGGAGGAAGGGCTGGAGCTCTCAGAGCAGGAGCGGATCCGGAGGAGGGCGGTGGACTTTTACTCCTCCCTGTTCAGGAGTGAGGACAAAAAGGGCTCTGCTCGGACTACAAAATCCTCTCCAAGGCCTTGGCCAGTTCATTGGGAACACAGGAGGAGGTGTGTGTTCAGCACTGGTCTGATAGCCATGATCAAGGTCTTGTACCATGACATTGAGATTGTGCTGAAGTTCAATGGATCCACCATCAGGCCTGCTGGCCCAGGTCCAGTCAAAGATGGTGGACTTCTTCTGGGACCGTCTACACTGGGTGCCACAGTCAGTCTTGTTTTTACCTCGGGAGGAGGGGGACCAGGGCCTCATCCACCTGGCCAGCAGAGTGGCCAATTTTAGACTCCAGGTTGTCCAGAAGTTCCTCGGAGGGCCTCCTGATCTAGTGTGGAGGGGTGTGGCCAGCTGTATACTCAGACGTGTGAACAACCTGGGGCTGGATGCTGCTCTGTGTTTAACTAATTTAAAGTTTTTATCGTTACAAGGACTACCTCTATTTTATCAGGGTGTTTTTCAATCCTGTGTTCTTTTTAAATGGAGCTTCTCTCAGACTGACTCTCTGCACTGGCTTTTAAAGGAGCCGTTGGTCTGTGGGGGCAGAATAGATGTCTGCAGCAGCGCCACCCCTGGGCTGAAGGAGGCCCTGATCAAAAATAAGATGGTGACATCAGAGCAGCTGGCAGCAGCAGCATGACCAGAGCTCACCGATGCCCAGGCTGTGAGCTTGGCGCTGGGGGTCCGGTCGGTCCGACTGATCCAGAGGAACCTAGTCCTCTGAAACAAAGACTCTCCACAGAGAGAGAGTCTTCTCCTCCGTCACGGGAGAGGAGAAGTCGAGGCCGACCCCACGGACACCTTTCCTGAACTCCACCTGCACCCGGACTTCCAGGACCTCGGTGGTCCTCTCCTGGACAGCTGCGGCTCAGGAGCCCTCCACAGCTTGGAAGGAGGATTTTATACAACAACATCGTGAAGACACTCAAAGATAAACTGAAGGACAGAGGGACAACGGTATGGAAGGACATGTTGGGGGGACAGAGTCCTCAGTGGAGGACTCTCTACAAGCCCCCCATCAAGAAGAGGACTGGTGACCTCCAATGGAGGATTCTACATGGAGCCATCACCACCAGTGCCTTCCTGTCTCTGTTAAACCGGACCAATTCAAACAACTGTCCCTTCTGTGGTTTTAATGAGAGTGTCTTTCACGTTTTTACCGGGTGCAGTAGGCTGTTGGGTCTTTTTAGGGTTTTAACTAATGTTTTTAGGTTTTTTAATGGTGTGTTCTGCGCTGCTGTTTTTATCTGTGGAATAAGGCCCAACGGCAGGAAAGGGGAAATGCCAGCTTCTAAATTTTTTGATAAGTGAGGCGAAACTTGCCATCTATTTGAACAGGGGAGACAAGATTAAGAATGGAATGGCATGTGACGTGGTGGCTTTGTGGAAGCAGAACGTGAGGGTGCGCCTGAATCTGGAGTTCTGCTTCTACAAAGCCACTGAGAACCTGGAAGCCTTTAAACAGCAGTGGGGACACGACGCGGTTTTAGTCACGGTTTCAGAGCAGGGTGAGATACAGACAGCAACATGGCTGATCTGAGGGACAGGTGAGGTTTTAACTGGTTTTTATGTGTAAATAACACGTGTAAACAAAGTGCACCTTTAAAAGTCAAAGTCTCTCTCTCTCTTTCTCTCTCTCTCTCTCTCTGAGTGGAGCGTGGCGAGAGCTGAGAGCGTTTCTCGTTAGAGAATTTTCAACCATTTCTGGTTGTATTTCCAACCCTGTGTTGTATGTTTAGTGTTTTGTGGGTGTTTTTCAGTTAACTGGTGGTGTCTTGTCTTTTATTTTGTGTAGTTTCTAGGTGTTTGGGCGTACAACCAGCCAGCGTGTGTCTGGCTGGTTGGCGTCTGACGCCATGGTGGTTGTTGGTGGCGGTAGCGGGGACCTCTCCCGTTTAACGCGGAGACATGGCGTGAAGGTGGGGGCCAGGTCTCTGTACACCGTGGAGGAGGTAGCCCTGGCCGTGGGGGCGGTCATCGGACACAGGTCCGTAAAGTCGGCCGCCCGGATGAACGGAGCGGTCGTTCTGTTTGTGGAGAAGGTGGAGCAGGCGAACCGGCTGGTGGAGGCTGGTATCAGCGTCGGCGGGAGGTTCGAGGCGGTGCTGCCGCTGAGCCAGCCTGCCACCAAGGTGACCCTGTCGAACGTGCCCCCGTTCATCTCGGATGAATTCCTTTCTAAGGAGCTGTCCAGACATGGCAAGATCGTGTCACCGGTCAAGAAGGTCATGTCTGGCTGTAAGTCTCCTCTCCTCAAGCACGTGGTCTCTCATCGTCGGCAGGTCTACATGATACTGAATAAACGCGATGAGGACCTGGATGTCTGCTTGAAAGTCCGCGTTGAGGACTTTGACTATGTCCTGTTCGCCTCGTCCATGAGCATGAGGTGCTTCGGGTGTCGCGAGGCAGGACACCTCATCAAGATGTGTCCAAATGCGACCAAACCGGCTGCGTCGGGCTCGGAGGACCGGCCCGGGGCCGCTGAGGCGGAGCCCCGCGCGGCGGAGCCCGGAGCTGCTGGCGGGCAACCGGTCGCCGGAGCTGAGGGTCCGGGAGACGATGGGGCGACGGCCCCGGTGAGCAGTGACGGGAGCACAGGTGAGGGTGAACAAGTGGGTGAAGAGGGGGAGGTGGGGGCACAAGACGGTGAGAATGGGGAGTGTGTGCAGGAGGGAAGCACAGGAGGTAAGTGTGTGTGGAGGTGGGAGAGACAGGTGGAGGGTGTGTAGAGGTGGGTGAGACAGGTGGAGGGTGTGTGAAGGTGGATGGGACAGGTGGGGTGTGTGTGGAGATGGGTGAGACAGGTGGAGGGGGTGTGAAGGTGGGTGAGACAGGCGGGGTGTGTGTGAAGGTGGGTGAGACAGGTGGAGGGTGTGTGGAGGTGGGTGAGACAGGTGGGGTGTGTGTGGAGATGGGGGAGACAGGTGAAGAGTGTGTGGGGGTGGGTGAGGCAGGTGGAGTGGGCGCACAAGAGGGTGAGGCGGGAGGAGTGTGTGTGGAGGTGGAAAATGGAGGTGGAAGGTGTGCACGGGGGGGTGAGCACATGGGTGAGGCGGGTGGTGTGAGTGAGGAAGAGGAGCCGGGCTGCAGTGGAGCAGCTGAAGCGGCGGAGATGATGGAGCAGGAGGCCGGTTGGACTCCAGTCCCATCGAGGCTCCGCAGCAGGAGCAGGCCTGGTCCTGTCAAGGCCAAGAAGAGCAGGCAGACGGGCGGGAGGGAAAACAGGAGAGTCGGACAGCAGCGACACCGAGGAGTGCGTGTCCGACGACGGTGACCTCCAGCAGGAGAACCTCACGAGTCAGGAGGACAAGTCCTACTCCCCAAAAATGCTGAAAAGTTTCTTACAGGAGACCAAGAACATGAAAGGGGTGAATATTGACCACTACTTCCAAGACAAGCAACAGTTTTTCCTGTCTGCCAGACGCCATGTCAAGAACAAGGCTGAGGCAGGGTTCACTGACCAGGAGGTCTTCAGATTGAAGAAACTGATTTTAAAAGATAGAAGAGAACTCATATGATGACGTTGGAAACGCACCTTTTAGTTTGCTTTTGTTTTCGTCACTGTTTTTATCTCTCTCTGGTTTTATCTCCCGCCTTTTAATGAATACTTTTAAGATTGGGAGTCTAAACATTAATGGGGGCAGAGAAGAGAAAAAGCGGGTTTTAGTCTGTGAAACGATGATTTTAAAGAGAATTGATGTCATGTTTTTACAAGACACCCATAGTGACGCATTAACTGAGACTGGTTGGTGCAGGAAATGGGAGGGGAGGGTCTTTTTTAGCCACGGTACGGCCTTCAGTGCCGGAGTGGGGATCCTCTTCTCCCGGAATTTTAACCCAACGTCTTTTAGCATAGAACACATTGTCCAGGGTAGATGCCTTTTAATAAGGGCCCAGTTTGACCAGTACAGTGCTGTTTTTATCAACATGTATGCTCCCAACAACGGTGCAGAGAGGAAGACATTTTTAGAAACACTCAGCAACAAACTCCGGGGGTGTGGTTCTATTGACTATTTATTCTTGGGTGGTGATTTTAATTGTACTGAGGATGAGGTTTTAGATCGGAACCACGCGGAGCCGCATCCGTCCTCGCAGCAGGTCATATTAGATATTAGATATTCATATTAGATTAATATGAAGGTCACTGAATGTTTGTTGTTTTCTCTTGATTGTGACCATGTTAGAGTGAATGGATTTACACATGCAGACTATTTCAAATGACACTTAGTGGACTGACTCTTTGTGTGGGGATTGTCTTGACATGAAGTATTTTGGTAGGAGGAGAGTACCGGGAGAAGTGGACAGGAGGGGGCAGGTGAGAAGGTGGTGAATAAGCAGGTGAGCCTGACGGTGCACTGGTGGGTGTGGTGGCTCAGGTGGGTGAAGGTGGTGAGGGACAGATAGGTGAAGGTGGTGAGAGATGGGGGTGAGTGTGTGTCTTGATGAGAGCAAGCTCACAGACACACAGAAATCCGGAACCAACGATGAGGGTCTGTACACTGCAAAAATGATTCAAAGTTTTCTCGCAGAAACATAAAACTCGAAGGGAGTAGAGGTGGAAAGTTACTTCCTCAAGAAACAGTTGTTTTACACCTCTGCAAAACACCATATCAGAAATAAGGTAGAATCAGATTTTTCAAATCAAGGTTTTTAGATTAAGAAAACTGAATTTTAAGGTGGGAAGTTTGAGCGTGAATGGGGCTAGAGAAACAAGGAAGAGAGCCAACATAAGTGAAACGGCAAAAACTAAAAGAGTTGATGTTATTTTTACAAGAGACCCACAGCAGTGACAACAATGAGACCAAGTGGAAGAGAGAATGGGAGGAGGGGGTGTTTTTCAGCCACAGCACAACGGTCAGTGCTGCGGTGGGGATCCTCTTCTCCAGGACTTTTAACCCAGTCACAGTCACAGTGGAGCACATCGTTCAGGGACGCTGCCTTTTAATTAAAGCTGCTTTTAGTTACCTCACGTTGCAGAGAGGAAGCTCTTTTAGAGAAAATCAGTGGTCTTTTAAATAATCTTAGTTCGTCTGATTTGTTGTTTTTAGGAGGGATTTTAACTGTACACAGGATCATGTTTTAGATCGGAACCACATGCAGCCTCATTTTAACTCAAATCTGACTGCTGACAGAAGTTTTAAGGAGGCTTTTAGTTACTTTTGGGCTGGTTTTAGATCAAAGAAGAAAGATTTTGCCTGTCTAAGACAATGGTGGGACCATGGGAAAGTTCAAATCAAACTGTTGTGTCAGCAGCACACTCTCAATGTCACCCGTCACATCACCAGATCAAACGGAGCGCTGGAGACCGAGATACTGGAACTAGAGCAGGTTTGTCCACAGGAGATCGAGGGTTTTTTGATTTTGATTTGATCTTTATTCATCTTAAACAAAAATAAGAACAGATACACCATACATCAATCACAATAAGCAAAAGACAACAAATTTTGTTCAAGAAGGAACCGAGAGAAAACGCTTATTCAGTTCGGCCCCCTTCATACCTCTTCCGAAGAACCAACAAATACTGAACTGTAGCAAAAGTATACGTACGTTGTTATAATAAACATGTTTTTAAAATAATGAATACTCAATTACATAACATAAAAGTAGTAAAAAGTAATTAAAAGACAAAACATTACTGCAGAAGAAGTAAAAAAAAAAAATTAAAATTAAAATTAGGTCACTGTGAATTCAGTTGTTTATAAGATTGCAAAAGTGACTGCTTATAGCGGCACTTAAACTGTTTAATATTTTTGCAGACTTTAATATTTTTATCAAGATTATTCCATAGTGCTATACCACATATTGAAATGCACGTTTTTTTCAGTGTTGTATGAATAGTTTTTGTCTGTTTAAAATTGTGTTTGTTTCGAAAATCATAATTACTCTCTCTTTCCTTAAAAAACTTTTGAATATTAGCTGGTAAACTTCTATTCCAGGCTTTAAACATGGATTGTGCTGTTTTAAATTTAACCAAATCTGGAAACTTCAGTATATGAGATTTTAAAAACAAATTATTGCTGTGGTCAAGGTATCCCGCTCCGTTAATTAACCTAACTGCTCGTTTTTGTAAAGTGAAAATCTTTTTTAAAGTGCTTTTATAGGTATTACCCCATACTTCAACACAATACAACAGATAAGGTTCAAAAAGTGCATTGTACAGAGTGTGTGATGACTTCTGATCAAGGATATGTCTGGCTTTACCCAGAATCCCGATGGTTCTTGCCAGTTTGGAACAAAAACATGTTATCTGGGATTTCCAGCTGAGTTTGTGGTCAATTTGTACACCCAGAAACTTGATCCCATATACTCTAGGGTGTTTAGAGACCCTCAAGATCAAAAAGATGGCCTTGGCCAACCAGCTGGACACTAAAGTACAAGGTGCGCTGGTGTGGTCCCGGATGCAAGACATCGCCGAGATGGACACTCCCTCAACATTCTTCTTTGGCCTGGAGAGGAAGTGTGGGCAGAGCAGGGTCATCCACTCCCTGCTGTCGGAGGAAGGGCTGGAGCTCTCAGAGCAGGAGCGGATCTGGAGGAGGGCGGTGGACTTTTACTCCTCCCTGTTCAGGAGTGAGGACAAAAAGGGCAACGAACTGCTAGAGGAGTACTGATCTGGACTGCCCCAGGTGCCACAGGAGGCCAACGCCCAGCTGGAGCACCCACTGTCTGTCCCGGAGCTGTATGCTGCTCTTCAGAGCATGCAGAGCCTGAAGGCTCCGGGCATCGACGGACTGGGGGTGGATTTCTACAAGGCCTTCTGGAGCATCGTGGGGCAGGAAGTCCTCAGCTCCCTGCCGCTGTCCTGCAGGAGGGCAGTAATCGCCCTCCTACCAAAGCCGGGGAACCTGCAGGACATCAGGAACTGGCGTCCCATTTCCATGCTCTGCTCGGACTACAAAATCCTCTCCAAGGCCTTGGCCAGTTCATTGGGAACACAGGAGGAGGTGTGTGTTCAGCACTGGTCTGATAGCCATGATCAAGGTCTTGTACAGTGACATTGAGATTGTACTGAAGTTCAATGGATCCACCATCAGGTTTGCTGGCCCAGGGCCAGTCAAAGATGGTGGACTTCTTCTGGGACCGTCTACACTGGGTGCCACAGTCAGTCTTGTTTTTACCTCGGAGGAGGGGGACCAGGGCCTCATCCACCTGGCCAGCAGAGTGGCCACTTTTAGACTCCAGGTTGTCCAGAGGTTCCTCGGAGGGCCTCCTGAGGGGGTGTGGAGGGGTGTGGCCAGCTGTATACTCAGACGTGTGAACAACCTGGGGCTGGATGCTGCTCTGTGTTTAACTAATTTAAAGTTTTTATCGTTACAGGGGTTACCTCTATTTTATCAGGGTGTTTTTAAATCCTGTGTTCTTTTTAAATGGAGCTTCTCTCAGACTGACTCTCTGCACTGGGTTTTAAAGGAGCCTTTAGTCTGTGGTGGCAGACTGGATGTCTGCAGCAGCGCCACCTCTGGGCTGAAAGAAGCCCTGATCAAAAATAAGATGGTGACATCAGAGCAGCTGGCAGCGGCAGCATGACCAGAGCTCACCGATGCCCAGGCTGTGAGCTCGGCGCTGGGGGTCCGGTCGGTCCGACTGATCCAGAGGAACCTGGTCCTCTGGAAACAAAGACTCTCCACAGAGGAGAGGAGTCTTCTCCTCCGTCACGGGAGAGGAGAAGTCGAGGCCGACCCCACGGACACCTTCCCTGAACTCCACCTGTCCTCTCCTGGACAGCTGCGGCTCAGGAGCCCTCCACAGCTTGGACAGGAGGATTTTATACAACAACATCGTGAAGACACTCAAGAAACTGAAGGACAGAGGGACAACGGTATGGAAGGACAGGCTGGGGGGACAGAGTCCTCAGTGGAGGACTCTCTACAAGCCCCCCATCAAGAAGAGGACTGGTGACCTCCAATGGAGGATTCTACATGGAGCCATCGCCACCAGTGCCTTCCTGTCTCTGTTAAACCGGAACAATTCAAACAACTGTCCCTTCTGTGGTTTTAATGAGAGTGTCTTTCACGTTTTTACCAGGTGCAGTAGGCTGTTGGGTCTTTTTAGGGTTTTAACTGATGTTTTTAGGCTTTTTAATGTTGTGTTCTCCGCTGCTGTTTTTATCTGTGGAATAAGGCACAAGAGGGCAGGAAAGGGGAAATGCCAGCTTCTAAATTTTTTGATAAGTGAGGCGAAACATGCCATCTATTTGAACAGGGGAGACAAGATTAAGAATGGAACGGCATGTGACGTGGTGGCTTTGTGGAAGCAGAACGTGAGGGTGCGCCTGAATCTGGAGTTCTGCTTCTACAAAGCCACTGAGAACCTGGAAGCCTTTAAACAGCAGTGGGGACACGACAGGGTTTTAGTCACGGTTTCAGAGCAGGGTGAGATACAGACAGCAACATGGCTGATCTGAGGGACAGGTGAGGTTTTAACTGTTTTTATGTGTAAAGAACACTTGTAAATAAAGTACACTTTTAAAAGTCAAAAATTCTCTCTCGGAGTTTGGTGAGAGCTGGGAGCGTTCTCGTCAGAGAATTTTTCAACCTTTCTGGTTGTTTTAGTGTTTTGTCAGTGTGTTTTAGTTAACTGTTGGTGTCTTGTGTCTTTTATTAGTTTAGTTTGTCGGTGTTTGGGCGTACAACCAGCCAGCGTGTGTCTGGCTGGTTGGCGTCTGACCCCATGGTGCCTGGTGGTGGTAGCAGGGACCTCTCCCGGTTGTCGCGGAGACACGGCATGAAAGTGCGGGCCAGTTCTCTGTACACCGTGGAGGAGGTGGCCCTGGCTGTGGGGCAAGTTATCGGACACAGGTCCGTGAAATCGGCCACCCGGATGAACGGAGCGGTCGTGTTGTTTGTGGAGAAGGTGGAGCAGGTGAACCGGCTGGTGGAGGCTGGTATCAGCGTCGGCGGAAGGTTCGAGGCGGTGCTGCCTCTGAGCCAGCCCGCCACCAAGGTGACCCTGTCCAAAGTGCCCCCTTCATCTCGGACGAGTTCCTCTGTAAGGAGCTATCCAGACATGGCAAGATCGTGTCCCCGATCAAGAAGATCATGTCTGGGTGTAAGTCTCCTCTACTGAAGCACGTGGTCTCTCATCGCAGGCAGGTGTACATGATCCTGAACAACCACGATGAGGACCTGGACGTGTGCCTAAAGGTCCGCGTGTTCGCCTCATCGGTACACATGAAATGCATCGGGTGTCGCGAAGCAGGACACCTCATTAAAATGTGTCCGAACGCGACCAAGCCGGCTGCGTCGAGCTCGGCGGGCCGCTGAGGCGGAGCCCGCGAGGCGGAGCCCGGAGCTGCTAGCGGGCGACCGGTTGCCGGACCCGAGGGTCCGGGAGACGATGGGAGCACAGGTGAGGGTGAACAGGTGGGTGAAGTGGGGGCACAAGACGGTGAGAATGGGGAGTGTGTGCAGGAGGGAAACACAGGAGGAGTGTGTGTGGAGGTGGGAGAGACAGGTGGAGGGTGTGTGGAGGCGGATGAGACAGGTGGGGTGTGTGTGGAGTTGGGGGAGACAGGTGGAGGGTGTGTGGAGATGGGTGAGACAGGTGGAGGGTGTGTGGAGGTGGGTGAGGCAGGTGGAGCGAGTGCACAAGAGGGTGAGACAGGAGGAGTGTGTGTAGAGGTGGAAAACGGAGGCGGAAGGTGTGCACGGGGGGGTGAGCAGATGGGTGAGACAGGTGGTGTGAGTGAGGAAGAGGAGCTGGGCTGCAGTGGAGCAGCTGAAGTGGTGGAGATGATGGAGCAGGAGGCCGGTTGGACTCCAGTCCCATCAAGGCTCCGCAGCAGGAACAGGCCTGGTCCTGTCAAGGCCAAGAAAAGCAGGAAGACAGGAAGATGGGCGGGAGGAAAACCAGAAGAGCCGGACAGCAGCGACACCGAGGAGTGTGTGTCCGACGACGGTGACCTCCAGCAGGAAAACCTCATAAGTCAGGAGGACAAGTCCTACTCCCCGAAAATGTTGAAAGGCTTTTTACAAGAGACTAAAAACATGAAGGGGGTGAACATAGAACATTATTTCCAAGACAAACAGTTTTACCTGTCTGCCAGACGCCACGTGAAAAACAAGGCTGAGGCAGGGTTCACCGACCAAGAAGTTTTTAGGTTGAAGAAACTGATTTTAAAAGTTAGAAGGGAACTAATATAATGATGTTGGGAATGCACATTTTAGTTTTTCTTTTGGCTTCATCACTTTTTATCTCTCTGGTTTTATCTCCCACCTTTTAATGAATAATTTTAAGATCGGGAGTTTGAACATAAATGTAGGTAGGGAAGAGAAAAAACGGGTTTTAGTATGTGAAACAATGATTTTAAAATTAATGTCATGTTTTTACAGGAAACCCACAATGACATTTTAATTGAGGCTGATTGGTGCAGAAAATGAAAGGGGAGGGTCTTTTTAGTCACGGCACGGCCCTGAGTGCTGGAGTGGGGATCCTCTTCTCCCAGAATTTTAACCCGACGTCTTTTATTATCGAACACATTGTCCAAGGTAGATGCCTTTTAATAAGGGCCCAGTTTGACCAGTACAGTGCTGTTTTTATCAACGTGTATGCTCCCAACAAGGGTGCAGAGAGGAAGACATTTTTAGAAGCACTCGGCAACAAACTCCGGGGGTATGGTTCCATTGACTATTTATTCTTGGGTGGTGATTTTAATTGTACTGAGGACGAGGTTTTAGATCGGAACCACGCAGAGCCGCATCTGTCCTCGCAGCAGGTCCTGAGGCAACTGGTCTACTCCCATGGCCTGGTGGACGTGTGGAGAAGGTCTCACACAAGCTGCAGACAGTTTACGTGGTCCCACATTAAAGATAGGATGTCTTTAGCTCGTTTAGATCGCTTTTACTGTTTTAAACATAATTTTAATGTGTTTAAATCATCTAATATTGTGCCTGTGGGTTTTACTGATCATGGTTTGGTTTTAGGTGCTGTTTTTATTAACATTTTACCAAGAAGCGCCTACTGGCATTTTAATTCTGTTTTAGCATCTGATGTGGGTTTTAAAGATGGTCTTATTTACTTTTGGGCTGTATTAGGCAGAGGAAGGGTGAGTTTAGCTGCCTAAAACAGTGGTGGAAAGACACAGATCAGAATGTTGTGTCAGCAGCACACCCTCAATGTTATTCATCACGTCACTGGATCTATCAGGGATCGGGAGACTGAGATTGTGGACTTTGAACATTTGAATGAGTCCACAGGAAACACAGGATCTGTTGGAATCCTCAAGACCCAAAAGATGGCTTTAGCCAACCTGCTAGGTGCCAAAGCACAGGGCGCCCTGGTCCGGTCCAGAACATCTCGGAGATGGATGCACCCTCCAGTTTCTTCTTCAGCCTTGAGAGGAAGTCTGGGCAGAGGAAGTTCATCCACACCTTGCTGTTGGACACGGGGCAGGAGCTGACTGACCCTGGGCAGATCAGGAACAGAGCGGTGGAGTTTTATGCCTCTTTGTTCAAGACTGACTTTAAAGACAACAAAGACTGTTTTAATGGTTTTAGTGCTTTTAGTCAAGGACTGCCCAGGGTCTTCAAGGAGACCAACCACCAGATGGAGCGCCCGTTGATGGAGCAAGAACTACACGCGGCCCTGCAGTCAATGCAGGGCCGAAAGGCCCCGAGCATTGACGGAGTCTTGGTGGAGTTTTACAAGGCTTTCTGGGACATCCTCGCTCAAGACATCCTAGAAGTCTTTAACAAGAGTCTCGCCACCGGTTCCCTACCACTGTAGGATCTCCACAGCTTCAGCTGCTCCACCAGGAGGGCTGTCATCACCCTCCTGCTGAAGAAAGGGAACCTGATGGTCAGTAGGAACTGACGCCTTGTGTCCCTCCTCTGCACAGAATACATGATACTCTCTAAGGCCTTAACCATCCAGCTGAAGGAGGCTAGGGAGAGCAGAGAGAGCAGGGGAGATGGAGGCAGCAGCATGGCTGCTCTGAGGGACAGAAGAGGGTTTTAACTAGTTTTATGTGAACACTGTAAATAAGTACACTTTCAAAGTCTCTCTCAGTGGAGCGTGTGGAGCTGAGAGCGTTCTCGTTCTGAGAATTTTCAAACTTTTTCGAGGTTTTAGCCTATGTTGTTCTAGTTATTGTTGGTTTGTTGTGTTGTTTAGTTGTTGGTGGTTGTTTTTGTGTGCTTTGTGGGGGTTTGAGGGGTTTGTTGGGTGGAACCAGCCAGGTTTGTCTGGCTGGTTGGCGACTCCGGCGCCATGGTGATTGTCGGCAGCGACCTCTCCCGGTTGTCTCAGAGACACAACGGGAAGGTGGGGAACAGGTCTCCGCACACTGTGTAGGACGTGGCCCTGGGACAGGTAGGTGAAGGTGGTGAGGGACAGGTGGGTGAAGGACAAGTGGATGATGGTGTAGAGATGATGGTGCAAGAGGCTGTGTGGACGTCCAACAAAAACGTCAAAAAACAAAAGACGAATCAGTGGAAGTGGGCGCGAAGGCCAGCCGAGTGTCTGGCCGAAGAACGTTCTGGAGACCTGAGCTCGGTGAGAGCAGTGATGGTGGAGAGTGTGTGTCTGATGAGAGCGAGCTCACACACATACAGAAATCCACAACCAACAATGAGGGTCCTTACACCGCAAAAATGATTAAAAGCTTTCTTGCAGAAACAAAATACTCAAAGGGAAAGGTGGAACACTACTTCCCTGAAAAACTGTTATTTTATACCTCTGCAAAACATATTAGAAATAAAGCAGAAGCAGAATTTACTGACGAAGAGGTTTTTAGATTAAGAAAACTGATTTTAAAAGTAAAAAGGGAATAGCAGGTCGAGGGTGGATCATGTCCACCTCATTCTGGATGTTTTGGAAGTCTCCAGTTCATTGGGATTGCAGGTTGGTCTCCTGGAACCCCTTCTGATCTAAATACGAGCGAATGTTTAGAGTATGGTTTTATCGGGTTTCAATGGAAACATGGTTTTACCTGCTTATGCTAGGGTACTGTTTTTTTAGGGTCCAGTTTCTACAGAGGTTCCTCGTAGGGCCTCCTGATCTAGTGTGGAGGGGTGTGGCCAGCTGTATCCTCAGGCATGTGAACAGTCTGGGGCTGGATGCTGCTCTGTTTTTAACTAACTTAAAGTTTTTATCGTTACAGGGGTTACCTCTATTTTATCAGGGTGTTTTTTAAATCCTGTGCTCTTTTTAAGTGGAGGTCTGTTCAGACTGACTCTCTGCACTGGCCTTTAAAGGAGCCGTTGGTCTGTGGTGGCAGACTAGATGTCTGCAGCAGCACCACCTCTGGGCTGAAGGAGGCCCTGATCAGGAATAATATTGTGACATTGGAGCAGCTGGTGGCGGCAGCGGGACCAGAGCTCACCGATGCCCAGGCTGTGAGCTCAACACTGGGGGACAGGTCCAGAGGATCCAGAGGAGTCAAACTGATCCAGAGGAGCCTGGGCCTCTGGATACACGGACTCTCTACAAGAGAGAAGAGTCTTCTCCTCCAGCAAAAGAGAGGACAGGCTGAAGCCAACCACACAGACACCTGCACCCTGACCTCCACCTGCACTCTGACCTCCTGGACCTTGGTGGTCCTCTCCTGGATGGCTGTGGCTCAGTAGTCCTTCACAACATGGACAGGAGGATTTTATATGACAACATCATGAAGACACTCCAAAGACAAACTGAAGGACAGAGGGACAACGGTGTGGAAGGACAGGCTGGGGGACAGAGTCCTCAGTGGAGGACTCTCTACAAGCCCCCCATCAAGAGGGGGCTGGTGACCTCCAATGGAGGATTCTACATTTTAGCCATCACCACCAGTGCCTTCCTGTCCATTTTAAACCAGAACATTTTAAACAACTGTCCTTTTTGGGGTTTTAATGAGTGTCTTTTCACTTTTTACTGGGTGCAGTAGACTGGTGGGTCTTTTTAGGATTTTAACTGATGTTTTTAGGCTTTTTAATATTGTGTTCTCCACTGCTGTTTATATTTGTGGTATAAGGTACAAGAGGACAGGAAAGGGGAAATGCCACCTTTTAAATTGTTTAATAATCGAGGCTAAACTTGCCATCTATTTTTCCAGAAGAGAGAAAATTAAAAATAGAACGGCATGTGACGCGGTGGCTTTGTGGAAGCAGAACGTGAGGGTGCGCCTGAATCTGGAGTTCTGCTTCTACAAAGCCACTGAGAACCTCGAAGCCTTTAAACAACAGTGGAGACACGACGGGGTTTTAGTGAAGGTAACAGAGCTGGGTGAGATGGAGACAGCAACATGACTGATCTGAGGGACAGACGAGGGTTTTAACTGTGAACACTGTAAATAAAGTGCACTTTAAAAAGTCAAAGAGTGTGTGTGTGTGTGTGTGTGTGTATGTGTATATGGAGCTGAGAGCGTTCTCGTTCTGAGAATTTTCAAACCTTTGAGGTTTTAGCTTATGTTGTTCTGGTTTATGTTGGTTCATTGGGTTGAGGATTTTTAATAGAAGCATGATAGGGTTACGTCTGCTGTGCCTCATCATATCTTCATAGTCATTCTCTTGATTATCGAAATCATTTCTCACTTCCATATCAACATCAACATCTCTCTCACCCCACACATGTTCATCTGGGTCTTCTGCAGAGGCTTGCCGTCCTCCCCCCTCTTCCCAGTCAACCTCAGATGCAACTCCCACACCTCCGTCTCTTTCAGACTCGTTCAATCTTGTCGGTGGAACTGTGGCAATTCCTGGAACACATAAAATTGTGTTCATCACCCATGTTAAATTCACACAATTTACCGTTTGGTGAAAAAAAGATGTGGAAACTTACGAGATGGTGAGACTGTATGTGGAGTCCAGAGATGACTGACCTGACCACCCCACCACCATCTCCAACTGCTGGACCATCTCACACATTCAATGATAATTTGGTCTAACAATGGACAGAAATAATGATAAGTTATATTTATTTCAAAGAGACTGTGAAGGGATTTATTTTAAATAAATAAGAGAGAGTAGGAAACATCAGCTCACCCTGATTTGAGGCCGATCTACACACTGGGTGACCCTCACTGTCTCCCACTGTTAGCCCAGATCTATAATGCAAAGAAAATAATCTTATTCCTTCCATTATTCAATATTTGATATTACAAAAATATAAATATATATATAAAATAAACGTACATACATACAGTTGCTACCCATGATGAGAAAGTCAGGCTTCCTTTGAAGTCAAACCAGAGTGGACTTTGACGACCTATGGTTCAGATTCTGGAGCTTCTGGAGGTCAGTGGTTTAACTTCACTGCTGTCCTGTGAGGGTTGGCGCCCCCTTCAGGCAGATCAATGACACACTCACGTTTGAGGTGTCCCTTGTTGACGGTGACGTCCTTGGAGGGCGTTCAGGGCCTCCAGCTGTTTGTGGTGGTCATGCAGGTAGTTCATCAGTACACTTGATGTTGATGGGAGCTGATGATAATCGACCGTGTGAGCACCACCTGAAAACACACTCTTCATCACACCACCGCAATGGAACCAATAACTTTGACTAAAGTACAACTGTAGATCCTCTTTCTGAAACTGTCACTGATTGAACACACATTTAGATTGTAGATGGTGTCAGTCGTACTTTCAGAAAACAACCACTGACTGAAAGGATGTCCTCAGAGACAAGACAAACTGGACACCATTTGTGTTTGGAGGTTGTGTGTGTGTGAAGATGTGCAGCAGCAGATAAACTGACCTGGATCCACTGGATGATCTGCTGCTTTGTCCTTTTCTTCAGCAGGAGTCTGTCCAGCTCTGCCTTCAGCTCCTCTTCACTGAACTTGGTCTTTTATGTTTGGACCTTCAGGTCATTGAGATGGAGAAACTCCTTTGTGATCAACACTGATTTCTCTACTTCGTCTTGGTTTAAGGTGGATTTTTGAGGAGGAGGAAGAACTTTCTTCTGCTCAAATTCAGAAAGTAGAGAGTAAAAATTAAACGTCCAAGGTATTTCTTTCCTCCTGATGTTTGCGTAGAGCAGGGATCTCCAAACTATTCCACAAAGGGCCGTGTGGCTGCAGGTTCTTGTTTCAACAGAGCAGCAGCACACCAGACTTGACTCACTTAATCAACTCATCTCAGTCTTCAGACAGCTGATTGGTCAAACTGGGTGTGCTTGACTGGTTGGAACAAAAACCTGCAGCCACACAACCCTTTGGGGAATAGTTTGGAGATCCCTGGTGTGGAGCATCAACCAGGACAGAGATACTCTGAAGAGGATGGAGGGAGGCAGCGTGGTTAGTAAAAGGAAATACATTTTAAGGGATAGTGATTAAGGATTAAAGTTTTGTGAAAGAAAAGAGAAAGTGGAGGACATGTCCTCCAGCAACCCAGTCCTATAGCAGCATAAGTAAGGGTTGGTTAAGTCCAGCTCTCAATATCTGCTTTTTCCAAAAGGAAAGTCTTCAGCCTGACCTTAAACCTGCCTCTCCAATCCAGACTGGGAGCTGGTTCCAGAGAAGAGGAGCCTGGTAGCTAAAAAGTTCTACCTTCTGTTCTACTTCTGGAAACTGTGGGAACTACAAGTAATCCTTCACTTTTAGATCACAGTGATCTGTTGGGACAGTATGGCACTATGAGGTCTGTCAGATATGATGGAGCGAGGCCCGTCATGGATTTGTAGGTGAGGAGGAGGATTGTAAATTCAATTCTAGATTTTATGGGGAGCCAATGAACAGAAGCTAAAGCTGGAGTAATATGATCTCTCTTACTAATTCCTGTCAGAGCTCTTGCTGCAAAGTTCTGAATTAATTGAAGTGAGTTATAGTGTCCTCTCCTGGAGAAAGGCACTTGGACTGCTCAGTCAAAGTGAATTCGACAGGATCGTTGGTGGACAGGAGCCTTTCAAGTATGCAGGCTGATCGGCTCCTGGTCCAATCCCACCAATTAAATATATTTTTTGAAATATGAGGAAACAGGCTTTTTGGGGGATTTTTGTGTGACATGTGCATGTTGTGTGAAATGTAATTGTCTGTAAATAGGAAACAACAGCGTTGATGCTTAAACATGTGTTTGTTCCATACGCTTCAACATGCTGACGTAAAGGTTTGAGACAAGAGGAAACCTGAAGACCACAGAGGGAGGAGCAGAGGTGAGTTCAACAGGTACTGGGAGAAAAGCCCCAGATATGGTGGAGCTGCCATGACACACCCTGGAACTGGAGCAGAGACTGGACCAACTGGGATGGATTCACCAGTGGGGATAAATGGACTGGTCATACTGGGAGAGAGAGGATAAAGTATGAAGGGATCCATGTATTTACCATCATTATTCATCAGTTCCAGTAAATGATCAGATGAAGAACAGAAGATGTTGCAACTGTTGATTTGTAGCTGTCAAACAAATCATCAGCTTCAAAATATAAACATATTAACATTCTACAGGTGAAAAGACAAAACAAGGTTGCGTAAAAACGTGTCCACTGAAAACGCTCTCACTTGTTCCTCTTCTACTGTGGCTGCTGACGGCAAATAAAAGTGAAAGACAGTTTGATAGCTGATGATTGGGACTAAGCGCTCGCCTCTCCACATTCATCACCTGTGTGATCATTTGTGGCCTCATCAACAGGCTGAAGATCACTGGCTTCAGCCTCATCTGCACAAGAGAGTCAAAGGGGAGATTTGGTTCATCCTGGGACACTTGAAGGACTTTGAAGTCTTCTAGAATGCAGATTAAAGTCAGAATGAACTTTATTTAGCCAGGGTCAGACTTGAAGTGTGCCACACAGCAAGAGTAGGAAGATGAGGAGCTTCATGGTTCTGCAGGACAGGAAGCAGACAGACAGTTGAAGCAGTTGACTGATGAAGGTCACATTATCAGAGTCTTTAGTAACATGATGAAGGAACCAAGTCAGCTGCTCCATCCTAAACACAGCTCCCCTTCCTGTCCCTGTGATCAGTATTCATCAGAATATCTCCCTCCAGGCCTCCACAGAGGGCAGCAGTACTCACTGATGTCCAGTGTGTCCACTCACCTTCAGGAGCTGCTCTCTGCTCCCATGGCTCACATGTTTACACCTGTCTGATACACTCACGTGTGTGTGTGTGTGTGTGTGTGTGTGTGTGTGTGTGTGTGAGTGAGTGAGTGAGTGAGTGAGTGAGTGAGTGAGTGAGTGAGTGAGTGTCAATAAAGTTGAGTCCCTCCAGCTCCAACATGATCACTGATCCAAAATATTCATCATGATTATGAAGATGTTCAATGTGGCCCAGATACGACTCCAGTTGTTATGGTTTCAGAACTTTATGTATCTGACATTACGATTGATGTTGATTAAACTGTCAGCTCATGTTTTATGGTGTTATAGTGACAGCTGGGTTCAGCTCATGTCACCATAACACCATAAAACCATAAAACAATCCCCATAAAACTCCTCATATGTTCACACTTATGGGGGCCAACACAAATGGGGGATCTCAGGATTCAATTGCTGACGTCATCTGCAATCCCAGTGCTGTTGGGATTAGCTCTCTGGATTGAGGAACGCTGATCCAGACCATAACCTGCTGCTCCACATCTAAATAAATCCTGTCCTGACAGACAATTATTCAGCATAAATGATACTTCAATTATCCCATAGATTGTATGAGGAACATCTATGAAACTGAGGTCCAGCCATGAATCAAATCCTCTCCAACAGGCTTCCTCAATCCAGCCGTACGAGGGCCAAAATCCAGCAGGTCTTCTGTCCCAGCAGGTAGAAACTGCTTTCACCCAGGACGTCGCCCTGCTGGGACAGAAACCTGCTGGCTTGTGGCCCTCGTAGGACCGAGGTGAAAAGCCCTGCTCTAATGTCTGACTGATCAGAGGAAGATGGAGAGAGTGTGAGGAAGAAGACAGGACAGGAACTGGACTGAACAGCTGGAAGCCTCCAGAGAGAGAGTTGTGAGTTAAAGGATACCACAGTTTAATCACTGGACAGAGCCACAGAGTCAGTGAGACAGATCAGTCAGATTTACAAACATCATATGAGCCCTCCAGAGCAGCGTATTCACAAGAAGCACACTAATTGTAGCACAGCAATTGAAGACTAAACTGCCCCGCCTACATCCGGAGGCACAGTCAAACCGGGCCTCGTGGATGTAGCGGTGCAGCGCTATATTGCGGTGCACCGCTACATCCAGGTGCGGGGCAATTTACAGTTTACTTATTTACAGTTTACTTACTAATAGTGTACTCACAATTTACAATTTACTTGCTGCAATTCTCAGGTCCTGCTCAATGTTTAGCTGGGACCTATACTTGGTCGTTAGTGAGGTCCAAACTATTAAAGCAGCTGAAAAAAGCAAAACCAGAAACTCTTAACCACCAGTAATCCAGCATTTATGACTCTAGACCCACAACAGTATAGGAGCTTTCCTTTTTAACTTCAGATCTTAAAGTGTTTTAAAATCACTTAAATATCTAAAGAATAAAGTTACATTTGATACTTTTCTCACATCCTAATGATCAGGTCAACAGCGAATACTGAGAACTGGTTCTAAATCAACATTGTCTCCACATTAACAATGTTTTAAAGCAGCTCGTTTATGAGTACAATACATTTAAAAGTGACTCTCGGTGCAGTGAAGAGAGCTGTTGTGATAAGGCAATAAGGAATTTAACATGAATGCAATGATACACATCTTGGGGATAAAAAAACAAACAACTGAAGGTGTCCGTAGATTTTTAACACATGGTGGAAAGTGACTGTGAAAGAAAAGTGAGGTTTGCTGGAGTGTGTTCTATTCTGTTGATGTGTATGTAAAAATGTATTTGGTACACATGCGAATGTGTGAGTAGGTATGAAGGTATGTGCTCGTAGGTTTGACCAAAAGAGGTCTGATCGATCAATCACTGTCTGATGGGAAAAGGCTGGAGAACTCTGAGCTCCCCTGTGTTTTGTTCACTGAAAAATAAAGAGTCTTGAAGCTGAAGAAATAAACTGGCGGAAGAGACGCTATTGGTTCTTCTGTCATATGTGGGATGTTCTCGGTCCTACTGACCCACACGGCTTTTCTAGTTTCAGTTTGCGGTATCAAAGGTTCCAGGATGAAAGGTTCCAAGATGAAAAGTTCCCAGATCAAAGGTTCGCAGATGAAAGGTTCCTATATGAAAGGTTTCCAGATCAAAGGTTACAACATCAAAGTCCATGATGAAAGGTCCCCAGATGAAAGGGTCTCGGATCAAAGGTTCCCACGTCCAAGGTTCCCACATCCAAGGTCCCCAGATCAAAGGTCCGCGATCAAGGTTAGATCAAAGGTTCCAAGATCAAAGGTTCCAAGATGAAAGGTTCCCTGATCAAAGGTTCCTATATGAAAGGTTTCCAGATCAAAGGTTACCACATCAAAGGTTCCATAATGAAGGGTTCCAAGATCAAAGGTTCCCAGATTATTGGGTCCAGAATCCAATGGTCCCAGATGAAAGGTTCATAGATCAAAGGTTACAACATCAAAGTCCCATGATGAAAGGTGCCCAGATGAAAGGTTCTCGGATCAAAGGTTCCCACATCAAAGGTCCCCAGATCAAAGGTCCACAGATCAAAGGTTCCAAGATCAAAGGTTCCAAGATGAAAGGTTCCCTGATCAAAGGTCCCCAAATCAAAGGTTCCCAGATCAGAGAGAAGGTGGTGAGTGAGGAGCAGGTGAGCCTGATGGTGCACTGTTGGTTGTGGTGGCTCAGGTAGGTGAAGATGGTGAGGGACAGGTGGGTGAAGGTGGTGAGGGACAGGTGGGTGAAGGTGGTGAGGGACAGATAGGTGAAGGTGGTGAGGGACAGATAGGTGAAGGTGGTGAGGGATGGGGGTGAGTGTGTGTCTTGATGAGAGCGAGCTCTCACACACACACAGAAATCCGGACCCAACGATGAGGCTCCGTACACTGCAAAAATGTTTAAATGTTTTCTGGCAGAATCAAAAAACTCGAAAGGGGTAAAGGTGGAAAGTTACTTCCTCAAGAAACAGTTGTTTTACACCTCTGCAAAACACCATATCAGAAATAAGGTAGAATCAGATTTTTCAGATCAAGAGGTTTTTAGATTAAGAAAACTGATTTTAAAAGTAAAAAGGGAAATGAATAAATGAAGGGTTATTCAGTGTAGTTAGGGCTCTCTTATTCTTTTAACACCCTTTCTTAGTAGTTTTAAACTTTCACTTTTTAATGAACAATTTTAAGGTGGGAAGTTTGAGCGTGAATGGGGCTAGAGAAACAAGGAAGAGACCCAACATATATGAAACGACAAAAACTAAAAGAGTAGATGTTTCAATTTTACAAGAGACCCACAGCAGTGACAACAATGAGACCAACTG
The DNA here is from genome assembly GCA_911728415.1 of Lagocephalus sceleratus. Classification (NCBI taxonomy): domain Eukaryota; kingdom Metazoa; phylum Chordata; class Actinopteri; order Tetraodontiformes; family Tetraodontidae; genus Lagocephalus; species Lagocephalus sceleratus. The sequence goes on from CAJVRN010000150.1 coordinate 136,577, forward strand.
GAGGAGAGAATGGGAGGAGGGGGTGTTTTTAAGCCACAGCACAACGGTCAGTGCTGGGGTGGGCATCCTCTTCTCCAGCACTTTTAACCCAGTCACAGTCACAGTGGAGCACATCGTTCAGGGATGCTGCCTTTTAATTAAAGCTGCTTTCAGTCACCTTAAGAGAGAGAATATGAACATACTTTGTGACACTCAGCAATGTTAATGATGATTGATGACCCTTATTGACCTTTTTGACCTTTGGGGAAATCCCTTGAAATTTGGGAAAGATTTTGGTGACGTCTTCCCACGGGCTTTAGGGTATTGTTATTTTTATTTTTTGCGTTTGACTAGTGGATATGTGTCGTCTAGCGGATATGTGTCATAAATTATCTTCTAAATAAAGCTAGTAGAAAACTGACTAGTGGATATGAGTGATATTAAATCACGGAAGTGTTAGTAGAAAACTAAAGGTGTCGCATGTCCTTTGACCTCTATCTCGCGTGTTGACCATGGGTTGTGTTGTGTTGTATGTTCTATGAGTGGTGGGGAGTCTGTTTCCTGAGTCAAGGAGTTTTAAGAAGCAGACAGATTTGGATGTATGGATTGAGGAAACACCGTGTGTGTGTGTGTGTGTTTGTGTGTGTGTGTGTGTGTGTAGAGTGTATTGAGTCATCGTGATTAACGTTACGAGTGCATGCAGTGCGCTGTGGGAAAGAATAATATAATATTGTGGCAATCCAGGATTCTAAGTTATAACAAACACGGACAGAGACTCCCGCCAACTTTATCTGCACCCCATGTGACCCCGCCATGCATAATCAATAAGACAGCAAATCCTTTCCCAATATATTCTGGGCCTCGGGTTTAAATGACCACTAGCTCTGCTGCAAGCTCCAGAATCTGAACCTTTGGTCGTCAAAGTCCACTCCGTTTTGACTTCAGAAGAACAGAAGAACATCATCATGGACAGCAACTGTATGTATGTACGTTTATTCTTTAATGATTTTATTTTTGTAATATCAAATATTAAATCATGGAAGGAATAAGATTATCGATTTATTTATTTAGGGAATAAGATTATTTATTTGTTATTTTCATCACATTATAGTTCGGGAACTAACAGTGGGAGACAGTGAGGGTCACCAGTTGGTTCCATCTCCTTCAGGGTGAGTTGATGTTTCCTCCTTTCTCTTATCGTATTATATTGTATTATACGTATATATTTATGTATATATAAAATAACGCTCTTTTCAGTCTCTTTGAAATCAATATGACTTTTTATTATTATTTCTGTACCATTGTTAGAGCAATTCACCATTGACCTGACCATCCCACCATCATCTCTAACTGCCGGACCATCTCACACATTCAGATATCTCTGGACTCCGCATACAGTCACACCATCTCATAAGTTTCCACATCTTTTTTTATTATTTATTTATTTATTTATTTATTTTTCCTCAACCAATTTAATATGGAAGATTAATGCAACTTTTTGGGTTCCAGGAATTGCCGCAGTTCTACCAACAAGAGTGGACGAGTCTGAAAGAGAAGAAGGAGGTGTGGGAGTTGCATTTGAGGTTGACTTGGAAGAGTGGGAAGGACAGCAAGCCTCTGCAGATGTCCCGGATGAACATGTGTGGAGTGAGAGAGAGCAACATCTTGAAGACTTTGAATCAGATGTTGTCAGTCGAGTAGTGGATGTTATTGAAGAAGAATTTGAAAGATACATGTATGAAGCATTTTTGTTAAAGCAACGGATGCTTGAGCACATTTGTCATCGTCTTAGAAATAATTCCAATCGTGCACAATCGCAATAGCCTTGGTGTGAGTACTAGTCGTTGTGCTATCATACGCGGCCAAAGACCTTCGCTACCAAGACTGCCCCCCACGGTTCTCTAAAACACCTCTTCTCTAAAAGCTTTTAAAAAATAATACAATCAAAAAAACAATGGATCGATCAGAAAATGACAATCTCTTAGAGATCCCGCAACACCTCCTCCGATTGCTGTCAGACTTGAATGCTGAATCAGTAAATGAAAGCGTTAATGCGATTCATCCAGCCTCCCCAACACTACATCATCACCATCACCCTCAAACTGGTAGAGTTTTTCTCCCTACGGAAGATGAATTACAGAACATTGTACACACATATAGATATCCTTCACTCGAGGATGACGCCACGTCAGACATTGCATGGAGCCCTGCAGACAGTTTATGTTGCGAGGCGCTCGACAGTTTTGAAAGAGAAGAATATGCTCAAATGAATGAACCGTGGAGTCCTAGTGACGATCTATGTGTTGAATGTGCAGTGGCTACAGAGAGCATGCTTGAGGAAGGCCGTGGTGAAGCTGTGGGAAGAGAAAATGAGGGGGGGACGCTGAAGGTGAAGAGAATGGGGGGAGGGAAACTGAGGCTGAGGCGCGTGCGTCAACCTCTCTAGACGCAGGCGCCAGCGGTCATCAGTTGAATAGTAGTGATAACGTAAACATTACACAGCGAGATCGGTTCAACAATGTTGAGATTCGCACTTTCCTGCAGTTTCCACCTCCATCTGCTACTCCTAATTTTCATGATTTTTATGTGAATGTGACTGAAGGTGTACAGGGACGGATTTCAGAATTTATACAAAGACTTTGAGCCGAGCCAAACGTCCTGTATATTCTGCCCTCCGTGCTGACTTTCAGGTCTTCTCTGTAATTTGGGGACGGTTTTATGCTTTTTTGCAGGTATGAGGTCCGATAACATCCGTACAGATCTTTTTCTTTTTCTACGCGCTAACCGCGCGAGTCCTGATCCCCTCCTGACTCTGAGTGTTTTGGTTAATTAAACGATTGGTTACGGTCCCGACCACGTCCGCTGCTATTCCCTTTGCTGCAGATTTCAAATGCGGTTTAGCGATTGACTCCTTGTTTAAGAAACGGAAGGACAAATCTGAAGGCTCTGCTCAGCACAGATCCCAGGCCACGCCCATAAATGACAGGAGCTCCAGCAAAGCCGCTCAATGAGCCTGCCCCGGTCTGGTTCACATAATAATTCACAAATCTCTGTGAATCCATTTTTTGACTTTTTTTCTTTCTAATTCAGATGAAACACTTTGATACGGGTCTAAAGTGTAGCTTGCATTACCGTAGGTGAATCGAATTGGAGTGTTCAAATCAGTTTTCAATTCAATCTGAATATCCTGTATCCGCTGTTTGTTCACCGTGATGTAATGAGGGTGTGTGTAGGAAAGAATGACGACATCTCTGTATGATCCTTCTTTTTAACTATTCTGAGAAGGGGTACGGCGTAGTCTCCAACATGCTGCGCTTCCACGATATTTGTATAGACGTAAAAATTATACTGCCCTCCATTAATATCGGAGGGGTATTTAGCCCTCGTTTTTCCACTCACTCGTACCCACTCACCATCCTCAAAACCTAGTATGTAGCACAGCCGTGTTGAACATTTTATAGAATATCTGTCAGTCCCTATTACAAAAATCCTTTTGTTTATACGATTGTAAAATAACGCCAGATCAGTTCTTGAGGTCTTTAAGATAGCATTCAGCTCCCTCACTATAACTTCTATAGACTCATACGATCCGATCGGAATCTTAAGATAAAGTGGAGGGTCCTGCGCGTTAGAATGATTGATAATCTCAAAACCATTTTCTGAAGTCTCAATATTATTCCAGGTGTTGCAGTACATTATCTCAGACAGAGCCACCTCATAAGATCCTTCTAATTCTATGGGTTGTGATAAAGTGGTGGTGAAATTCGAACTGTTGTTGTCTGGAAATATGTCGTGACAAGCGTTGGAGGGTAGTGTCACATAAAAAGACTCTGCCATTATTTTGATTGTCTCTCTTTCCCGTGTTTCCTCTTCCTAAGCTCTACGACCTCTTTAGCAGGCAGCCAGGAGTCAAACTGACGAGGCCAGCCTTGCCAGTGGACTAAAACCATTTTCTGTCCATTTTTAATTTTCTCATCTAAATTTTTTTCTATACAAAACAGAGCGTCCGACGTGATTCTCACTTTCTGCAGTTCACTCTCATAAAATGCGCCATTCAATTTCTCCTCTTATATCTCTTAATTTATAGACCGGCGGTACTCTAGCGATACATTCATTCACGATAAAATATTCGTCTGAGAATGATTGTTCATATGATTTATCAAATACTCCTTGGTATTTTGATATCCTCACAATGTCCCCCTCTTTGAATTTAAACACTGCAGGCTTGACGGTCTGAGGAATTGTACCCTATAAATTTTCAAACACCTCCGCTGTCTTGGCAGGAGTTACTTCAGACGGTTTCATTTTTTATGCTGCTGTGATAACTGTCATTATAGCCATCTAACAAATCCCTAATTACATCTATATATCGGCGTGTGTTTTTTGCAGTGAAATACCTCCACATTTTGGATTTCAAAGTTCTGTTAAACCTTTCTACTATGGAAGCTTTGAGTTCACTTCCGGTTGCAAAGTGTCGTATGTTGTGCTTCTTCATCAGCTTTTCAAAAAAATAAATCTTTTCCCGCATCAGTTTGAATCTTAGCCGGTATACCGCTCTCGTCTAATATTGAAGCAAAAGCCGTTGCAACTTCAGTCGCCGTTTTGTTTTTCAATGCACGCGCGTAAGCCTTCTTTGAAAATACGTCTATCACGGTAAGCAAGAATTTAAACTTGTCTTTAGACAACGCAGTCATATCGCAAAGATCAGCCTGAAATTGATACAGTGGGCAGGGGGCAAAACCACGGTTTCTAGCATACGTTTTTCGGGACGGTTTGTGCAATGCGTAAGCGTCCTGACCTGAAAACCAGTCCTCGACTTGTGCAATTGGAATCTTTTTACCCGTCTGCTCTTCTACAGCCTTGAAGGCTCTCGGCTCCACCGTACGATCCTGCTTTTTGCGGATCATAATATATTCTTTTGAATACCCTGTCTGTCTTCCTTGAAGACATGACTGATTGTGAACAGAAGATGTTCGAGTGCTATGATTTTTATGAGTTTGGGTTTATTGATCGACTACATACTTACATAATTCATATTAAAATAAAACAAGACATCAATTCACATGCCAAACATACACTATTACATACACTATTACATTCACTATTACATTCACTACATGATTAACATTAATTAGAATGCTCCTTTTTCAGTTTACAGGCTGTTACATCAGCTACAAAAGATAAACCTACAAAATTAATATAAAAATCAATAATAATTTTACAGATTGTTTGTTAAAAAACTGATTAAGAGTTCCAGAAACTGTGGAAGCCTTGCAACAGATCTTCCCTATTCTTATCTCCCCCCGTGCACGCTGCAGTGATTTCTTCAACCTTTCCCAGGATGTGTTCTTCCCCCTTCAGATCATACAGGAAAGCATCTGCTGCTCCTTCCACTCTAACCTGTACTATATCTAATCCGACTTTCTCCAAGTTTCTATACTTGAGAGCCGGTAGAAATTCCGAGGACAGTAAGTCCGTCATTCACTCTTCAAAGTTTGTAGAAAAATATCCACGGTCGGGTAGAGACACGGATGCTGTTTTTGACTCGGACGATCTAATTGACACCCAAAACAGTTTTTCTTTATATGGGCTCCCACGACAACTTGCACAACTCTAGCCACACAAGCTTTTACGATATCCAGGAAATCACCACTCGTTGACAAACGAGACTGAGGCAGAGGTGAATTATAGCCCGTCATAAGGTTGTTGAGAGCGGCCTCAGTGTACACTTTAGCATCCAGAGGGTCTTCAAAGCTCTTGTACCCATCCCCCCAGTATGAGCAGTATGGGGGAGGGCCGCAGGGTACATCCCCCGCAGCGCAGGCCTTGTGGAGAGAGTCTGCAGAACATCCGCAAGCATAGGGTGCACTTATGTCACCTATGTATCCTTCATCACAATTGTTCGGCACCTCCCCCTCTTGTTCTTCTTCAGTTTTACACGTCCTGCGAAGGACTGAATCATCCTCCCGACAACCATGGAAAATTGGCTTATACAGCCCCAAATCTCCTGAAGACACTTGAGAAAGGATTGGCCGCAGACCGTGAAGTTCTTCTCCGTAAAGATCATCTCCTGTGAGCCTGTAGCGTTGACTGAAAAATCCGACATGATGCAGCGAATAGTATAGCAGTATAGAGTATAGCACTCACTCTATTCATGCTTCAAGCATTCAAGTATATATTTCACTCATACAGGAAGGGGCGGCGCATTAGACAGAAGGGCTCTCGAACGCACCTGCACCGAATCGTCCTGGTTTACAGAGGCTCCTCCTCCTCGCACGGTCCATCAGATTCGATACACGGGTCCAGTCTGAGACGCCATCTGAAGTTAATCCTGAAACACCAACTCCACTCCGACTTGTTAACCTCTTTTCCAATAGCACAAGTTTTTGCTTAATTTCTTCCTTGGTGAAAAAAACGTCTGATTTCTTTTAAGAGGTCGCGCAGATTTGGGAAGTCTACCACCTTGAATGCCAGCTGAATCGGGTAGTAGCGCTCTTTCTCCATCACGGTCTTCGGTCTTTCTTCAGGGTGGAAATCATGCCGAAATCGTACCAACAACCAGATGTGAGATCTCGAACAGTCCACTATGAAAGTACCACCTAGAGGACGTACTTCAGGATCAGTCGGTGTCAGTATACTTGCAGGCATAGACCTCAGTAGTACATGTTCACATCTGTCTACATGTTCAACATAATCCATAAATTCTTCAATAGCAGTCTTCAGACCATCAAATCCTTTTGGGTAAATTCTCAGTTGATAGACCTCCAGCGTGGTCTCGTAGCTGAATAGTTCGACGAATGGAGATAGCCCGCCGCTCCTAAACTCGGCTAACAACACACGATCACCATCAAGCTGCCAAATGTTTTTCCTCAATGCAAGTTTCTCCATGTTTTTTTCTGAGTGACGATTTCACAACCACGGTCACGCTTATGTGGTCTTATATACCATACAGTTCAATACTCCACAGTTCCACACTCACTTCCTTGCTCCTCATCTCCACACACACACACACACACACATACGCGTCTATATGTTTTAGAAGGTCACTTCTCCCCAAACAAGCATTTTGCCGAGTTAGGAGGACACCCACTTCCACTTACAGTAGATAGATGAGTTGTACATCAAAAAAATTTTTTTTTCCCCTACAACACAAATTTCACTTTAAATATTGAATACACGCAACTTAGCGAAAAATGTAACAATCTGACAACGTGCTGAATTAAGAGGACCTAGTTAATGAGCTCCGCCCATGACAAAAGCGAAATTATAAGGACCATCACACATTGTAAGGACACCGGTTATACAACACTCAAACATGTTACCAAGGTGCATTAAAGGGTCAAGCAAGATTAACTGGTCCATAGCTAAACACACACACAAACAGACAGCATTGTGCATTTCAAAGAGATAGATAGATTTGATCTATGAGTCCATAGTTTTAGTATGTTCAGTCAGTTTGTTTTTTTAACAATGTATGTTTATTTGCTATTTTTATGTAAATAGGCACCCAAATTTTGATACCAAGAAAACACGAACTCTATCTGTATCTTTACACTACTTTTTATGCAAGAGTTGTACAACACAGAATGATTTGTCGTACCAAAACAAATGTTCCACATACATGTATATTCCTATTGTATATCCTCTGTATATACATAGTGTATACATACCATGGACTCCAAATGGTTGAGGAGCCTTAAATTTGCTCAACATATAAACAACAAGAATAAGAACAATAATAAACAAAAGTGCCAAGTCGATCCAACATATGATCAAACATTCAACTTGCAAACATAAACATGCTTTAAACATAAGTAAAATCTAACAGGGGCTGATAACAGTTGTCTGCAGTGAAAAATTAGTCATTAGGTAGTTATTCTTTGCCTTTCCTTTTCTTCAAAATTGTGCCCTGATTCCTCACAAAGTCTCTAATATTTTGAAGAGACCGGGTATTTAGAACTGGATCTTCAGCCTTCTTGCACTGCTGACATTCAATAAAAGATGCTAGTTTACCCTCTGTGATGTGTTTTCTAAAATGTCTCATGACGGCAGCAACCTCTTTGTCAGACCACCGCTGTTTTTGTTTTCTTCTCTGATTAATTGTAGAGGGATTTTCCAGAAAGCCTATAGAAGAGATAACAGAAAACAGATTATTAATGTTATTTATTAATGTTTTTTTTCCCTATAAAATTCATAATATGTTGAGTTGTTTGCAAGGCTTTCAATGCAGTTGGTCCAGCTGAATAATCATGTGGTCGCTTCCTGGTGGACTGAAGGAGAGTTAATACCATCAGGGGTTCCTGGAGAAGGCTTAACAGGCCGCCTGGATTTCTTGATCCCTAAAATATTATACAGCAGAACATTAGCCAATAGCTATATTTCAGGTCTCCACAATCAAAAATGCTACAGTAAACAAACTGATTTAGAAACAAAACTGTTTGGTGATCACCCTGGTACATATATGCTTGTGTAATTATGATATGACAATAAATATTTCATTTCTAAACACAGGGCTCATTTAATGTCATACCTTTTGATGTCCTTCTTGGGCAGATTCATTATCTGTCAGTAGAAAAGAAAATATAGATTGGCCCTCTATAGCCTAGATGCTATGGTAAGGTCACTGATACGCTTGCTGGTGGACGGAAGGAGAGTTCATACCATCAGGGGTTCCTGGAGAAAGCTCAACAGGCCGCCTGGATTTCATGATTCCTAGATTATTATACAGTGGAACTCAACATTAGCCAATAGCTATATTTCAGGTCTCCACAATCAAAATGCTACAGTAAACAAACTGATTTAGAAACAAAACTGTTTGGTGATCACCCTGGTACATATATGCTTGTGTAATTATGATATGACAATAAATATTTCATTTCTAAACACAGGGCTCATTTAATGTCATACCTTTTGATGTCCCTTCTTGGGCAGATTCATTATCTGTCAGTAGAAAAGAAAATATAGATTGGCCCTCTATAGCCTAGATGCTATGGTAAGGTCACTGATATGCTTGCTGGTGGACGGAAGGAGAGTTCATACCATCAGGGGTTCCTGGAGAAAGCTCAACAGGCCGCCTGGATTTCATGATTCCTAGATTATTATACAGTGGAACTCAACATTAGCCCATATATATATATATATATATATATATATATATATATATATATATATATATATATATATATATATATATATATATATATATATATTTATATATATATTGCAGTTGCATGATCCAGATATTAGGGCATTGTTTGAACACATGGGTATACTCACCAGTTCTTGTATGTGAATTTTGAGGGGGTTCCTCCTCTGTCTCACTTTCATCATTTAGCTCATCATCAGTCAATTCTAATTTATCTGACAAAAAATCAAAATGATCTTAATATCAACAATCTTAAAATGCAATGTTACACTATTAAAAAAAAATAAATAAATAAAGTAGTGATGAATCTGTGGTTCCTTAATGGATATTACTACTGTGCTCTAAAGGAAAGTTAAATAATGATTGCAGAGGACAATAAAAATATGCACAAGCAGTACTGATGATCAGAACAGTGATAATAATACTACTACTTTCAAAACAATACCTTCAATGTTGATCTCTTCAAGTCTTTTGCCTTGGAGATTTGAAAGAGACCCTTTCTCCATGGCAAGAAGTAATTTGGATATTTTGGCCAGTTGTATTGTAGCCTCCGGAAGTCTATAATATTCTCTATGGACACGAATATCATGTCCCAGAAAGTCTGCAACTTGATCCAATTTGTGGTTTTTTAAATTCAAGACTTGCGACAAGGTTGCAACATGCTTTCGTAGGTACGTTGACCTCAAGAGTTGGGGATTCTTAGCTCCACACTTGTTTGCAAAACTTCTAAGACAGTCCTCTCCTCTGTAAGGGGTCAAACAGTGAGGTCTGGCAAAAAGGAATATGTTGTCTTCAGGAACACCACATTCTCTTATTTTGTCAATGAGTTGTGTCAAATTGTGAACCATATCCGGTGACAGCAGCACAGCAACTCTCCGCCCTCTTTTGCCCTTGATTTCGACCCGATTGAAATGCTTACAAAGTTTTTGTTCAAATTTTGACAGGCCAATGGCGACATCTTCATGGAGGACAGTTGTGTCCCTGTCAAGAAAGCCTTTGATGTGCATTTTAGCAACTTCTCCACCACGTCTTCGATTAAACAAGATTATTTTTGCAAGAGTTGCTTTGCACAGATTAGCATAAATCTGTGGTGTGGGCTTCTTTGCCAAATTGTCCAATGCTGAAGATGCTGTTTTTTCAAGGTGTTTGTGGAGACATTTCACATCCTCAGTGAAAGGCAAAGTGGATGGTTTGTTGAAATGTGCTTCTTTTAAAGTGCTCAAAGCTTGATGGGACACAAGTTCTGACCATTTAGAGTTGTAAAGTTTTGTAAAAGTCTGGGTTGATTTTACCAGCTCACTGTCCTCTGCCATTAAACCTCTACACTGTACTATATTACTAACTTTTTGCAAAGAGTGACCAAGCTTCAGTGCAAGGCTTGGAGTTTGGTACTGGTGTACTTTTGCATTAAACCCACACACTTTCTTCACAGCTTCAATGACTTTCAGAAAATTAGCTGGTTTTATGGCATCCTCAAGGTTGTAGATTGCAAAATCTTTCCTTAAAACTAACAAGAGTCGTCCAACTTCACGGAGCTTCTGCCGAATATAATTGAATTTGGTGGAATCATGTCCATGCTTGTTCATGAATGCCTGGGCCAGCTGGAGAATGCAGAAGTCACTGCGAATTGCAGCAGAAATCTCATCATCCTTCAGGAAAGTCAAAAGCTTCCAGACTTCTTGGGATACTTGCTGGCAGAGTGCTGAGTCACCCATGGTGGCCAAAGATAAGACCCTGGTCCTTCCTGATGCAGCACTCCCTTCCATGGGGTTAGAAGAACATTTTTTAAGATGTCGCCACAGATCTCTACGAAGATACAATGCTTTACAGTACATGCAGTGGATGTAACTTTTTGTGTCATAGTTCTTCTTTGGTTTACGTCTTAGTCTTAATATCCCAGTCCCTTTGGCTAAAACGTCTGCATTGTGATTATAGTTTCCCTTGTTCCGTAGCTAGTTCAGCTTTATCTTGCGTTCTTTGGAGCTCTTTGGGAGTGCTAACACCTGAGCAATTTCACCATTGTTCTTTTCATGGATTTTTAAATGACGTACAAATTTTGATTGTGGTTTTCCACAAACAAAGCAGAAGGTTTTAGCATGAAATGACATTGATATGTTCGAAGACTGTGTGCACAGATCTTCCCCATCTACAGTGCTATCCTGAATGGGTGGGTCTTCATGATTTCTGGGCGAGATTTGAAGCTGACTTCTTGGGACTTGCTCATAAGTACACTTCTTATCAATTTGCACTGGACTGACTGCAGACTCACTGCAGGAAACTTCAATGCTCTGTTTTTCTCTCGACAGCTCTGAGAGTTTTGACATGTCTGAAGAATTTGAGGACATACCCATGTCTTTCCCTGAAATGTCACTGTCACTGTCACATTGAAAATCAGGCACATACTCCTCCTCTGAGGAAACATCTGTGGAACTTGATCTTGCAGGAATCTGATAATCATAGAAATAAAAAAGACTCACTACATTACTTGCATATAATAAGGTAAGAAAGCCTTCAAAGATGCACTCACGACTGGCTGGAATTCAGGGTTGATCTTCACGATTTTGTCGTAACATGATTTATGCCAGAAGCAGGAGCAAACTAAAAAGAACATATTTTAAAACTGAGTAAAATTCAATATTACACAAGGTAGAATGTTGTTTATATATGAATACATACTTACCTTTACATCTCACACCTATCCATTTGTAAGAGTTAAAGGGACCAGTGCATATAACACATTTTTCCAGGCTTGGCAGAACAGAGGCGACGAGATTATGTTTACACTTCTGTAAAATGGAAAATTGATTAAACATTGCATGAACATGTAATTTTTTAAAAGGGTTGTTTATATTCCAAATGAAAAAAACAACACAGAATCCTGAAAGTCGATGATCAGAAAAGTATTTGTAAGGGCGGTATAATTCACAGAAGATGGTTTAAAGAATGAAAACAATGTCCATATTTGGTTGTTAATTGTTCAGTGATGATGGAGCCAGAGATGAAAGCCACATCAGCAATTTCATGAATAGTTCTAAACTACTCATAATCAGTTTGGCTGAAAGGGACACTTGTGACATTACTGATTTCTCTGTGTGGGGTTGTGTGGGGGAGGGATGACTCTTGGACATACATGAGTGTTGGATAGGGATGGATGTAGGAAGTAAGGTATTTTTTGGAGTGGGTTGCAACAGAAAGCCAGAGGCATAGGTCACAATTTCTGTGCAAATATCCAATTAAAAGTTAAGTTTTACACAAGGTTGATGAAAATATCTAGAGTCTGATAAGAGGGTAATTTATCAGGAATGTTTATTGTATTCACAATGAAAAGTCACCATGGTAGAATTTAAGAAATTTGTCTCCGTAACACTATTAAACAACAATGTCCATTTTTAGTTTTTACCTGTTCAGTGGCAATGGAGGAGGAGGTTACAGCCACATCAGCATAGTCAGGATCTCTTTCAGTGGCAATCTTCTAATTAAAAGAAAACAAGATTTGAGTAATTCATCTGTTTTTGTAAGCTGCAGAAATCTGTGTGTGGAAATAGGTGGGTCTGAACTCCTCATAATCAGTTTGGGAGAGAGAGACACTTGTTACATTACTGATTTCTGTGTGCGTGGTTAGTGGGGGAGGGGAGACTCTTGGACATATTTTTTACAGAGGCTGATATCTTAAATTATGAAAAAAATTAAAATAATTTATATTTTTTTGAAGTGGGTTGCAAAAGTGACCCAGAGGCATAGGTGCACAGTCAAAATTTCTGTGGAAATATCCAATTAAAAGTAAAGTTTTTCACAAAGTTGTTGCTAAGGTACGGGAGTCCTGATAATTTCTAGAGTCTGACTAGATGGCGATTTGTCAGGACTGTGTATTACGTTCACAATGATCAGTCACCGTAGTAATATGAAAGAAATCAGTCATCATGAAAGAAGACAATGATTAAATCATTCATCAGCCATCTCCAAGTTGTGGAAATCTCTGTATGGAAACAAATGGGTTGTGAACTCCTCATAATCAGTTGGAGAGACAGAGACAATCGCGACATTAGTGATGTCTGTGTGTGGGGGAGGGGGTGACTCTTGGACATATTTGAGTGTTGGACAGGGATGGAGGGACGTAAGGTATATTATAGAAGTGGGGTCAGACAGCAGGCCAGAGGTATAGATGCACAGACACAAATTATGTGGAAACATCCAATTCAAAGTGAAGCTTTACACAAAGTTCATGATAATATCTGGAGTCTGATTAGAGAGTAATTTATCAGGAATGTTTATTGTATTCACAATGATCAGTCACTGTGGAAGTATTTAAGAAATCAGCCTCTGTAGCACTATTAAAGAAAACAATGTCCATCGTTGGTTGTTACCTGTTCAGTGCCATTGGAGGCAGAGGTCATAGCCACATCAGCATAGTCAGGAGCTCTTTCAATGGTAATCTGTTGAATAAAAGAAAAATTGGTTTTAAGTCATTCATCTGTTCTTGTAAGCTGGTGAAATATGTGTGGAAACAGGTGGGTCCTGAACTCATTATCAGTTCGGGAGACAGAGACACTTGCTACATTACTGATTCCTGTGTGCGTGGTTAGTGGGGGAGGGGAGACTCTTGGACACATATGAGTGTTGGACAGGGATGGAGGGACGTAAGGCATTTTTTTGAAGTGGGTTGCAACAGTGAGCAAGAGGCATAGGTGTACAGTCCCAATTTCTGTCAAAATATCCAATTAAAAGTCAAGTTTTACACAAAGTTGATGCTGAGGTACGGGAGTCCTGATAATTTCTAGAGTGTGACTAGATGGTGATTTGTCAGGACTGTGTATTACATTCACAATGATTAGTCCCCATAGTAATATGAAAGAAATCAGTCATCATGAAAGAAGACACTGTTTCAGTCATTCATCAGTCATTTCTAAGTTGTAGAAATCTGTGTGGGAAAACAGGTGTGTCCTGAACTCATAATCAGTTCGGGAGACAGAGACACTTGTGACATTACAAATTTCTGTGTGTGGGGTTGGGTGGGGGGAGGGGTGACTCTTGGACATATTTGAGTGTTGGACAGGGTTGGGGGGAGGTAAGGCATTTTATAGAAGTGGGGTCAGACAGCAGGCCAGAGGGATTGGTGCACAGACACAAATTATGTGGAAATATCCAATTAAAAGTGAAGCTTTACACAAAGTTGATGATAATGTCTAGACACTGATTAGAAGGTCATTTATCAGGAATGTTCATTGTATTAACAATGATCAGTCACTGTGGAAGTATTTCAGAAATCAGCCTCTGTAGCACTATTAAAGAAAACAATATCCACCGTTGGTTGTTACCTGTTCAGTGCCAATGGAGGCAGAGGTCATAGCCACATCAGCATAGTCAGGAGCTCTTTCAATGGCAATCTGCTGAATAAAAGAAACATTGGTTTCACAATGATCAGTCACTGTGGAAGTATTTAAGAAATCAGCCTCTGTAGCACTATTAAAGAAAACAATGTCCATCGTTGGTTGTTACCTGTTCAGTGCCATTGGAGGCAGAGGTCATAGCCACATCAGCATAGTCAGGACAGCAACATGGCTGATCTGAGGGACAGGTGAGGTTTTAACTGTTTTTATGTGTAAAGAACACTTGTAAATAAAGTACACTTTTAAAAGTCAAAAATCTCTCTCTCGGAGCGTGGTGAGAGCTGGGAGCGTTCTCGTCAGAGAATTTTTCAACCTTTCTGGTTGTTTTTCAAAACTGTGTTGTATGTTTTAGTGTCAAAAGCCTAAAACCATCAGTAAAACTGATGGTTTTAGGCTTTTTAATGTTGTGTTCTCTACTGCTGTTTATATTTGTGGTATCAGGCCCAAAAGGGCAGGAAGGGGGAAATGCCAGGTTTTAAACTTTTTAATAAGTGAGGCTAAACTCTCCATTTATCTTAGTAGAAAAGGAAAAATAAAAAATGGAGTGTCATGTGACACGGTGGCTTTGTGGAAGCAGAACTTGAGGGTCCACCTGAAGCTGGAGTTCTGCTTCTACAAAGCCACTGAGAACCTGGAAGTTTTTAAAGAGCTGTAAATAAAGTACATGTTAAAAGTCAAAAGTCAAAGTCTCTCACACACACACACGCACACACACACACACACACACACACACACACACACACACACACACATCCACTCACACACACATACACACACACACACACTAAGACACACTCTCATCCATTCTCACTAACACTAGCAAGCACCACACTTATAGCTGTAGAGATCAGGTCCACACCAGCGACCTTGGAGGCCCACGTTGATGCAGCAGCACGCTCATGTCAGGGTCACTGTGGACAGAAGGTAGATTCAGGATTTGTTCCAGTGGTTGTCTTTCTATGTGTCAGCGCTGTGCGTACACTAACAGAAAATTAGTGGTGTGAGTGTGTGTGTGAGTGTGTGTGTGTGTGTGTGTGTGAGTGTGTGTATTTTCCCAAGTTCTCTCACTTAATAATAAACATGAAACATAAATGGTTTCTCAGTCTTTGCTGTAGCTGCATTTCCTTTTCTTTGATGTACGGCTCGTGATTTCATCCCTGTCTCTGCATGTTCACAGATGTTGGTAAGACAGAAGTGTCTATAGGTGGGGATAATATAGGGTCAGTTAAACATTAAATGTACTTAAGTGCCAAAGCTACAACCAAGTTCATGAATATGGTGATGTAGCCAGTATGGCACACATCAAAAACTAACCTAGAAGATCATGAAAAGTACACTTCTGTAAATGTGGTTCATGTAAAAATGCTCATTTTTTTCTTTTTAATTGAATAACATTGTGTAGGATCAATTCAAATTGTCTAATTTCTAATAGTGAGTGTATCTGCACATGTGTTCCTCTGCACGATGATAGGGATGAAAAGAAAAAGTATATTATTATATTAGGTTGAGAAGGTGGTGAGTGAGGAGCAGGTGAGTGAGCCTGATAGTGCACTGGTGGGTGTGGTGGCTCAGGTGGGTGAAGATGGTGAGGGACAGGTAGGTGGAGGTGGTGAGTGACAGGCAGATGTGTTCCTCTGCATGATGATAGGGATGAAAAGAAAAAGTATATTTGTTTCAATTAATTACATTGAACGGTGGTGTGGTGGGTAGCACTGTCGCCTCACAGCAAGAAGGCCCCGGGTTTGATTCCCAGTTGGGATGGAGGCTGGGGACTTTCTGTGTGGAGTATGCATGTTGTCCCTGTGTGGGCTGTCTCCAGGTACTGTAGCTTCCTCCCACCGTCCAAAGACATGAACATTTGGGGATCAGGTTGATCTGTAGGTGTGAAGCATGAGTGGTTGTTTGTATGTGTTTGCACTGCGACTGACTGGCGTCCAGTCCAGGGTGGACCCAGTGGTAGCTGGGATAGGCTCCAGTCCCCCTGTGACCCTCTGTGGAGGACTAAGAGCTAGAAGATGGATGGAAAAGTAATGTTTATGGTAACCATGGTTACAACACCAACAGGACATCAAAGTAGATAAAAAATAATTTGACATTAAAGGAGCTCAAACAGCCGAAAAAAAGTAGATCAAAGGGCAGTTAATCAAAGGACAGTCAGTTATTTAACTAGTATTGACTCAATTGTAGTCTGATCAGAGTATACAACAGCACAAACGTAATCTGGATTTACATTCATGACTTCATCGTTTGCAAACACTATGGCAAGTTACCAAGGAGTCAGTGAGGTAATATGTTCAAGTCTCATATTATTTGATTGAATTTACTTTATCTATTTGACTTTATTAGCTCCTTGGGACATTTTTAAAGTTGAATATCAATACATTTTTATGTCCTAAGTTGTATCAGTTCTGTTGTGGTAACCTGACTAAACTTTTTAATTGACTACCTATTATTTATTCTTTATTGTCAATATATTAAACTATGTTTTTTGTTGTTTTTCCAGATGTTTGGCAGAGCATTGGCGGCCCACGGGTTTGAAGATAAACAGAAGCCCAGTACCACAGCTAAGGCCAAAGTGAGAATAGATTGGTTCGATCTGACGGAGCTGCAGGACGAGCAGAAGTCTGACAACGTGTCCCACCTACAAGAGAGTGACCACAACAAGAAAATCATTGAGCGTCTTCAGCAGCAGCTCTGGAATTTACAAGAGCAATATGCACAATCTGAGAAGGACTGCTGCAAATTGAAGCTGCGACTACTTGAAGCTGATGAAGCCATGAAAAACAGAGATACAGAATTGCTCTCTCTGAAGAGGTCTCTGGAGTGTAAAGAAAGGGAGTTGCAAGACATCAAGGCCTCTCAGGACTCCAAGTGCTCCCGAGGGTGTCAGACCTCAGAGGAGGGCTGGGAGGACGAAACCAGCCGGCTAAAAGAGCTCCTGGCAGAGAAGGAGGAGCACATTAAAAAAGTGGAAAGAAAGGCCAGCCGGCGGGCCGCTGCCCATATTGACACTATCGCCCATCTGACCTGCACTGAAAAGGCTCTGGAAGAGGAGAAAGAAAAATGTGCAGTTCTGGAAGCAGAACTTTCAAAAGTCCAGAATGACAAGCGGGAGATGTGGCAGCAGGAGGTCCGAGAAAACGAGAAGAGCTTCAGGGAGGAGCTCTCGCAAAGTATAAAGAACTCTGAGATGTTGATCTCTACTATGTGTAGTCAATGGGAGGAACAGCAGAAGGACCTGGCTGAACATCACTCAGAGATTGAGAAGAGGCTCCAGAAAGAGACGGATATGTGGGAGCAAGAGGTCGGATCACATCACGAAGTGACCCAAAGCCTCAAGAATGAAGTAGCGCTGCTTCAGCAGTCCAGCAATAAGGAGAAGAACAAGAAGAAAAAGTTTTCTTGGTGCTGGTTCTTCAAGAAGAAGAAGAAGAACCAGCAATCGGCCTGATTCATATCCTCCTTTCCTCTCCTCACCCTGACCTTTGACCTTTCCCTCCACCTTTATCTTTAATAAAATGTATTACAATAGAACTGAATGTTTGTTGTTTTCTCTTGATTGTGACCATGTTAGAGTGAATGGATTTACACAAGCAGACTATTTCAAATCACACTTAGTGGACTGACTCTTTGTGTGGGGATTGTCTTGACATGAAGTATTTTGGTTCATCAAAAAATGACTTAAACAGGAAAAACCTATTTGTTACTCTCTCTTTCTCTCTCTCTCTCTCTCTCTCTCTCACACACACACACGCACACACACATACACACACACTCAGACACACTCTCATCCATTCTCACTAACACTAGCAAGCACCACACTTATAGCTGTAGAGATCAGGTCCACACCAGCGACCTTGGAGGCCCACGTTGATGCAGCAGCACGCTCATGTCAGGGTCACTATGGACAGAAGGTAGATTAAGGATTTTTTCCAGTGGTTGTCTTTCTATGTGTCAGCGATGTGCGTACACTAACAGAAACATAGTGGTGTGAGTGTGTGTGTGAGTGTGTGTGTGTTTTCCCACGTTCTCTCACTTAATAATAAACAAGAAACATAAATGGTTTCTCAGTCTTTGCTGTAGCTGCATTTCCTTTTCTTTGATGTACGGCTCGTGATTTCATCCCTGTCTCTGCATGTTCACAGATGTTGGTAAAACAGAAGTGTCTATAGGTGAGGATGGTATAGGGTCAGGGATAGTGTTGCTGGGGGGTCCCAGGCCTGCAGACAGGGGGAGACTGTTCTTGTGGCATCAGGTTTTGGTGCTGATAGGCTGCAGCCTCTTCCCACAGGGAAGTGACTCAAACAGTGTGTCTCAGGTGATAGGGGTCAGCTACAATGTCATTCACAAGCTTCAGATGGGGAAAGAACAGAGCCGTGATGGGAACCTATGCTGATGGCTGATGGTCCTGTAGAAGAGCTAGGATGACTGTGTTCAAGCAGAGCTGAAATCCACAAACAGGACCCTGGCATAGGTTCCTGCAGTGTCCAGAGCCAGAGGATGAAGTGGAGTGTTATGTCAACTGCATCACTTAAAGACCTGTTGTCTCTGCAGGTGAACTGCAGGGGGTCCAGGAGAGGCTCAGGGATGAATAGGAGGTGTGAAAGCACAAGGGACTTGAATATTTTTGGACATTAAATGTACTTAAGTGCCAAAGCTACAACCAGAAGTAAGTTCATGAATATGTAGATGTAGCCAGTATAGCACACATCAAAAACTAACCTAGAAGACCATGAAAAGTACTTACTTCTGTAAATGTAGTTCATGTAAAAATGCTATTTTTTTTCTTTTTAATTGAATCCCATCCTGTAGGGTCAATTGAAATTGTCTAATTTCTAATAGTGAGTATCTGCACATGTTCCTCTGCACGATGATAGGGATGAAAAGAAAAGTATATTTGCTTTAATTAATTACATTGAACAGTGGTGTGGTGGGTAGCACTGTCGCCTCACAGCAAGAAGGCCCTGGGTTTGATTCCCAGTTGGGATGGAGGCTGGGGACTTTCTGTGTGGAGTATGCATGTTGTCCCTGTGTGGGTTGTCTCCAGGTACTGTAGCTTCCTCCCACTGTCCAAAGACATGAACATTTGGGGATCAGGTTGATCTGTAGGTGTGAAGCATGAGTGGTTGTTCGTATGTGTTTCTGCGACTGACTGGCGTCAGTCAGGGTGGACCCAGTGGTAGCTGGGATAGGCTCCAGTCCCCCTGTGACCCTCTGTGGAGGACTAAGAGCTAGAAGATGGATGGAAAAGTAATGTTTATGGTAACCATGGTTACAACGCCAACAGGACATCAAAGTAGATAAAAAATAATTTAACATTAAAGGAGCTCAACCAGCAGGAAAAAAAGTAGATCAAAGGGCAGTTAATCAAAGGACAGTCAGTTAGTTAACTAGTACTGACTCAATTGTAGTCTGATCAGAGTATACAACAGCACAAACGTAATCTGGATTTACATTCATGACTTCATCGTTTGCGAACACTATGGCAAGTTACCAAGGAGTCAGTGAGGTAATATGTTCAAGTCTCATATTATTTGATTGAATTTACTTTATCTATTTGACTTTATTAGCTCCTTGGGACATTTTTAAAGTTGAATATCAATACATTTTTATGTCCTAAGTTGTATCAGTTCTGTTGTGGTAACCTGACTAAACTTTTTATTGACTACCTATTATTTATTCTTTATTGTCAATATATTAAACTATGTTTTTTGTTGTTTTTCCAGATGTTTGGCAGAGCACTGGCGGCCCACGGGTTTGAAGATAAACAGAAGCCCAGTACCACAGCTAAGGCCAAAGTGAGAATAGATTGGTTCGATCTGACGGAGCTGCAGGACGAGCAGAAGTCTGACAACGTGTCCCACCTACAAGAGAGTGACCACAACAACAAAATCATTGAGCGTCTTCAGCAGCAGCTCTGGAATTTACAAGAGCAATATGCACAATCTGAGAAGGACTGCTGCAAATTGAAGCTGCGACTACTTGAAGCTGATGAAGCCATGAAAAACAGAGATACAGAATTGCTCTCTCTGAAGAGGTCTCTGGAGTGTAAAGAAAGGGAGTTGCAAGACATCAAGGCCTCTCAGGACTCCAAGTGCTCCCGAGGGTGTCAGACCTCAGAGGAGGGCTGGGAGGACGAAACCAGCCGGCTAAAAGAGCTCCTGGCAGAGAAGGAGGAGCACATTAAAAAAGTGGAAAGAAAGGCCAGCCGGCGGGCCGCTGCCCATATTGACACTATCGCCCATCTGACCTGCACTGAAAAGGCTCTGGAAGAGGAGAAAGAAAATGTGCAGTTCTGGAAGCAGAACTTTCAAAAGTCCAGAATGACAAGCGGGAGATGTGGCAGCAGGAGGTCCGAGAAAACGAGAAGAGCTTCAGGGAGGAGCTCTCGCAAAGTATAAAGAACTCTGAGATGTTGATCTCTACTATGTGTAGTCAATGGGAGGAACAGCAGAAGGACCTGGCTGAACATCACTCAGAGATTGAGAAGAGGTTCCAGAAAGAGACGGATATGTGGGAGCAAGAGGTCGGATCACATCATGAAGTGATCCAAAGCCTCAAGAATGAAGTAGCGCAGCTTCAGCAGTCCAGCAATAAGGAGAAGAACAAGAAGAAAAAGTTTTCTTGGTGCTGGTTCTTCAAGAAGAAGAAGAAGAACCAGCAATCGGCCTGATTCATATCCTCCTTTCCTCTCCTCACCCTGACCTTTGACCTTTGACCTTTCCCTCCACCTTTATCTTTAATAAAATGTATTACAATAGAACTGAATGTTTGTTGTTTTCTCTTGATTGTGACCATGTTAGAGTGAATGGATTTACACATGCAGACTATTTCAAATCACACTTAGTGGACTGACTCTGTGTGGGGATTGTCTTGACATGAAGTATTTTGGTAGGAGGAGAGTACCGGGAGAAGTGGACAGGAGGGGGCAGGTGAGAAGGTGGTGAGTGAGGAGCAGGTGAGCCTGATGGTGCACTGGTGGGTGTGGTGGCTCAGGTGGGTGAAGGTGGTGAGGGACAGATAGGTGAAGGTGGTGAGGGATGGGGGTGAGTGTGTCTTGATGAGAGCAAGCTCACACACAATCCGGAACCAATGATGAGGGTCCGTACACTGCAAAAGAGATTCAAAGTTTTATCGCAGAATCAAAAAACTCGAAATTATAATTATTAAAAATTATTTATTAATATTTATGCTACTAACAATCGTGCAGAGAGAGGAAGCTATTTTTAGAGAAAATCAGTGGTCTTTTAAATAATCTAAGTTCAAGAACTGGGACGACATTGTTGAAAAAGTGGACAGCAAATTGCAGAAATGGAGCTGGATCAAGCCCCACATGTCTTTTAGAGGGAGGGTTTTGGTTTTAAATAACCTTGTAGCTTCACTGCTCTGGCACTAACTGGCCTGCCTGGATCCACAATCAGGCCTGCTGGCCCAGGTCCAGCCAAAGATGGTGGACTTCTTCTGGGACCGTCTACACTGGGTGCCACAGTCAGTCTTGTTTTTACCTCGGGAGGAGGGGGACCAAGGCCTCATCCACCTGGCCAGCAGAGTGGCATGTTTAGACTCCAGGTTGTCCAGAGGTTCCTCAGAGGGCCTCCTGATCTAGTGTGGAGGGGCGTGGCCAGCTGTATACTCAGACGTGTGAACAACCTGGGGCTGGATGCTGCTCTGTTTTTAACTAATTTAAAGTTTTATCGTTACAAGGACTACCTCTATTTTATCAGGGTGTTTTTCAATCCTGTGTTCTTTTTAAATGGAGCTTCTCTCAGACTGACTCTCTGCACTGGGTTTTAAAGGAGCCTTTAGTCTGTGGCGGCAGACTGGAGGTCTGCAGCAGCACCACCCCTGGGCTGAAGGAGGCCCTGATCGGAAGGAGGATGGTGACATCAGAGCAGCTGGTGGCGGCAGCATGACCAGAGCTCACCGATGCCCAGGCTGTGAGCTCGGCGCTCAGGATCTGGTCGGTCCAACTGATCCAGAGGAGCCTGGGCCTCTGGAAACAAAGACTCTCCACGAGAGAGAAGAGTCTCCTCCTCCATCACGGGAGAGAAGAGGCGGTGGCCGACCCCATGGACACCTTCCCTAAACTCCACCTGCACCCGGACCTCCAGGACCTTTGTGGTCCTCTCCTGGACGGCTGTGGTTCAGGAGCCCTTCACAGCTTGGACAGGAGGATTTTATATGGGAACATTATGAAGACACTCAATAAGGACAAACTCAAGAACAGAGAAGTGACAGTTTGGAAGGACGGGCTGAGGGGACAGAGTCCTCAGTGGAGGACTCTCTACAAGCCCCCCATAAAAAAGAGGACTGGTGACCTTCAATGGAGGATTCTACATGGAGCCATCACCACCAGTGCCTTCCTGTCCATTTTAAACCCCAATGTTTGAAACAACTGTCCTTTTTTTGATTTTAACGAGTGTCTTCCATGTTTTTACCAGGTGCAGTAGGCTGGTGGGTCTTTTTAGGGTTTTAACTGATGTTTTTAGGCTTTTTAATGTTGTGTTCTCTACTGCTGTTTATATTTGTGGTATAAGGCCCAACAGGGCAGGAAGGGGGAAATGCCAGGTTTTAAACTTTTTAATAAGTGAGGCTACACTCTCCATTTATCTTAGTAGAAAAGGAAAAATAAAAAATGGAGTGGCATGTGACACGGTGGCTTTGTGGAAGCAGAACGTGAGGGTCCACCTGAAGCTGGAGTTCTGCTTCTACAAAGCCATTGAGAACCTGTAAGTTTTTAAAGAGCTGTAAATAAAGTTCATGTTAAAAGTCAAAAGTCAAAGTCTCTCTCTCTCTCACACACACACACACACACACTGAGACACACTCTCATCCATTCTCACTAACACTAGCATGCACCACACTTATAGCTAGGGGTGGGCAAACTTTTTGACTGGCGGGCCACAATGGGTTCTAAAATGTGACGGAGGGGCCGGGCCAGGAGTATTTGAGTGTTTGTGCCGGATGTACTAAAGCATCACATGTAGTGTGTGTAAACCTCATATCACGGTAAGAACACGCACATACATGTACAACCCAATTTATTTATCTTCAGATTTGCACTGAGGACAGTATTTCTGTGGTGGACGCTATATTGTGTTGTTTAGAGGTTGCCATGACAACGAGAACGGCGATTACGACATTGCCTTTATTTGTTTAATGATACGGTTATTTGGACCGACGGCAAAATGTAATTTGAGATGTTTTTATGTCAAAATTATGTGCAAAGTTTAAAAAGAAAATATTAAGTTATGTGATTGCGTGACCGGAAGTACATGTTACCGGTAGCGCTACCTATTGGGGAAACGTGGGCATTGCAGGAAAGGGGGAAATTAACGAGGTTTTTACGATAATTTGGACGAGTTCCTAACGGGCCTGATCTCTACAGCTATAAGTTATAGCTGTAGAGATCAGGTCCACACCAGCGACCTTGGAGGCCCACGTTGATGCAGCAGCACGCTCATGTCAGGGTCACTGTGGACAGAAGGTAGATTCAGGATTTGTTCCAGTGGTTGTCTTTCTATGTGTCAGTGCTGTGCGTACACTAACAGAAACATAGTGGTGTGTGTGTGTGTGTGTGTGTGAGTGTGTGTGTTTTCCCAAGTTCTTTCACTTAATAATAACCATGAAACATAAATGGTTTCTCAGTCTTTGCTGTAGCTGCATTTCCTTTTCTTTGATGTACGGCTCGTGATTTCATCCCTGTCTCTGCATGTTCACAGATGTTGGTAAAACAGAAGTGTCTATAGGTGGGGATGGTATAGGGTCAGGGATAGGGTTGGTGGGGGGTCCCAGGCCTGCAGACAGGGAGAGACTGTTCTTGTGGCATCAGGTTTTGGTGCTGATAGGCTGCAGCCTCTTCCCACAGGGAAGTGACTCAAACAGTGTGTCTCAGGTGAGAGGGGTCAGCTACAATATCATTCGCAAGCTTCAGATGGGGAAAGAACAGAGCCGTGATGGGAACCTATGCTGATGGCTGATGGTCCTGTAGAAGAGCTAGGATGACTGTGTTCAAGCAGAGCTGAAATCCACAAACAGGACCCTGGCATAGGTTCCTGCAGTGTCCAGAGCCAGAGGATGAAGTGGAGTGTTATGTCAACTGCATCACTTAAAGACCTGTCGTCTCTGCAGGTGAACTGCAGGGGGTCCAGGAGAGGCTCAGGGATGAACAGGAGGTGTGAAAACACAAGGGACTTGAATATTTTTGGACATTAAATGTACTTAAGTGCCAAAGCTACAACCAGAAGTAAGTTCATGAATATGTAGATGTAGCCAGTATAGCACACATCAAAAACTAACCTAGAAGACCATGAAAAGTACATTTACTTCTGTAAATGTGGTTCATGTAAAAATTATCGTTTTTCTTTTTAATTGAATCACA
>CAJVRN010000154.1:0-187500 GCA_911728415.1 Lagocephalus sceleratus
ACCACATAAATTCATGTTTGCTTATGTGTCAAACGTTAAATTACATAAGGTGAAGTGAAAATAACCTGTTTTTTAACTTTCTTTTTAAAATTATATGACTTTTTTCACATTAGTGAATTATTCCACAGTACTGCACAGGACTGCGCAAATTCATGTTTGCTTACGTGCAAAACGTGGAATTACATAAGATAAACTGAAAACAACCCGTTTTGTAACTTCCCTCTTGAAATGAAATCACTTTTTTTCACATTAGTGCACTTTTTGCCAAAACAGCTGTTTCCAGACCGAGATAAGGTGGTTTTTGACAAAGTGTGTTTTATTCCACAGTACTGCACAGGACTGCATAAATTCATGTTTGCTTATGTGTCAAACGTTAAATTACATAAGGTGAAGTGAAAATAACCTGTTTTTTAACTTTCCTTTTAAAATTATATGACTTTTTTCACATTAGTGAATTATTCCACAGTACTGCACAGGACTGCTTAAATTCATGTTTGCTTACGTGCAAAATGTGGAATTACATAAGATAAAGTGAAAAAAACCCGTTTTGTAACTTCCCTCTTGAAATGAAATCACTTTTTTCACATTAGTGCACTTTTGCCAAAACAGCTGTTTCAGACCGAGATAAGGTGGTTTTTGACAAAGTGTGTTTTATTCCACAGTACTGCACAGCACTGCATAAATTCATGTTTGCTTGTGTGTACAATGTTGAATTACATTAGGGGAAGTGAAAAAAAACCGTTATTTAACTTTAATTTTAAAATTATATGACTTTTTTCACATTTGTGAATTATTCCACAGTTCTGCACAGGACTGCTTAAATTCATGTTTGCTTACGTGCAAAACATGGAATTACATAAGATAAACTGAAAACAACCCATTATTTGACTTCCTTTTTGAACTGAAATCACTTTTTTCACATTAGTGCACTTTTGCCAAAACAGCTGTTTCAGACCGAGATAAGGTGGTTTTTGACAAAGTGTGTTTTATTCCACAGTAATGCACAGGACTGCATAAATTTATGTTTGCTCATGTGTCAAACGTTGAATTACATTAGGGGAAGTGAAAAAAACGTTATTTAACTTTAATTTTAAAATTATATGACTTTTTTCACATTTGTGAATTATTCCACAGTACTGCACAGGACTGCGTAAATTCATGGTTGCTTACGTGCAAAATGTGGAATTACATAAGATAAAGTGAAAACAACCCGTTTTGTAACTTCCCTCCTGAAATGAAATCACTTTTTTCACATTAGTGCACTTTTTCCAAAACAGCTGTTTCAGACCGAGATAAGGTGGTTTTTGACAAAGTGTGTTTTATTCCACAGTACTGCACAGGACTGCATGAATTTATGTTTGCTCGTGTGTTAAACGTTGAATTACATAAGGTGAAGTGAAAATAACCTGTTTTTTAACTTTCATTTTAAAATTATATGACTTTTTTCACATTAGTGAATTATTCTACAGTACTGCAGAGGACTGCTTAAATTCATGTTTGCCTACGTTCAAAACATGGAATTACATAAGATAAACTGAAAACAACCTGTTTTTTTAACTTTCCTTTTAAAATGAAATCACTTTTTTCACATTGGTGCACTTTTGCAAAAACAGCTGTTTCAGACCGAGATGAGGTGGTTTTTGACAAAGTGTGTTTTATTCCACAGTACTGCACAGGACTGCATGAATTTATGTTTGCTCATGTGTCAAACGTTGAATTACATTAGGGGAAGTGAAAAAAAACCGTTATTTAACTTTAATTTTAAAATTATATGACTTTTTTCACATTTGTGAATTATTCCACAGTACTGCACAGGACTGCTTAAATTCATGTTTGCTTACGTGCAAAACATGGAATTACATAAGATGAACTGAAAAAACCCATTTTTTAACTTTCCTTTTAAAATGAAATCACTTTTTTCACATTGGTGCACTTTTGCCAAAACAGCTGTTTCAGACCGAGATAAGGTGGTTTTTGACAAAGTGTGTTTTATTCCACAGTAATGCACAGGACTGCATAAATTTATGTTTGCTCGTGTGTCAAACGTTGAATTACATAGGATGAAGTGAAAAAAAACGTTATTTAACTTTCATTTTAAAATTATATGACTTTTTTCACATTTGTGAATTATTCCACAGTACTGCACAGGACTGCGTACATTCATGTTTGCTTACGTGCAAAACATGGAATTACATAAGATAAACTGAAAACAACCCGTTTTTTAACTTTCCTTTTAAAATGAAATCACTTTTTTCACATTAGTGCACTTTTGCCAAAACAGCTGTTCCAGACCGAGATAAGGTGGTTTTTGACAAAGTGTGTTTTATTCCACAGTACTGCACAGAACTGCATGAATTTATGTTTGCTCGTGTGTTAAACGTTGAATTACATAAGGTGAAGTGAAAATAACCTGTTTTTTAACTTTCCTTTTAAAATTATATGACTTTTTTCACATTAGTGAATTATTCGACAGTACTGCAGAGGACTGCTTAAATTCATGTTTGCCTACGTGCAAAACGTGGAATTACATAAAATAAACTGAAAACAACCCATTATTTGACTTCCTTTTTGAACTGAAATCACTTTTTCACATTGGCGCACTTTTGTCAAAACAGCTGTTTCAGACCGAGATAAGGTGGTTTTTGACAAAGTGTGTTTTATTCCACAGTACTGCACAGGACTGCATGAATTTATGTTTGCTCATGTGTCAAACGTTGAATTACATAAGGTGAAGTGAAAAATATCGTTATTTAACTTTCATTTTAAAATTATATGACTTTTTTCACATTTGTGAATTATTCCACAGTACTGCACAGCACTGCGTACATTCATGTTTGCTTACATGCAAAACATGGAATTACATAAGATAAACTGAAAACAACCCGTTTTTTTATCTTTCCTTTTAAAATGAAATCACTTTTTTCACATTGGTGCACTTTTGCCAAAACAGCTGTTTCAGACCGAGATAAGGTGGTTTTTGACAAAGTGTATTTTATTCCACAGTACTGCACAGGACTGCATGAATTTATGTTTGCTCATGTGTCAAACGTCAAATTACATTAGGGGAAGTGAAAAAAAACCGTTATTTAACTTTAATTTCAAAATTATATGACTTTTTTCACATTTGTGAATTATTCCACAGTACTGCACAGGACTGCTTAAATTCATGTTTGCTTACGTGCAAAACATGGAATTACATAAGATGAACTGAAAACAACCCGTTTTTTATCTTTCCTTTTAAAATGAAATCACTTTTTTCACATTGGTGCACTTTTGCCAAAACAGCTGTTTCAGACCGAGATAAGGTGGTTTTTGACAAAGTGTGTTTTATTCCACAGTAATGCACAGGACTGCATAAATTTATGTTTGCTCGTGTGTCAAACGTTGAATTACATAGGATGAAGTGAAAAAAAACGTTATTTAACTTTCATTTTAAAATTATATGACTTTTTTCACATTTGTGAATTATTCCACAGTACTGCACAGGACTGCGTACATTCATGTTTGCTTACGTGCAAAACATGGAATTACATAAGATAAACTGAAAACAACCCGTTTTTTAACTTTCCTTTTAAAATGAAATCACTTTTTTCACATTAGTGCACTTTTGCCAAAACAGCTGTTCCAGACCGAGATAAGGTGGTTTTTGACAAAGTGTGTTTTATTCCACAGTACTGCACAGAACTGCATGAATTTATGTTTGCTCGTGTGTTAAACGTTGAATTACATAGGATGAAGTGAAAAAAAAACGTTATTTAACTTTCATTTTAAAATTATATGACTTTTTTCACATTTGTGAATTATTCCACAGTACTGCACAGGACTGCGTACATTCATGTTTGCTTACGTGCAAAACATGGAATTACATAAGATAAACTGAAAACAACCCGTTTTTTAACTTTCCTTTTAAAATGAAATCACTTTTTTCACATTAGTGCACTTTTGCCAAAACAGCTGTTCCAGACCGAGATAAGGTGGTTTTTGACAAAGTGTGTTTTATTCCACAGTACTGCACAGAACTGCATGAATTTATGTTTGCTCGTGTGTTAAACGTTGAATTACATAAGGTGAAGTGAAAATAACCTGTTTTTTAACTTTCCTTTTAAAATTATATGACTTTTTTCACATTAGTGAATTATTCGACAGTACTGCAGAGGACTGCTTAAATTCATGTTTGCCTACGTGCAAAACGTGGAATTACATAAAATAAACTGAAAACAACCCATTATTTGACTTCCTTTTTGAACTGAAATCACTTTTTTCACATTGGCGCACTTTTGTCAAAACAGCTGTTTCAGACCGAGATAAGGTGGTTTTTGACAAAGTGTGTTTTATTCCACAGTACTGCACAGGACTGCATGAATTTATGTTTGCTCATGTGTCAAACGTTGAATTACATAAGGTGAAGTGAAAAATATCGTTATTTAACTTTCATTTTAAAATTATATGACTTTTTCACATTTGTGAATTATTCCACAGTACTGCACAGCACTGCGTACATTCATGTTTGCTTACATGCAAAACATGGAATTACATAAGATAAACTGAAAACAACCCGTTTTTTTATCTTTCCTTTTAAAATGAAATCACTTTTTTCACATTGGTGCACTTTTGCCAAAACAGCTGTTTCAGACCGAGATAAGGTGGTTTTTGACAAAGTGTATTTTATTCCACAGTACTGCACAGGACTGCATGAATTTATGTTTGCTCATGTGTCAAACGTCAAATTACATTAGGGGAAGTGAAAAAAAACCGTTATTTAACTTTAATTTCAAAATTATATGACTTTTTTCACATTTGTGAATTATTCCACAGTACTGCACAGGACTGCTTAAATTCATGTTTGCTTACGTGCAAAACATGGAATTACATAAGATGAACTGAAAACAACCCGTTTTTTATCTTTCCTTTTAAAATGAAATCACTTTTTTCACATTGGTGCACTTTTGCCAAAACAGCTGTTTCAGACCGAGATAAGGTGGTTTTTGACAAAGTGTGTTTTATTCCACAGTAATGCACAGGACTGCATAAATTTATGTTTGCTCGTGTGTCAAACGTTGAATTACATAGGGTGAAGTGAAAAAAAACGTTATTTAACTTTCATTTTAAAATTATATGACTTTTTCACATTTGTGAATTATTCCACAGTACTGCACAGGACTGCGTACATTCATGTTTGCTTACGTGCAAAACATGGAATTACATAAGATAAACTGAAAACAACCCGTTTTTTAACTTTCCTTTTAAAATGAAATCACTTTTTTCACATTAGTGCACTTTTGCCAAAACAGCTGTTCCAGACCGAGATAAGGTGGTTTTTGACAAAGTGTGTTTTATTCCACAGTACTGCACAGAACTGCATGAATTTATGTTTGCTCGTGTGTTAAACGTTGAATTACATTAGGGGAAGTGAAAAAAAACCGTTATTTAACTTTAATTTCAAAATTATATGACTTTTTTCACATTTGTGAATTATTCCACAGTACTGCACAGGACTGCTTAAATTCACGTTTGCTTACGTGCAAAACGTGGAATTACATAAGATGAAGTGAAAACAACCCGTTTTTTAACTTTCCTTTTAAAATTAAATCACTTTTTTCATATTAGTGCACTTTTGCCGAAACCGCTGTTTCAGACCGAGAAAAGGTGGTGTTTGACAGTGTGTTTTATTCCACAGGACTGCATACATTTATGTTTGCTTATGTGCAAAACGTTGAATTACATAAGGTGAAGTGAAAAAAAAACATTGTTTAACTTTCATTTTAAAGTTAGCAGTAATCAATTAGTTGCACATATAGTCGAAATGAATTACACTGAATCAAAATCACTAAATTATACAACACAAAACCAGTATTTACCAGTAAAAATTAACATCATACATGCAAAAGAAAAAGAATGAGATGATGAGCAAGAAGAAAGTATCAGCAAAAGAATTGCATGCGATGATAATTATGGAAGAAAAGTTGAAATGTTGGGAAAAAACAAATGTGATAACCGCCAGAGTGAGCAATGACAGAAGGCAATGATGCAATTGAAAGTAAGGAAAGTTAAGATAGCAAAGCCCAAGCAGAAAACTCACCCTTCCCCTTCTTCTGCCCTTTATCCGTCTCTGCAGGACAGCTGGAAATCCGACGGCAGACCATCCGCCTCTCTCGAAACTACCTACCCGCCACCCTATCAACCACCACCACCATCCAGCCTGACTGCCCCCTCGTGCCCTGAGCTACACCTCAACGGCTGAAATTAATCTAAAATGAAAAAGTTATATAAAATTGTCACTGGGCATTAATCAATTAGCTGCACATATAGTGTAAATGAATTATACTGAATCAAAATCACTAAATTATACAACACAAAACCAGTATTTACCAGTAAAAATTAACATTTTACATGCACAAGAACGCTGGCTAAAGGTAGCCTGAGATGCTATATAAGTTATCTTATTACGCTAGCGCTAGTTAGCGTAAAGGCTCATTAGCGATTAGCTTATAGCAGTAATAACATGCTTACTAGAACAAGCATTCTGTAAATATCACAGCATACAGTTGTTATCATCTTTTACATGTACAAATTATTATAGTATACTATTAACTAGCTTAACATTAGCTTACCAATGGGCAGTGTGCTCCTGTATAGCTCCAAAGCAAATTTAATAGCTTGAGATGAACCGTTAATCCGGAAGTCACCAAGCCCCTTTCACACTAAAATGCTCAACTTCAAAACAAATGAAAGAAGACTAAATCTTTAAATAGCCAATTTAAACCTTTATAATAATGATAAATAACACAAAAATTCACAGGACTTCACACAAAATTCAGAGGACTTAACACTCTCTGTCTGCCATCCAGTCATTCGTCACACAGAAAGATAAGAATTTGAAATTCTATTTGCAGGAATTCTGCCAGTGCCTGAAAAGGGCTGGGAAAATCATCAAAGACTCCAGTCACCCAGCACATGGACTCTTCACCTTCCTGCCTTCTGGGAGGCGCTACAGGAGCCAAAGACCACCAGGTACCGGAACAGCTTCTTCCCCACGGCTGTCACACTCCTGAACTCGGCCTCCTGACAGATGAACCACACTGACACTATGGACTGAAAAAAACATACACCCACAGCCACCCACACTCACAACAATGACAGACTGTATTCTCATACACACCAAAAATAGCACATGGACTGAACCGCCATTTACAATTTACCAGGACCTTATGTCCTTATGTCCTGTAACTAATTTAACCTGCACTACTGTAAATATTTCCAATACTGCACTACCACTGTACATACAATCATACTGTTCATAATATTTATAGTTCATATCTTAGCCTTATATAACCCGTTATATACTCACATTCATAGTCGGTTTATAGCCTTCATACATTGGGTTGCCCTGAGGGCCTCCCACTTGGACCAATGGCATGGTGAAGGTGGGTACCAAGGGCCTGTTGTCCCCTTCTCTCATCCCCTGGTGGCCAGAGGGGAGAAAGATCTTCTTGGGCTCACCCCACAGGCCGTCTCTGAGGTTGTTGGGTGGAGTCCTTCTGGCAGGTCAAGGTCATCTGGGGTGGGTAGAGGCGGAAGGGGCGACCTAGGGGCCCTTTGGGGTGTAGGAGGTCGCGAGGGGGCAATCAGACTGGATGTTGGTGGTGGTTGATAGGGTGGCGGGTAGGTAGTTTCGAGAGAGGCGGATGGTCTGGCATCAGACCCAAAGGAATTAATTTTGTAACCTGGACTCGCCTAGCCAGACACAAAGGAGTTATTTTTGGAACCTGGTGTTGCCTCACCGGACTCACAGGAATTAGTTTATGAACTTGGTCTTTCCTTGCCAAACTTATGCTTACTTATACTATTTAGTGGCAGCAGAGTAAGGTCATTATCTATCCTACGCAGTCATTTTTTTTATATAATAGGATAAATACGTCTCGCCAATTTAATTCAGCCATGGAATTTGAGGAATACTGTGGCCGTCGATCGGGACCGCCTCGGTCCTTCTCCTCCTTAAGATTGCAGGGTGTAGGAAGAATACATTTTTGTGGATTCAGGTGGGCAGCCCCTCGGTCGGTCCCGACGGACGTACCCAGGATCCCACTTCTGACACCAAGTATGTTGCGGAATTTAGCCGTTTTTGAGAATCAGAAGACAAGTCTAAGTTACTGTGTAGGAGATGGTTTATTCAGTCAGTCGGTCATGATACATGCATGGAAGCATGCAGAGAGATCTCTACCTATGCGTACAAATTTCGGAACTTATATAGCCTCCAAGGCGCGAACACAGGGCGCCTGCACAGCATGCGCTCGCACCTATCTTGCTGGTGCCAGAAGTTGAATGGCTGAGACATCCCCCTCCCCAGTTGTTCGACACAGCTCTACTGCACAGCATGTGCTCACACCATCTGAACTGGAAGGCAGAAAAGCCACTTTTGTTTGTAGTTGTATATCAGCCCCCTGCTGGGCCACATTCACAGTTCCAATCAGAGTTCTCTGATTTCTTATCTGACTTTGTCCTTAGAACAGACAAAGTCATTATCATTGGAGACTTTAATATCCATGTAGATATTGTAAATGACAGCTTTAGAAATGACTTCATTTCATTACTTGAGTCAGTTGGTTTCCTCCAGCAGATAAACCAACCAACTCATACCTTCAACCTCACCATAGGTCTAGTTCTGACTTATGGTGTTGAGGTAGAACATGTGTCAGTGTTCCCTCAGAACCCACTCCTGTCAGACCATTCGTTGTTCACTTTTACATTTATAATTAAGGATTCTTCTATGCTCAGAACAAAGTCTTACGATAGTAGATGTCTTTCAGATAATGCTGTACTTAAGTTTAAGAAAGTGATCCCTGTGCTAATCCCAGGACCACTGTGTGTTTCCCCAGGGATCAATCATTATAATCTTAGCCCTGCAGAGGTTGACTCTATTGCTGAAGGTGCAGCAGCCTCACTGAGAATCATGCTTGATTCTGTTGTCCGCCTGAAAAAGAAAATAGTAAATCAGAGGAGGTGTGCCCCCTGGTATGATTCACATATCAGGACCCTCAAGCAGAAAGTGCGAAGATTAGAAAGAAAGTGGCATTCTTGTAAAATAGACAGCTATCATGTAGCCTGGAAAGACTGTCTAGTAGTTTACAAAAAGGCTAGAACAGCTTATTTTTCTTCTTTAATTGAGGAAAATAAGAGCAACGGCAGGTTTCTTTTCAGCACTGTGGCAGCAACCAAGAGTTGCAGTGTTTTAGACCCACATATCCCCTCTTCCCTTAGTGGTGAAGATTTCATGAGCTTCTTCACTGATAAAGTTCTAGCTACCAGGCCATCCCCACAACTGGACCATCACCAGATGTGTTGAGTGTGGGAACAGACAGGGTCTCCAACGAGCCCTTAAACTCCTTCATCCCTATATATTTTTCTGAGGCGTCTTCGCTAATTCAGAAATCCAAGTCAACCACGTGTCTTTTAGATCCCATCCCAACAGACCTGTTGAAGGATGTTTTACCATTGATAGGCAGTTCTATCCTGGACCAGATCAATTGTTTTTAGTGACAGGTTATGTACCCCGGTCCTACAAGGTGGCAGCGATTAAGCCGTTGCTTAAAAAACCATCACTGGATCCTGACGTGTTAGCACATTATAGGCCGATATCCAACCTTCCTTTTATTTCTAAAATTCTTGAGAAGGTGGTGGTGACTCAGTTACTGGAGCACCTGCAGAGAAACAGTCTGTTTGAGATGTTTCAGTCAGACTTTAGAGCTCACCACAGCACAGAAACAGCATTTCTTAAAGATTATCTTCTTATAGCTTCAGATCATGGACTGGTTTCTATGCTGGTTCTGCTGGACCTCGGTGCTGCTTTTGATACAGTTGATCACAGCATCCTGTTACAGAGACTGGAACATGTGGTTGGGATTAAAGGGACAGCACTAGACTGGTTTAGATCATATTTATTAGATAGATACCAGGTTGCTCATGACCATGGTGTTCCCTCTTACAGTAGGGTTAGCCATGGAGCCACAAGGTTCTGTACTTGGACCAATCCTTTTCACCTTGTACATGCTTCCCTTAGGGAACATTATTCGGCAGCATGGGATAAATTTTCATTG
This sequence comes from Lagocephalus sceleratus, assembly GCA_911728415.1. Lineage (NCBI taxonomy): Eukaryota > Metazoa > Chordata > Actinopteri > Tetraodontiformes > Tetraodontidae > Lagocephalus > Lagocephalus sceleratus. The sequence goes on from CAJVRN010000154.1 coordinate 10,095, forward strand.
TAATGCTGATGACACTCAGCTTTATTTATCCATGAAACCAGAGGAGACAGAGAAGTTAGTGAAGCTTCATAACTCCTGTACTGGCGTCTCTTCATTGGCTGCCTGTTAAATTTAGAATAATTTTAAAACCCTTGACCTACAAGGTCCTCAGAGGCCTAACTCTATCCGACCTGGAGGAGATAGTGTCACCTTACCAGCCCAATAGACCACTCCGCTCTCAGAACGCTGGTCTACTTGTGGTTCCCAGAGTCTTTGGGAGTAGATTGGGGGGCCGAGCATTTAGCTACCAGGCTCCCCTGCTATGGAACCAGCTCCCTGTCCAGGTACGGGAGGCTGACTCCATCTCTACTTTTAAAATGAGGCTTAAAACCTACCTCTTTGAAAAAGCTTATTGTTACTAACCTTGTAGTTCCCGTTACTATCATAGACAGACAAATTATCATACTTAGGGGGTCGTCTAATCACTAGGTTAAGATATTAGGTATGCTGCTATAGGCCGAAGCTGCCGGGGTCCAGAAACAGGATTACCTGACAGGCCTCTGTCACCATACTGGTCATGGTTTGGTTTCCTCTCCTCTCCTCTGCTTCATTAGTAGACTAGTGATGCTATTTCTTGTGTAGTTTTTCAGCCCCCCCTTCTGTATTCATTTACAGGTATCGTCGCCTTCAGAGCTGCATAATGACCTCCGACCCCGCTGCCCCACTCAACCAGCAGCTTATTCAATATAATGAATTTCTGTGTGTATTTCTATGATCTACACACCATAGATCCAGCATATAAACCAGTCCATGATCTGAACCTTCCTGTCTTCTCCTCTCCCCTCTTCTCCTCTCTTCTCTTCTCCTCTCTTCCCCTCTCTTCTCCCCTCTTCTCCTCTCCCCTCTTCTCCTCTGTACTCTCCTCCTCTCCTCTCCTGCCTATTTTATCCTCTACCGATTCTATCCTCCACGTGTCCTCCCTCTCCACCTCTCTCTCGACCCAGCCGTCCATCAGCAGGAGTGTCCCCCGAAATGAGTCCTGCTCATATAGGTTTCTTCCTGTAAAAGTGGACTTTTTCCTTGCCACTGTTGCTTGTCTGGGGTTAGGCCCTGGGATTCTGTAAAGTGCCTTGGATCAATTTTTGATTGTAAGAGTACGCTGTGTAAATAAAGAATGATTGATTGCCAAAACAGCTTTTTCAAACCGAGAGAAGTGTGATTTATTCCACAGGACTGCGTAAATTCATGTTTGCTTATGTGCAAAACCTTGACTTACAGAAGGTGGAGTGAAAATAACCCGTTTTTTAACGTTCCTTTTAAAATTAAATGACTTTTTTAACATCAAAGTGGTTTTTGACCAACGTGTGATTTATTCCGCAGACCTGCACAGGACTGCGTAAATTCATGTTTGTTTATGTGTAGCCAGCTGTGAGCACCACAAAGAGATGGACCAGTGAGGCTGTGGAGGAGCTGCGCATGTGCCGAGACACAACTGACTGGGACATGTTCAAAGGGGCCACACATGATCTGGATGAGTACACGGACACTGTGACCTCATATATCCACTTTTGTGAGGAGCGCATTCTACCAGCGCGCACTAGGGTGAGTTACTCCAATGACAAGCCCTGGTTCACACCAAAACTCAGACAGATCAGGAAAGAAAAGGAAGCAGCGCTGAAAAGTGGAGACAGAGACTGCTACAGAGAGGCCAAATACCGGTTTAGCAAGGAGCTGAGGAGAGCTAAATCTGCGTATTCAGAGAAACTTCAGCAGCAGTTTACTGCTAACGACTCTGCTTCTGTGTGGAGAGGCCTGAGACAGATCACCAACTACAGGCCTCAGGCTTCAAAGGGTCAGGAAGACAAAGAGTCTGTCCCTCCACTACGCCCGCTTTGACACCTCGTCAGCCGCGCCCAACACCTCCCTCCCCCCAGCGTCACTGCCCCCATGGACCTCACTCCATCAAAGGCAGTCCCCCCCCTTCACTCACCATCAGTGAACATGATGTGCGTAGGCAGTTTGCCAGGTTAGCAAGGCCCCTGGCCCGGACGGCGTGTCTCCTTCCACCCTGAGGCACTGCGCAGAGGAGCTGACTCCTGTCTTTACAGACATCTTCAACTCCTTCCTGGAGTCGTGCCAGGTGCCTGCCTGCCTAAAAACTTTACCCTGTCCCCAAGAAGCCACGGATCACTGGACTTAACGACTACAGACCTGTGGCGCTCACCTCTGTAGTCATGAAGTCCTTAGAGCGCCTGATCCTTCCACACCTCAAATCCATCACCACCCCCTTCTGGATCCACTGCAGTTCGCCTACAGAGCCAACAGATCTGTGGACGACCAAGTGACTTATCACTTAAGCACTATGTACAGCACTTCCTACTGCTTCCTTTTGCACATATAGGTCTTATTATCTTATTCTTGTGTTTTTTGTATATAGGGTATTCTATGTTAAATGCTGCAGCGTCTCACTGAGACAAATTCCTAGTTTGTGTAATACCACGTACAACATGAACAATGGCAATAAACCTGATTCTGATACTGATTCTGACAACCTTGAATTACATAAGGTGAAGTGAAAATAACCTGTTTTTTAACTTTCATTTTAAAATTATATGACGTTTTTAACATTAGTGAATTATTCCACAGTACTGCACAGTTCTGCGTAAATTCATGTTTGCCTGTGTGCACAACGTGGAATTACATGAGGTGAAGTGAAAAGAACCCGTTTATTACCTTTCCTTTTAAAATGAAATGACTTTTTTCACATTAACGCACCTTTGCCAAAACAGCTGTTAAAGACCGAGGGAAGATGGGTTTTGACCAAAGTGTGTTTTATTCAACAGGACTGCACAGGACTGCGTAACTCCATGTTTGCTTATGTGCAAAACGTTGAATTACATTAGGTGAAGTGAAAATAACCTGTTTTTTAACTTTCATTTTAAAATTACATGACTTTTTCGCATTAGTGAATTATTCCACAGTACTGCACAGGACTGCGTAAATAATGTTTGGCTATGTACAAAACGTGGAATTACATAAGGTGAAGTGAAAATAACCCGTTTTTTAACTTTCATTTGAAAATTATATGACTTTTTTCACATTAATGAATTATTCCAGACTACTGCACAGGACTGCGTAAATTCATGTTTGGCTAAGTGCAAAACGTGGAATTACATAAGGGGAATTGAAAAAAAAACATTATTTAACTTTCCTTTTAACATTATATGACTTTTTTCACATTAGTGAATTATTCCACAATACTGTTCAGGACTGCGTAAATTCATGTTAGCCCGTGTGCAAAACGTGGAATTACATAAACTGAAGTGAAAATAACCTGTTTTTTAACTTTCCTTTTAAAATTAAATGACATTTTTAACATTAATGAATTATTGCACAATACTGTTCAGGACTGCGTAAATTCATGTTAGCCCGTGTGCAAAACGTGGAATTAAATAAACTGAAGTGAAAATAACCTGTTTTTTAACTTTCATTTTAAAATTAAATGACTTTTTTCTCATTAGTGAATTATTCCACAGTACTGCACAGTTCTGCGTAAATTCATGTTTGCCTGTGTGCAAAACATGGAATTACATAAGGTGAAGTGAAAATAACCTGTTTTTTAACTTTCATTTTAAAATTACATGACTTTTTTTCTCATTAGTGAATTATTCCACAGTACTGCACAGGACTGCGTAAATTCATGTTTGGCTATGTGCAAAACGTTGGATTATATAAGGTGAAGGGAAAATAACCTGTTTTTTAACTTTCATTTTAAAATTATATGACTTTTTTCACAGTAGTGAATTATTCCAGACTACTGCACAGGACTGCGTAAATTCATGTTTGGCTAAGTGCAAAACGTTGAATTACATAAGCGGAATTGAAAAAAACCTGTTTTTTAACTTTCCTTTTAAAATTATATGACTTTTTCACATTAGTGAATTATTCTACAATACTGTTCAGGACTGCGTAAATTCATGTTTGCCTGTGTGCAAAACGTGGAATGACATAAGGTGAAGTGAAAATAACCTGTTTTTTTAAGTTTCTTTTTAAAATTATATGACGTTTTTACCATTAGTGAATTCTTCCACAGTACTGCACAGTTCTGCGTGAATTCACGCTTGCCTGTGTGCACAACGTGGAATTACATGAGGTGAAGTGAAAACAACCCGTTTATTACCTTTCCTTTTAAAATGAAATTACTTTTTTCACATGAGTGCACTTTTGCCAAAACAGCTGTTTCCGACCAAGGGAAGATGGGTTTTGACCAAAGTTTGTTTTATTCCACAGGACTGCACAGGACTGCGTAACTTCATGTTTGCTTATGTGCAAAACGTGGAATTACATAAGGTGAAGTGAAAAGAACCTGTTTTCTAACTTTTATTTTAAAATTATATGACGTTTTTCACATTAGTGAATTATTCCACAATACTGTTCAGGACTGCGTAAATTCATGTTTGGCAATGTGCAAAACGTTGAATTCCATAAGGGGAATTGAAAAAAAACCGTTTTTTAACTTTCCTTTTAAAATTATATGACTTTTTTCACATTAGTGAATTATTCCACAATACTGTTCAGGACTGCGTAAATTCATGTTTGGCAATGTGCAAAACGTTGAATTCCATAAGGGGAATTGAAAAAAAAACGTTTTTTAACTTTCCTTTTAAAATTATATGACTTTTTTCACATTAGTGAATTATTCCACAGTACTGCACAGGACTGCATAAATTCATGTTTGGTTATGTGTCAAACGTTAAATTACATAGGGTGAAGTGAAAATAACCTGTTTTTTAACTTTCCTTTTAAAATTATATGACTTTTTTCACATTAGTGAATTATTCCACAGTACTGCACAGGACTGCGCAAATTCATGTTTGCTTACGTGCAAAACGTGGAATTACATAAGATAAACTGAAAACAACCCGTTTTGTAACTTCCCTCTTGAAATGAAATCACTTTTTTCACATTAGTGCACTTTTGCCAAAACAGCTGTTTCAGACCGAGATAAGGTGGTTTTTGACAAAGTGTGTTTTAGTCCACAGTACTGCACAGGACTGCATAAATTCATGTTTGCTTATGTGTCAAACGTTAAATTGCATGAGGTGAAGTGAAAATAACCTGTTTTTTAACTTTCATTTTAAAATGATATGACTTTTTTCACATTAGTAAATTATTCCACAGTACTGCACAGGACTGCGTAAATTCATGTTTGCTTACGTGCAAAACGTTGAATTACATAAGATAAACTGAAAACAACCCGTATTTTAACTTTCCTTTCAAAATTAAATGACTTTTTTCACATTAGTGCACTTTTGCCAAAACAGCTGTTTCAGACCGAGATAAGGTGGTTTTTGACAAAGTGTATTTTATTCCACAGTAATGCACAGGACTGCATAAATTTATGTTTGCTCGTGTGTCAAACGTTGAATTACACAGGATGAAGTGAAAAAAAAACGTTATTTAACTTTCATTTTAAAATTATATGACTTATTTCACATTTGTGAATTATTCCACAGTACTGCACAGGACTGCTTAAATTCATGTCTGCTTAAGTGCAAAACATGGAATTACATAAGATAAACTGAAAACAACCCGTTTTTTTATCTTTCCTTTTAAAATGAAATCACTTTTTTCACATTGGTGCACTTTTGCCAAAACAGCTGTTTCAGACCGAGATAAGGTGGTTTTTGACAAAGTGTGTTTTAGTCCACAGTACTGCACAGGACTGCATAAATTCATGTTTGCTTATGTGTCAAACGTTAAATTACATAACGTGAAGTGAAAATAACCTGTTTTTTAACTTTCATTTTAAAATTATATGACTTTTTTCACATTAGTGAGTTATTCCACAGTACTGCACAAGACTGCGTAAATTCATGTTTGCTTACGTGCAAAACGTTGAACTACATGAGATGAACTGAAAAAAATCCATTATTTAACTTCCTTTTTGAACTGAAATCACTTTTTTCACATTAGTGCACTTTTGCCAAAAAAGCTGTTTCAGACCGAGATAAGGTGGTTTTTGACAAAGTGTGTTTTATTCCACAGTACTGCACAGGACTGCATAAATTCAAGTTTGCTTGTGTGTACAATGTTGAATTACATAAGGTTAAGTGAAAAAAAAACGTTATTTAACTTTCATTTTAAAATTATATGACTTTTTTCACATTCGTGAATTATTCCTGAGTACTGCACAGGACTGCGTAAATTCATGTTTGCTTACGTGCAAAACGTGGAATTACATAAGATAAACTGAAAACAACCCGTTTTGTAACTTCCCTCTTGAAATGAAATCACTTTTTTCACATTAGTGCACTTTTGCCAAAACAGCTGTTTCAGACCGAGATAAGGTGGTTTTTGACAAAGTGTGTTTTATTCCACAGTACTGCACAGGACCACATAAATTCTTGTTTGCTTATGTGTCAAACGTTAAATTGCATGAGGTGAAGTGAAAATAACCTGTTTTTTAACTTTCATTTTAAAATGATATGACTTTTTTCACATTAGTAAATTATTCCACAGTACTGCACAGGACTGCGTAAATTCATGTTTGCTTACGTGCAAAACGTTGAATTACATAAGATAAACTGAAAACAACCCGTATTTTAACTTTCCTTTCAAAATTAAATGACTTTTTTCACATTAGTGCACTTTTGCCAAAACAGCTGTTTCAGACCGAGATAAGGTGGTTTTTGACAAAGTGTATTTTATTCCACAGTAATGCACAGGACTGCATAAATTTATGTTTGCTCGTGTGTCAAACGTTGAATTACACAGGATGAAGTGAAAAAAAAACGTTATTTAACTTTCATTTTAAAATTATATGACTTATTTCACATTTGTGAATTATTCCACAGTACTGCACAGGACTGCTTAAATTCATGTCTGCTTACGTGCAAAACATGGAATTACATAAGATAAACTGAAAACAACCCGTTTTTTTATCTTTCCTTTTAAAATGAAATCACTTTTTTCACATTGGTGCACTTTTGCCAAAACAGCTGTTTCAGACCGAGATAAGGTGGTTTTTGACAAAGTGTGTTTTATTCCACAGTAATGCACAGGACTGCATAAATTCATGTTTGCTTATGTGTCAAACGTTAAATTACATAAGGTGAAGTGAAAATAACCTGTTTTTTAACTTTAATTTCAAAATTATATGACTTTTTTCACATTTGTGAATTATTCCACAGTACTGCACAGGACTGCTTAAATTCATGTTTGCTTACGTGCAAAACATGTAATTACATAAGATAAACTGAAAAAAACCCGTTTTTTAACTTTCCTTTTAAAATGAAATCACTTTTTTCACATTAGTGGACTTTTGCCAAAACAGCTGTTTCAGACCGAGATAAGGTGGTTTTTGACAAAGTGTGTTTTATTCCACAGTACTGCACAGAACTGCATGAATTTATGTTTGCTCGTGTGTTAAACGTTAAATTACATAAGGTGAAGTGAAAAAAAAACGTTATTTAACTTTCATTTTAAAATTATATGACTTTTTTCACATTTGTGAATTATTCCACAGTACTGCACAGGACTGCTTAAATTCATGTCTGCTTACGTGCAAAACATGGAATTACACAAGATAAACTGAAAACAACCCGTTTTTTAACTTTCCTTTTAAAATGAAATCACTTTTTTCACATTGGTGCACTTTTGCCAAAACAGCTGTTTCAGACCGAGATAAGGTGGTTTTTGACAGTGTGTTTTATTCCACAGTACTGCACAGGACTGCATAAATTCATGTTTGCTTATGTGTCAAACGTTAAATTACATAAGGTGAAGTGAAAATAACCTGTTTTTTAACTTTCCTTTTAAAATTATATGACTTTTTTCACATTAGTGAATTATTCCACAGTACTGCACAGGACTGCGTAAATTCATGTTTGCTTACGTGCAAAATGTGGAATTACATAAGATAAAGTGAAAACAACCCGTTTTGTAACTTCCCTCTTGAAATGAAATCACTTTTTTCACATTAGTGCACTTTTGCCAAAACAGCTGTTTCAGACCGAGATAAGGTGGTTTTTGACAAAGTGTGTTTTATTCCACAGTACTGCACAGCACTGCATAAATTCATGTTTGCTTGTGTGTACAATGTTGAATTACATAAGGTGAAGTGAAAAAAAAACGTTATTTAACTTTAATTTTAAAATTATATGACTTTTTTCACATTCGTGAATTATTCCCGAGTACTGCACAGGACTGCGTAAATTCATGTTTGCTTAATTGCAAAACGTGGAATTACATAAAATAAACTGAAAACAACCCATTATTTGACTTCCTTCTTGAACTGAAATCACTTTTTTCACATTAGTGCACTTTTGCCAAAACAGCGGTTTCAGACCGAGATAAGGTGGTTTTTGACAAAGTGTGTTTTATTCCACAGTAATGCACAGGACTGCATGAATTTATGTTTGCTCATGTGTCAAACGTTGAATTACATTAGGGGAAGTGAAAAAAAAACGTTATTTAACTTTAATTTTAAAATTATATGACTTTTTTCACATTTGTGAATTATTCCACAGTACTGCACAGGACTGCTTAAATTCATGTTTGCTTACGTGCAAAACATGGAATTACATAAGATGAACTGAAAAAAACCCATTTTTTAACTTTCCTTTTAAAATGAAATCACTTTTTTCACATTGGTGCACTTTTGCCAAAACAGCTGTTTCAGACCGAGATAAGGTGGTTTTTGACAAAGTGTGTTTTATTCCACAGTACTGCACAGGACCACATAAATTCTTGTTTGCTTATGTGTCAAACGTTAAATTGCATGAGGTGAAGTGAAAATAACCTGTTTTTTAACTTTCATTTTAAAATGATATGACTTTTTTCACATTAGTAAATTATTCCACAGTACTGCACAGGACTGCGTAAATTCATGTTTGCTTACGTGCAAAACGTTGAATTACATAAGATAAACTGAAAACAACCCGTATTTTAACTTTCCTTTCAAAATTAAATGACTTTTTTCACATTAGTGCACTTTTGCCAAAACAGCTGTTTCAGACCGAGATAAGGTGGTTTTTGACAAAGTGTATTTTATTCCACAGTAATGCACAGGACTGCATAAATTTATGTTTGCTCGTGTGTCAAACGTTGAATTACACAGGATGAAGTGAAAAAAAAACGTTATTTAACTTTAATTTCAAAATTATATGACTTTTTTCACATTTGTGAATTATTCCACAGTACTGCACAGGACTGCTTAAATTCATGTTTGCTTACGTGCAAAACATGGAATTACATAAGATAAACTGAAAAAAACCCGTTTTTTAACTTTCCTTTTAAAATGAAATCACTTTTTTCACATTAGTGGACTTTTGCCAAAACAGCTGTTTCAGACCGAGATAAGGTGGTTTTTGACAAAGTGTGTTTTATTCCACAGTACTGCACAGAACTGCATGAATTTATGTTTGCTCGTGTGTTAAACGTTAAATTACATAAGGTGAAGTGAAAAAAAACGTTATTTAACTTTCATTTTAAAATTATATGACTTTTTTCACATTTGTGAATTATTCCACAGTACTGCACAGGACTGCTTAAATTCATGTCTGCTTACGTGCAAAACATGGAATTACACAAGATAAACTGAAAACAACCCGTTTTTTAACTTTCCTTTTAAAATGAAATCACTTTTTTCACATTGGTGCACTTTTGCCAAAACAGCTGTTTCAGACCGAGATAAGGTGGTTTTTGACAGTGTGTTTTATTCCACAGTACTGCACAGGACTGCATAAATTCATGTTTGCTTATGTGTCAAACGTTAAATTACATAAGGTGAAGTGAAAATAACCTGTTTTTTAACTTTCCTTTTAAAATTATATGACTTTTTTAACATTAGTGAATTATTCCACAGTACTGCACAGGACTGCGTAAATTCATGTTTGCTTACGTGCAAAATGTGGAATTACATAAGATAAAGTGAAAACAACCCGTTTTGTAACTTCCCTCTTGAAATGAAATCACTTTTTTCACATTAGTGCACTTTTGCCAAAACAGCTGTTTCAGACCGAGATAAGGTGGTTTTTGACAAAGTGTGTTTTATTCCACAGTACTGCACAGCACTGCATAAATTCATGTTTGCTTGTGTGTACAATGTTGAATTACATAAGGTGAAGTGAAAAAAAAACGTTATTTAACTTTAATTTTAAAATTATATGACTTTTTTCACATTCGTGAATTATTCCCGAGTACTGCACAGGACTGCGTAAATTCATGTTTGCTTAATTGCAAAACGTGGAATTACATAAAATAAACTGAAAACAACCCATTATTTGACTTTCCTTTTAAAATGAAATCACTTTTTTCACATTGGTGCACTTTTGCCAAAACATCGGTTTCAGACCGAGATAAGGTGGTTTTTGACAAAGTGTGTTTTATTCCACAGTAATGCACAGGACTGCATAAATTCATGTTTGCTCATGTGTCAAACGTTGAATTACATTAGGGGAAGTGAAAAAAAACCGTTATTTCACTTTAATTTTAAAATTATATGACTTTTTTCACATTTGTGAATTATTCCACAGTACTGCACAGCACTGCGTACATTCATGTTTGCTTACATGCAAAACATGGAATTACATAAGATGAACTGAAAAAAACCCGTTTTTTAACTTTCCTTTTAAAATGAAATAACTTTTTTCACATTTTTTATTCCACAGTACTGCACACTACTGCGTAATTTTTTTAACATGTAACCTGGTTATAAGATGAACTGAAAAAGACCCGTTTTTTTTCTTTTGAAATCACTTTTGGTGCACTTTTGCCAGAACAGCTGTTTCAGACCGAGATAAGGTGGTTTTTGACAAAGTGTGTTTTATTCCACAGTGATGCACAGGACTGCATAAATTCATGTTTGCTTATGTGTCAAACGTTAAATTACATAAGGTGAAGTGAAAATAACCTGTTTTTTAACTTTCCTTTTAAAATTATATGACTTTTTTCACATTTGTGAATTATTCCACAGTACTGCACAGGACTGCGTAAATTCATGTTTGCTTACGTGCAAAATGTGGAATTACATAAGATAAACTGAAAACAACCCGTTTATTAACTTTCCCTCTTAAAATGAAATCACTTTTTTCACATTTAGTGCACTTTTGCCAAAACAGCTGTTTCAGACCGAGATAAGGTGGTTTTTGACAAAGTGTGTTTTATTCCACAGTAATGCACAGGACTGCATAAATTCATGTTTGCTCGTGTGTCAAACGTTGAATTACATAGGATGAAGTGAAAAAAACCTGTTATTTAACTTTCCTTTTAAAATTATATGACTTTTTTCACATTAGTGAATTATTCCACATTACTGCACAGGACTGCGTAAATTCATGTTTGCTTACGTGCAAAACGTGGAATTACATAAGATAAAGTGAAAACAACCCGTTTTTTAACTTTCCTTTTGAAATGAAATCACTTTTTTCACATTAGTGCACTTTTGCCAAAACAGCTGTTTCAGACCGAGATAAGGTGGTTTTTGACAAAGTGTATTTTATTCCACAGTAATGCACAGGACTGCATAAATTCATGTTTGCTCATGTGTCAAACGTTGAATTACATTAGGGGAAGTGAAAAAAAACCGTTATTTCACTTTAATTTTAAAATTATATGACTTTTTTCACATTTGTGAATTATTCCACAGTACTGCACAGGACTGCTTAAATTCATGTTTGCTTACGTGCAAAACATGGAATTACATAAGATAAACTGAAAACAACCCGTTTTTTAACTTTCCTTTTAAAATGAAATCACTTTTTTCACATTAGTGGACTTTTGCCAAAACAGCTGTTTCAGACCGAGATAAGGTGGTTTTTGACAAAGTGTGTTTTATTCCACAGTACTGCACAGAACTGCATGAATTTATGTTTGCTCGTGTGTTAAACGTTGAATTACATAAGGTGAAGTGAAAATAACCTGTTTTTTAACTTTCCTTTTAAAATTATATGACTTTTTTCACATTTGTGAATTATTCCACAGTACTGCAGAGGACTGCTTAAATTCATGTTTGCCTACGTGCAAAACGTGGAATTACATAAAATAAACTGAAAACAACCCATTATTTGACTTCCTTTTTGAACTGAAATCACTTTTTTCACATTGGTGCACTTTTGCCAAAACAGCTGTTTCAGACCGAGATAAGGTGGTTTTTGACAAAGTGTGTTTTATTCCACAGTACTGCACAGGACTGCATGAATTTATGTTTGCTCATGTGTCAAACGTTGAATTACATAAGGTGAAGTGAAAAAAAACCGTTATTTAACTTTCATTTTAAAAGTATATGACTTTTTTCACATTTGTGAATTATTCCACAGTACTGCACAGCACTGCGTACATTCATGTTTGCTTACATGCAAAACATGGAATTACATAAGATAAACTGAAAAAGACCCGTTTTTTTATCTTTCCTTTTAAAATGAAATAACTTTTTTCATATTGGTGCACTTTTGCCAAAACAGCTGTTCCAGACCGAGATGAGGTGGTTTTTGACAAAGTGTGTTTTATTCCACAGTAATGCACAGCACTGCATAAATTTATGTTTGCTCATGTGTCAAACGTTGAATTACATAGGGTGAAGAGAAAATAACCTGTTTTTTAACTTTCATTTTAAAATTATATGACTTTTTTCACATTAGTGAATTATTCTACAGTACTGCAGAGGACTGCTTAAATTCATGTTTGCCTACGTTCAAAACATGGAATTACATAAGATAAACTGAAAACAACCCGTTTTTTTAATTTTCCTTTTAAAATGAAATCACTTTTTTCACATTGGTGCACTTTTGCCAAAACAGCTGTTTCAGACCGAGATAAGGTGGTTTTTGACAAAGTGTGTTTTATTCCACAGTACTGCACAGGACTGCATGAATTTATGTTTGCTCGTGTGTCAAACGTTGAATTACATAGGATGAAGTGAAAAAAAAACGTTGTTTAACCTTCATTTTAAAATAATATGACTTTTTTCACATTTGTGAATTATTCCACAGTACTGCACAGGACTGCTTAAATTCACGTTTGCTTACGTGCAAAACGTGGAATTACATAAGATGAAGTGAAAACAACCCGTTTTTTAACTTTCCTTTTAAAATTAAATCACTTTTTTCATATTAGTGCACTTTTGCCGAAACCGCTGTTTCAGACCGAGAAAAGGTGGTGTTTGACAGTGTGTTTTATTCCACAGGACTGCATACATTTATGTTTGCTTTTGTGCAAAACGTTGAATTACATAAGGTGAAGTGAAAAAAAACATTGTTTAACTTTCATTTTAAAGTTAGCAGTAATCAATTAGTTGCACATATAGTCGAAATGAATTACACTGAATCAAAATCACTAAATTATACAACACAAAACCAGTATTTACCAGTAAAAATTAACATCATACATGCAAAAGAAAAAGAATGAGATGATGAGCAAGAAGAAAGTATCAGCAAAAGAATTGCATGCGATGATAATTATGGAAGAAAAGTTGAAATGTTGGGACAAACGAATGTGATAACCGCCACAGACAGCAATGACAGAAGGCAATGATGCAATTGAAAGTAAGGAAAGTTAAGATAGCAAAGCCCAAGCAGAAAACTCACCCTTCCCCTTCTTCTGCCCTTTATCCGTCTCTGCAGGACAGTTGGAAATCCGACGCCGGACCATCCGCCTCTCTCGAAACTACCTATCCGCCACCCTATCAACCACCACCACCATCCAGCCTGACTGCCCCCTCGTGCCCCGAGCTACACCTCAACGGGCCCCGACCTCGCCTCTTCCGCCTCCAGATGACTTTGACCTGCCAAAAGGACTCCACCCAACAACCTCAGAGACGGCCTGTGGGGTGAGCCCAAGAAGATCATTCTCCCCTCTGGCCACCAGGGGGGATGAGAGAACGGGACAACAGGCTCTTGGTACCTGCCTTCACCATGCCATAGGTCCACGTGGGAGGCCCTCAGGGCAACCCAATGTATGTGTCCAGGCCCCGGACAGCGCGACACACACTTTACCGATGTCCCGGCAACGGCCACAGTTATCGTGGTACGAGACTGTCTCTCACTCCTCTCACTGCTCACACTAATCTTTCTGACCCTGTATCTGCAGGTAACGCTCGTGGAGATGAAGCGGCAAAGACAGCTGCTGCCCTGCCAGGCCCACCGTCCACTCTCTGTGCTGTAGAGCTTCCCTTGTCTCTGTTCGGATTTTTGAGTCTTGGCCCTCCGAAGAGGCCCACAGGAAGCACACGGAAGTAATAATTCGTGGTTATTGTTGATGTTCTTTTATTTTTAAAAACTGTGACCACAGGTCATAAAGCTGAAATTAATCTAAAATGAAAAAGTTATATAAAATTGTCACTGGGCAGTAATCAATTAGCTGCACATATAGTCTAAATCAGGGGTCGCCAACCCGGTGCCCGCGGGCACCATATCAGTCGCCCGCAGGCCAGTTCTAAAAATAGACCTAATCACAAACTATCACTGTCTAAAATTTGATTAAATTGTGTTGCCATTCTTTTTGAATTGCATTTACAGTGATGTAAATTAAAAACAAAAAGTATAAAAAATATATAAAAACCTAAAAAAAAACATAAAAAAGCAAAATTTGCGAATATGAGAACTCTGACGTAGTACGGGGCAGAGGTCAGGCTAGCGCGCATGACAAACTTGGTCTTGAGCGGCGGGAAGACGACAGCGGTTTTTACCAACATAAACATGGCGGGAAAAAGGAAGAAAACGTACTATTTTCACAGTAAATGGGAGGAAGAATTCTTTTTCACTAATGTTAAAGAAAACTGTGTGTGTCTCATTTGCGGTGCGACTGTGGCGACGGCAAAGCGGCACAACGTTGAAAGACACTTCAGCACTTGTCACAAAAGCTACCATGCTAAGTACCCACCCGGCAGCGCACTACGGACAGAAAAGGCCCGCGAGTTAAAGGCAGCTTTGGGCAAACAGCAGTCTTTTTTTACAAGGCCGGTGAAAAACTCTGAAAAATCAACTGAAGCCTCTTTTAGAGCTACACATTTTTTGATAAAGAAGAAGAAGGAATTTTCAGACGGGGAAGTTCTCAAAGAAGCAATGATCATTATTTCTAACACTGTACTTAAAGACGAGAAGAATGGAAGCGATATCCTCTCCACTCTCTCCGAATATACAGCTGGGGGCGAACACGACGGCTCGAAGGGTGTCTGCTATGTCTGGGAACTTGACGGAAAAGCTGGACCGGGATCTGGCTAGGTGCAGGTGGTTTAGCATCCAGTGCGACGAGTCTGTGGATAACAGCAGTACCGCGCAGCTGATGATCTTTATACGGATGGTATTTGATGATTTCTCCACAAAAGAAGAACTACTGACACTACTGCCCCTGAAGACAACTACGAGGGGAGTTGACATTTATAATGCAGTGAGGAGTTTTTTCACGGACAAAAACGTACCACTGGAAAAGCTGGTATCGGTGACTAGACGGAGCTCCTGCTATGACCGGCCGGCATGCAGGTTTCATCGCACACTGTAAAGTTGACATAGACTTCCCACCATTTCTGCATTACCACGGCATTATTCACCAGCAGGCGATATGTGCAAAAGTTATCACGGCTTTGAGCACGTGATGACTCCCGTGGTGAAGATTATAAACGGCTTCCGCTCCAATGGTAAACAGCACAGAACATTTAAGGTGCTATTGGAGGAGCTGTCAGCTGAATATGGAGACCTGTTACTGCACACAGAAATCCGATGGCTGAGCAGGGGACGTATTTTGAAAAGTTTTTTCTCGCTTTTGAATGAAATCAAAGAGTTCATGCAGTCCAAAGGTGAAGACACCTCTCTGCTGGAGGACACTGAGTGGATACTGGACCTTGCATTTTTAACTGACATTACTGGGAAACTAAACCTTTTGAACTGTGAGCTGCAGGGCAAAGGTAAAACTGTTGCTGACATGATAAGTTCTGTCAATGCATTTAAAACCAAGATGAGCATTTTCGCCATGCATTTACAGACAAAAAGTGCTGCACTTTCCCTCTGTGCAGTCAGTGCTGAAAGACAATGCTTCTGCATCTGAGACTTTTAACAAAGCTGCAGAAAAGTACTCTCAAGCCATAAACAGACTTGGGCAAGAGTTAGAGAAGAGGTTTTGTGACTTTGATCAGCTTGAGCCATGTGTGTCATTCATTTCCAATCCTTTCATGCAAGTGGATACAACATGCATTGCTGAGCAACTAAGTGCAACGTTCAACTTGGATGTTGGTCAGGTGGAGATGGAAATTGTAACCTTGCAAAATGACCTCCACCTCAAAGCCAACCAGGCTGCACCAAACTTTTGGCGCCCTGCAAAAACTGAAAAGTACAGTGGTGTGTGCATAGCAGCCATGAAAGTTGCCAGCATGTTTGGTTCAACCTATCTGTGTGAATCAGCCTATTCTGATATGAACTTCATTAAGAACAAACACAGAACACGTCTCACTGATGCACATCTGCAAGAGTCACTGAGAGTTGCAGTGTCAACTTACATCCCAGATTACAGTACACTGGTGAAGAGCATGCAATGCCAGGCTTCCCACTAACAGATAAAGAAACAAATGACAGATGTTGTTGGTGGCAACATGTCAGTGCCATGGCAAAGATAGATTTAAAATACTGAAAAACTGTTACAGATGTGTTACTAAGTTTAACAGACATGATGATTTGTTTTAATGCAGGGGTGTCCAAACTGTTCCACAAAGGGCCGTGTGGCTGCAGCTTCTTGTTCAACCCAGCAGCAGCACACCAGACTGGACTCACTTAATCAACTCACCTGACTCTTCAGACAGCTGATTGGTCAAACTGTGTGCTTGACTGGTTGCAGGTTCTTGTTCCAACCTGGTCTAAATGAATTATACTGAATCAAAATCACTAAATTATACAACACAAAACCAGTATTTACCAGTAAAAATTAACATTATACATGCAAAAGAAAAAGAATGAGATGATGAGCAAGAAGAAAGTATCAGCAAAAGAATTGCATGCGATGATAATTATGGAAGAAAAGTTGAAATGTTGGGAAAAAACAAATGTGATAACCGCCAGAGAGAGCAATGACAGAAGGCAATGATGCAATTGAAAGTAAGGAAAGTTAAGATAGCAAAGCCCAAGCAGAAAACTCACCCTTCCCCTTCTTCTGCCCTTTATCCGTCTCTGCAGGACAGCTGGAAATCCGACGGCAGACCATCCGCCTCTCTCGAAACTACCTACCCGCCACCCTATCAACCACCACCACCATCCAGCCTGACTGCCCCCTCGTGCCCTGAGCTACACCTCAACGGCTGAAATTAATCTAAAATGAAAAAGTTATATAAAATTGTCACTGGGCATTAATCAATTAGCTGCACATATAGTGTAAATGAATTATACTGAATCAAAATCACTAAATTATACAACACAAAACCAGTATTTACCAGTAAAAATTAACATTTTACATGCACAAGAACGCTGGCTAAAGGTAGCCTGAGATGATAAGTTAGCTTATTACGCTAGCGCTAGTTAGCGTAAAGGCTCATTAGCGATTAGCTTATAGCAGTAATAACATGCTTACTAGAACAAGCATTCTGTAAATATCACAGCATACAGTTGTTATCATCTTTTACATGTACAAATTATTATAGTATACTATTAACTAGCTTAACATTAGCTTACCAATGGGCAGTGTGCTCCTGTATAGCTCCAAAGCAAATTTAATAGCTTGAGATGAACCGTTAATCCGGAAGTCACCAAGCCCCTTTCACACTAAAATGCTCAACTTCAAAACAAATGAAAGAAGACTAAATATTTAAATAGCCAATTTAAACCTTTATAATAATGATAAATAACACAAAAATTCACAGGACTTCACACAAAATTCAGAGGACTTAACACTCTCTGTCTGCCATCCAGTCACTCGTCACACCGAAAGATAAGAATTTGAAATTCTATTTGCAGGAATTCTGCCAGTGCCTGAAAAGGGCTGGGAAAATCATCAAAGACTCCAGTCACCCAGCACATGGACTCTTCACCTTCCTGCCTTCTGGGAGGCGCTACAGGAGCCAAAGACCACCAGGTACCGGAACAGCTTCTTCCCCACGGCTGTCACACTCCTGAACTCGGCCTCCTGACAGATGAACCACACTGACACTATGGACTGAAAAAAACATACACCCACAGCCACCCACACTCACAACAATGACAGACTGTATTCTCATACACACCAAAAATAGCACATGGACTGAACCGCCATTTACAATTTACCAGGACCTTATGTCCTTATGTCCTGTAACTAATTTAACCTGCACTACTGTAAATATTTCCAATACTGCACTACCACTGTACATACAATCATACTGTTCATAATATTTATAGTTCATATCTTAGCCTTATATAACCCGTTATATACTCACATTCATAGTCGGTTTATAGCCTTCATACATTGGGTTGCCCTGAGGGCCTCCCACTTGGACCAATGGCATGGTGAAGGTGGGTACCAAGGGCCTGTTGTCCCCTTCTCTCATCCCCTGGTGGCCAGAGGGGAGAAAGATCTTCTTGGGCTCACCCCACAGGCCGTCTCTGAGGTTGTTGGGTGGAGTCCTTCTGGCAGGTCAAGGTCATCTGGGGTGGGTAGAGGCGGAAGGGGCGACCTAGGGGCCCTTTGGGGTGTAGGAGGTCGCGAGGGGGCAGTCAGACTGGATGTTGGTGGTGGTTGATAGGGTGGCGGGTAGGTAGTTTCGAGAGAGGCGGATGGTCTGGCATCAGACCCAAAGGAATTAATTTTGTAACCTGGACTCGCCTAGCCAGACACAAAGGAGTTATTTTTGGAACCTGGTGTTGCCTCACCGGACTCACAGGAATTAGTTTATGAACTTGGTCTTTCCTTGCCAAACTTATGCTTACTTATACTATTTAGTGGCAGCAGAGTAAGGTCATTATCTATCCTACGCAGTCATTTTTTTTATATAATAGGATAAATACGTCTCGCCAATTTAATTCAGCCATGGAATTTGAGGAATACTGTGGCCGTCGATCGGGACCGCCTCGGTCCTTCTCCTCCTTAAGATTGCAGGGTGTAGGAAGAATACATTTTTGTGGATTCAGGTGGGCAGCCCCTCGGTCGGTCCCGACGGACGTACCCAGGATCCCACTTCTGACACCAAGTATGTTGCGGAATTTAGCCGTTTTTGAGAATCAGAAGACAAGTCTAAGTTACTGTGTAGGAGATGGTTTATTCAGTCAGTCGGTCATGATACATGCATGGAAGCATGCAGAGAGATCTCTACCTATGCGTACAAATTTCGGAACTTATATAGCCTCCAAGGCGCGAACACAGGGCGCCTGCACAGCATGCGCTCCCACCTATCTTGCTGGTGCCAGAAGTTGAATGGCTGAGACATCCCCCTCCCCAGTTGTTCGACACAGCTCTACTGCACAGCATGTGCTCACACCATCTGAACTGGAAGGCAGAAAAGCCACTTTTGTTTGTAGTTGTATATCAGCCCCCTGCTGGGCCACATTCACAGTTCCAATCAGAGTTCTCTGATTTCTTATCTGACTTTGTCCTTAGAACAGACAAAGTCATTATCATTGGAGACTTTAATATCCATGTAGATATTGTAAATGACAGCTTTAGAAATGACTTCATTTCATTACTTGAGTCAGTTGGTTTCCTCCAGCAGATAAACCAACCAACTCATACCTTCAACCTCACCATAGGTCTAGTTCTGACTTATGGTGTTGAGGTAGAACATGTGTCAGTGTTCCCTCAGAACCCACTCCTGTCAGACCATTCGTTGTTCACTTTTACATTTATAATTAAGGATTCTTCTATGCTCAGAACAAAGTCTTACGATAGTAGATGTCTTTCAGATAATGCTGTACTTAAGTTTAAGAAAGTGATCCCTGTGCTAATCCCAGGACCACTGTGTTTCCCCAGGGATCAATCATTATAATCTTAGCCCTGCAGAGGTTGACTCTATTGCTGAAGGTGCAGCAGCCTCACTGAGAATCATGCTTGATTCTGTTGCCCGCCTGAAAAAGAAAATAGTAAATCAGAGGAGGTGTGCCCCCTGGTATGATTCACATATCAGGACCCTCAAGCAGAAAGTGCGAAGATTAGAAAGAAAGTGGCATTCTTGTAAAATAGACAGCTATCATGTAGCCTGGAAAGACTGTCTAGTAGTTTACAAAAAAGGCTAGAACAGCTTATTTTTCTTCTTTAATTGAGGAAAATAAGAGCAACGGCAGGTTTCTTTTCAGCACTGTGGCAGCAACCAAGAGTTGCAGTGTTTTAGACCCACATATCCCCTCTTCCCTTAGTGGTGAAGATTTCATGAGCTTCTTCACTGATAAAGTTCTAGCTACCAGGCCATCCCCACAACTGGACCATCACCAGATGTGTTGAGTGTGGGAACAGACAGGGTCTCCAACGAGCCCTTAAACTCCTTCATCCCTATATATTTTTCTGAGGCGTCTTCGCTAATTCAGAAATCCAAGTCAACCACGTGTCTTTTAGATCCCATCCCAACAGACCTGTTGAAGGATGTTTTACCATTGATAGGCAGTTCTATCCTGGACCAGATCAATTGTTTTTAGTGACAGGTTATGTACCCCGGTCCTACAAGGTGGCAGCGATTAAACCGTTGCTTAAAAAACCATCACTGGATCCTGACGTGTTAGCACATTATAGGCCGATATCCAACCTTCCTTTTATTTCTAAAATTCTTGAGAAGGTGGTGGTGACTCAGTTACTGGAGCACCTGCAGAGAAACAGTCTGTTTGAGATGTTTCAGTCAGACTTTAGAGCTCACCACAGCACAGAAACAGCACTTCTTAAAGATTATCTTCTTATAGCTTCAGATCATGGACTGGTTTCTATGCTGGTTCTGCTGGACCTCGGTGCTGCTTTTGATACAGTTGATCACAGCATCCTGTTACAGAGACTGGAACATGTGGTTGGGATTAAAGGGACAGCACTAGACTGGTTTAGATCATATTTATTAGATAGATACCAGGTTGCTCATGACCATGGTGTTCCCTCTTACAGTAGGGTTAGCCATGGAGCCACAAGGTTCTGTACTTGGACCAATCCTTTTCACCTTGTACAGGCTTCCCTTAGGGAACATTATTTGGCAGCATGGGATAAATTTTCATTGTAATGCTGATGACACTCAGCTTTATTTATCCATGAAACCAGAGGAGACAGAGAAGTTAGTGAAGCTTCATAACTCCTGTACTGGTGTCTCTTCATTGGCTGCCTGTTAAATTTAGAATAATTTTTAAAACCCTTGACCTACAAGGTCCTCAGAGGCCTAACTCTATCCGACCTGGAGGAGATAGTGTCACCTTACCAGCCCAATAGACCACTCCGCTCTCAGAACGCTGGTCTACTTGTGGTTCCCAGAGTCTTTGGGAGTAGATTGGGGCGCCGAGCATTTAGCTACCAGGCTCCCCTGCTATGGAACCAGCTCCCTGTCCAGGTACGGGAGGCTGACTCCATCTCTACTTTTAAAATGAGGCTTAAAACCTACCTCTTTGAAAAAGCTTATTGTTACTAACCTTGTAGTTCCCGTTACTATCATAGACAGACAAATTATCATACTTAGGGGGTCGTCTAATCACTAGGTTAAGATATTAGGTATGCTGCTATAGGCCGAAGCTGCCGGGGTCCAGAAACAGGATTACCTGACAGGCCTCTGTCACCATACTGGTCATGGTTTGGTTTCCTCTCCTCTCCTCTGCTTCATTAGTAGACTAGTGATGCTATTTCTTGTGTAGTTTTTCAGCCCCCCCCCCCTCTGTATTCATTTACAGGTATCGTCGCCTTCAGAGCTGCATAATGACCTCCGACCCCGCTGCCCCACTCAACCAGCAGCTTATTCAATATAATGAATTTCTGTGTTTATTTCTATGATCTACACACCATAGATCCAGCATATAAACCAGTCCATGATCTGAACCTTCCTGTCTTCTCCTCTCCCCTCTTCTCCCCTCTTCTCTTCTCCTCTCTTCCCCTCTCTTCTCCCCTCTTCTCCTCTCCCCTCTTCTCCTCTGTACTCTCCTCCTCTCCTCTCCTGCCTATTTTATCCTCTACCGATTCTATCCTCCACGTGTCCTCCCTCTCCACCTCTCTCTCGACCCAGCCGTCCATCAGCAGGAGTGTCCCCCGAAATGAGTCCTGCTCATATAGGTTTCTTCCTGTAAAAGTGGACTTTTTCCTTGCCACTGTTGCTTGTCTGGGGTTAGGCCCTGGGATTCTGTAAAGTGCCTTGGATCAATTTTTGATTGTAAGAATACGCTGTGTAAATAAAGAATGATTGATTGCCAAAACAGCTTTTTCAAACCGAGAGAAGTGTGATTTATTCCACAGGACTGCGTAAATTCATGTTTGCTTATGTGCAAAACCTTGACTTACAGAAGGTGGAGTGAAAATAACCCGTTTTTTAACGTTCCTTTTAAAATTAAATGACTTTTTAACATCAAAGTGGTTTTTGACCAACGTGTGATTTATTCCGCAGACCTGCACAGGACTGCGTAAATTCATGTTTGTTTATGTGTAGCCAGCTGTGAGCACCACAAAGAGATGGACCAGTGAGGCTGTGGAGGAGCTGCGCATGTGCCGAGACACAACTGACTGGGACATGTTCAAAGGGGCCACACATGATCTGGATGAGTACACGGACACTGTGACCTCATATATCCACTTTTGTGAGGAGCGCATTCTACCAGCGCGCACTAGGGTGAGTTACTCCAACGACAAGCCCTGGTTCACACCAAAACTCAGACAGATCAGGAAAGAAAAGGAAGCAGCGCTGAAAAGTGGAGACAGAGACTGCTACAGAGAGGCCAAATACCGGTTTAGCAAGGAGCTGAGGAGAGCTAAATCTGCGTATTCAGAGAAACTTCAGCAGCAGTTTACTGCTAACGACTCTGCTTCTGTGTGGAGAGGCCTGAGACAGATCACCAACTACAGGCCTCAGGCTTCAAAGGGTCAGGAAGACAAAGAGTCTGTCCCTCCACTACGCCCGCTTTGACACCTCGTCAGCCGCGCCCAACACCTCCCCTCCCCCCAGCGTCACTGCCCCCATGGACCTCACTCCATCAAAGGCAGTCCCCCCCCTTCACTCACCATCAGTGAACAGGATGTGCGTAGGCAGTTTGCCAGGTTAGCAAGGCCCCTGGCCCGGACGGCGTGTCTCCTTCCACCCTGAGGCACTGCGCAGAGGAGCTGACTCCTGTCTTTACAGACATCTTCAACTCCTTCCTGGAGTCGTGCCAGGTGCCTGCCTGCCTAAAAACTTTACCCTGTCCCCAAGAAGCCACGGATCACTGGACTTAACGACTACAGACCTGTGGCGCTCACCTCTGTAGTCATGAAGTCCTTAGAGCGCCTGATCCTTCCACACCTCAAATCCATCACCACCCCCCTTCTGGATCCACTGCAGTTCGCCTACAGAGCCAACAGATCTGTGGACGACCAAGTGACTTATCACTTAAGCACTATGTACAGCACTTCCTACTGCTTCCTTTTGCACATATAGGTCTTAGTATCTTATTCTTGTGTTTTTTGTATATAGGGTATTCTATGTTAAATGCTGCAGCGTCTCACTGAGACAAATTCCTAGTTTGTGTAATACCACGTACAACATGAACAATGGCAATAAACCTGATTCTGATACTGATTCTGACAACCTTGAATTACATAAGGTGAAGTGAAAATAACCTGTTTTTTAACTTTCATTTTAAAATTATATGACGTTTTTAACATTAGTGAATTATTCCACAGTACTGCACAGTTCTGCGTAAATTCATGTTTGCCTGTGTGCACAACGTGGAATTACATGAGGTGAAGTGAAAAGAACCCGTTTATTACCTTTCCTTTTAAAATGAAATGACTTTTTTCACATTAACGCACCTTTGCCAAAACAGCTGTTAAAGACCGAGGGAAGATGGGTTTTGACCAAAGTGTGTTTTATTCAACAGGACTGCACAGGACTGCGTAACTCCATGTTTGCTTATGTGCAAAACGTTGAATTACATTAGGTGAAGTGAAAATAACCTGTTTTTTAACGTTCATTTTAAAATTACATGACTTTTTTCGCATTAGTGAATTATTCCAGACTACTGCACAGGACTGCGTAAATTCATGTTTGGCTAAGTGCAAAACGTGGAATTACATAAGGGGAATTGAAAAAAAACATTATTTAACTTTCCTTTTAACATTATATGACTTTTTTCACATTAGTGAATTATTCCACAATACTGTTCAGGACTGCGTAAATTCATGTTAGCCCGTGTGCAAAACGTGGAATTACATAAACTGAAGTGAAAATAACCTGTTTTTTAACTTTCATTTTAAAAGTACATGACTTTTTTCTCATTAGTGAATTATTCCACAATACTGTTCAGGACTGCGTAAATTCATGTTTGCCTGTGTGTAAAACGTGGAATGACATAAGGTGAAGTGAAAAGAACCTGTTTTTTAACTTTCATTTTAAAATTATATGACATTTTTAACATTAATGAATTATTGCACAATACTGTTCAGGACTGCGTAAATTCATGTTTGCGTGTGTGCAAAACGTGGAATTACATAAGGTGAAGTGAAAATAACCTGTTTTTTAACTTTCATTTTAAAATTAAATGACTTTTTTCTCATTAGTGAATTATTCCACAGTACTGCACAGTTCTGCGTAAATTCATGTTTGCCTGTGTGCAAAACATGGAATTACATAAGGTGAAGTGAAAATAACCTGTTTTTTAACTTTCATTTTAAAATTACATGACTTTTTTCTCATTAGTGAATTATTCCACAATACTGCACAGGACTGCGTAAATTCATGTTTGGCTATGTGCAAAACGTTGGATTATATAAGGTGAAGGGAAAATAACCTGTTTTTTAACTTTCATTTTAAAATTATATGACTTTTTTCACAGTAGTGAATTATTCCAGACTACTGCACAGGACTGCGTAAATTCATGTTTGGCTAAGTGCAAAACGTGGAATTATATAAGGAGAATTGAAAAAAAAACATTATTTAACTTTCCTTTTAAAATTATATGACTTTTTTCACATTAGTGAATTATTCCACAATACTGTTCAGGACTGCGTAAATTCATGTTAGCCCGTGTGCAAAACGTGGAATTACATAAACTGAAGTGAAAATAACCTGTTTTTTAACTTTCATTTTAAAAGTACATGACTTTTTTCTCATTAGTGAATTATTCCACAATACTGTTCAGGACTGCGTAAATTCATGTTTGCCTGTGTGTAAAACGTGGAATGACATAAGGTGAAGTGAAAAGAACCTGTTTTTTAACTTTCATTTTAAAATTATATGACATTTTTAACATTAATGAATTATTGCACAATACTGTTCAGGACTGCGTAAATTCATGTTTGCGTGTGTGCAAAACGTGGAATTACATAAGGTGAAGTGAAAAGAACCTGTTTTTTAACTTTCATTTTAAAATTAAATGACTTTTTTCTCATTAGTGAATTATTCCACAGTACTGCACAGTTCTGCGTAAATTCATGTTTGCCTGTGTGCAAAACATGGAGTTACATAAGGTGAAGTGAAAATAACCTGTTTTTTAACTTTCATTTTAAAATTACATGACTTTTTTCTCATTAGTGAATTATTCCAGACTACTGCACAGGACTGCGTAAATTCATGTTTGGCTATGTGCAAAACGTTGAATTTACATAAGAGGAATTGAAAAAACCCGTTTTTTAACTTTCATTTTAAAATTACATGACTTTTTTCACATTAGTGAATTATTCCACAATACTGTTCAGGACTGTGTAAATTCATGTTTGCCTGTGTGCAAAACGTGGAATTACATAAGGTGAAGTGAAAAGAACCTGTTTTTTAACTTTCATTTTAAAATTATATGACGTTTTTAACATTCGTGAATTATTCCACAGTACTGCACAGTTCTGCGTAAATTCATGTTTGCCTGTGTGCACAACGTGGAATTACATTAGGTGAAGTGAAAACAACCCGTTTATTACCTTTCTTTTTAAAATGAAATGACTTTTTTTCACATGAGCGCACCTTTGCCAAAACAGCTGTTTCAGACCAAGGGAAGATGGGTTTTGACTAAAGTGTGTTTTATTCAACAGGACTGCACAGGACTGCGTAACTCCATGTTTGCTTATGTGCAAAACGTTGAATTACATTAGGTGAAGTGAAAATAACCTGTTTTTTAACTTTCATTTTAAAATTACATGCCTTTTTCACATTAGTGAATTATTCCACAGTACTGCACAGGACTGCGTAAATAATGTTTGGCTATGTGCAAAACGTGGAATTACATAAGGTGAAGTGAAAATAACCCGTTTTTTAACTTTCATTTGAAAATTATATGACTTTTTTCACATTAGTGAATTGTTCCAGACTACTGCACAGGACTGCGTAAATTCATGTTTGGCTAAGTGCAAAACGTGGAATTACATAAGGGGAATTGAAAAAAACCCATTATTTAACTTTCCTTTTAACATTATATGACTTTTTTCACATTAGTGAATTATTCCACAATACTGTTCAGGACTGCGTAAATTCATGTTAGCCCGTGTGCAAAACGTGGAATTAAATAAACTGAAGGGAAAACAACCTGTTTTTTAACTTTCATTTTAAAATTATATGACTTTTTTCACATTAGTGAATTATTCCACAGTACTGTTCAGGACTGCGTAAATTCATGTTTGCCTGTGTGCAAATCATGGAAATACATAAGGTGAAGTGAAAATAACCTGTTTTTTAACTTTCATTTTAAAAGTACATGACTTTTTTCTCATTAGTAAATTATTCCACAATACTGTTCAGGACTGCGTAAATTCATGTTTGGCAATGTGCAAAACGTTGAATTACATAAGACGAATTGGAAAAAAAACACGTTTTTTAACTTTCCTTTTAAAATTATATGACATTTTTAACATTAATGAATATTCCACAATACTGTTCAGGACTGCGTAAATTAATGTTTGCCTGTGTGCACAACGTGGAATTACATGAGGTGAAGTGAAAACAACCCGTTTATTACCTTTCCTTTTAAAATGAAATGACTTTTTTCACGACTGCACTTTTGCCAAAACAGCTGTTTCCGACCAAGGGAAGATGGGTTTTGACCAAAGAATGTTTTATTCCACAGGACTGCACAGGACTACGTAATTTCATGTTTGCACATGTGGAAAACGTTGGATTACATAAGGTGAAGTGAAGATAACCTGTTTTTTAACTTTCCTTTTAAAATTAAATGACTTTTTTCTCAGTAGTGCATTATTCCACAGTACTGCATAGTTCTGCGTAAATTCATGTTTGCCTGTGTGCAAAACATGGAATTACATAAGGTGAAGTGAAAACAACTTGTGTTTTAACTTTCCTTTTAAAATTATATGACTTTTTTCACATTTGTGAATTATTCAAGACTATTGCACAGGGCTGCGTAAATTCATGTTTGGCTACGTGCAAAACGTTGAATTACATAAGGGGAATTGAAAAAACCCCGATTTTTAACTTTCCTTTTAAAATTATATTACTTTTTCACATTAGTGAATTTTTCCACAATATTATTCAGGACTGCGTAAATTCATTTTTGCCTGTGTGCAAAATGTGGAATTACATAAGGTGAAGTAAACACAACCCGTTTTTTAACTTTCCTTTTAAAATTAAATGACTTTTTTCACATTAGTGCACTTCTGCCAAAATAGCTGATTCAGACCGAGGGAAGATGGGTTTTGACCAAAGCGTGTTTTATTCCACAGGACTGCACAGTGTTGGATTGCAGTAGCTCCAGCCTACCAGTTGCTAATCCGCGTGTTCGTTAAATGAAGATCTCGAGAAAATAACTGCCAATTTCAAAATGTATTTGACAATAGAACCAATTCAAGATACAAATATTATAGAGCTCCGGGCCAGTTCATATCCCTAGAATAACAGAGTTATCGTCAGGGCATGAAGTCTGACTGCCTAACTATCCCTCGACCCAGTCTTTTACACAACACAGATGTAAATTCAATGTCCTTGTAGTCCAATCCGGTTCTCTTGGTTCGATGATCTCGTCCTCTTCCTCCAATCCTGGTTGATGTTGGTGTCCGTCCTTCCTCCAGCGTCTCCCCCGATGGCCAGTTGAAAAGTTCATCTTCTCCCTGAAAGTAGATCTTACCACCCCCAGCGTGATGTCCCGCTTTCTACTGGATGATTTACCACCCACCACTTTGCTGGTTCCTGAGACCCCACTATCTAAACAACCGCATCCCGTCGTAAAACGTCCCTAATGTGTGTTACCATTAATAAATGAGTCCACCATGCCTAACTCCTAAGAGAAGACAGGAACAAATGTTAACAAGTTACAGACACTCTACAATTCCCCCTTTTGGCCTAGCCTACGCTAGGCCAACACTAACAACTCACTTACAGCTCCCTATGACCTCACACAGGTCACACTGAAATGTGGTGTCACTCCCTTTGATGTAATCCAGGATCACCCCTGTATAACCCAGGCAGATCTCCCCCTTTTTACCTTAAGATCCTGCCCACAACGCACACCATATCAGAATCTTAATCATTGCGTCGTCTCCTTCAGATGTTCCCGGATCTGTCCAAGGGTTCTCTGTGGGTTATCTGCTGGGGTACACTGAGTCCAGTGTTACCAGAAGTCACCTTTTCCTTTCAGACGGACAGCATGTGAGGTCCGCTCTGTCACTTCAAAGGGACCAGTCCACCTGGGCTCTCAAGAGGACCCACTCCACTGTGTGTGGAATTCCTGAGTCCTCTGCCGATGTACTTATAGAGTTGACCTGTTGGGAGAAAACTGAGAGGGTCGCTTTTAGTTAATCAAAATATGGTTTATATCTCAGAAATGATGATGGATTGGTCAATGGATTTTCCGCTCCTGGTCCCAGAAAGGAGACACCCCTCTTGAGCCCATAGGGGGTGCATCCTGTCCGGGAACTAACTGAGCTCCCTACTGACATCAGGGCTATTGGAAGCGCCTGTGTCCACTTCATTCCACTGTGAGCACATATCTTGCCAATTTTGCTCTTCAGTGTCTGTTTCATTCCTTCTACCTTCCCTTGTGATTGTGGATGATAGACGGCGCCAAATGCATGTTTAAGGCCTAGTGCCTTTTCTACTTCTCGTAAGTCTCTGTTCTTGAAATGCATTCCATTGTCAGACCTAATTTGTTTCGGGAAACCACCATTTTAATTAATCAAAATTTAATAACGCTTTTTGCATCTTCTAATTTTATGGGAACCGCCTCTGGGCAGCCGGTGTATGCATCCACCGCCACCAAGAGGTATCAGAACCCATTAACCCTATCTATCATGTGGTATTCCCTCAGTGTGTCAGGCCGTGGGCCTCTTCCAGAACAGCATCTATCAGACCTAGCGGGAAAACAGGTCTTCCGTCTGGGCCCCGCCAAATGCCTTCGACTTCACAGCCCCCTTTTCCTTCCAAACTCTTCTTCATGTGGAGAAGCTCCCTCTTGATCACAACCCAGTCTCTCCCTGTTGTATCTTGGAAGGATCTCATGAACTGTCTTATCTGTTAACACCAAATTATAAATTGGTTTATAACCTGCCGCCTTCTTTGCTGCCTGGTCTGCCGCCTCATTATCTTTTCCCTCTACAGAATCCTCCCTGCTATGACCTTTGCATTTTACGACTGCAACCTCCTCTGGTTCCATGAGTGCCTGTACCACATGCCTCATCTCTGGTTCATGTTTTATAGGAGAGCCTGATGCTGTGTTAAACCCTGTCCGCAACCATTGACAAAGTTCTAACTGTATGGCTCCCACTACATAATCTGTGTAGATAGTGACTCTCTTTCCCTTAGGTATTTCCAATGCCCTGATAACTGCCTTCAACAACTCTGCTAGTTGTACTGACTTTACCTATTATCGTTCCTGTTTCCACTTCCTCAAAACCTTCTCCCGACTTTCTAATATCCACTCTCAATTTTACATTTCTCTTCACTTTTCCTCACATCTATGTGGTTCACCCTCTCCCATACCATCTGCCATGTTAATCTATTCATGTGTGTATGTTATGTGTGGTGCAGTTAAAATCTTATCCATCCTAATCTGTTTAAGTAAAGTCATGGTGAATACTGCTGAACTAACCAGTGCTACCACACTATGTGTTATAAGAACTTTCAAAGCGTGACCCATCACTAAATGTGCTGTTTTCTGTAAAAGTTTTGCTACCCCTGCTACATGCTTCAGTATTATACTTGAATATCCTAATACTTTCCTTTCACCCCCTTTTTCTGAAAGAGAACACAATTTACTGTATGTTCTCCTTCAGAAACATCCAAAAGAAAGTGTCCATATAATCCAGAACTGCTAAATGTACGGCTGTGGGGAGTGCCTGTTTAGGAATATATGGGTTAGGAACTGTCACTGTGGGTGTTGTTACAATAGAATTAATTTGCCTCAAATCATGAGCCATCCTATATTTACCTTTCTCCTGCTTCTCAACTGGCAAAATAAGAGTATTCCATGCTGAAGTGGAACGCTCAAGAACCCCAGAGGTTAACAGCTCTTCTATTGTGTCTTCAATGCCTTCCTCAGCAGGTGATCTGTGTTTATATTGACTCTGTCAGATAGGAGTGTCATCCGAAACTCTAAATGATACAGGGTCAATTGTAGGACACAGCCTGAGGACCACAAGGTTTCTGGTAGTGAATCTAAAACTTGTGCACTGTCTGAATGATCAGTTTTTCCTCTCCCATGAAACCTCTGAATTTGTCGATGTTTTAAAATGACTGAATTAGTGGTTGTGTGCATTATTTTGTAACTCTTTTCTGAAAGAGAATGTAACCAGCCAGGAATCTAAGTCGATGTCCAATCTGTAGCTTTCATTCATTAAGATTTTTCCGTGCCTGGAACTGCGGCATTCCTGAAACCGGCCCCTTACTCCGCGTGTGTATTCCTATCTCCTCCTCCCCCTCTGTGTCTCTGGGCCCTGTCGGTGGTAACCCTCTATAATCAGACTCACTCTCTTCTCCTGATTCTGATTCATAATTTTCCATGCTTGAACCCGAATCTTTGTGTGTTACCATTAATAAATGAGTCCACCATGCCTAACTCCTAAGAGAAGACAGGAACAAATGGTAAAACTCATGTTAACAAGTTACAGACACTCTACAATTCCCCCTTTTGGCCTAGCCTACGCTAGGCCAACACTAACAACTCACTTACAGCTCCCTATGACCTCACACATTAATAAATGAGTCCTTCCTCCAGCGTCTCCCCCGATGGCCAGTTGAAGAGTTCATCTTCTCCCTGAAAGTAGATCTTACCACCCCTAGCGTGATGTCCCGCTTTCTAATGGATGATTTACCACCGACCACTTTGCTGGTTCCTGAGACCCCACTATCTAAACAACCGCATCCCGTCGTAAAACATCCCTAATGTGTGTTACCATTAATAAATGACTCAACCATGCCTAACTCCTAAGAGAAGACAGGAACAAATGGTAAAACTCATGTTAACAAGTTACAGACACTCTACAACAGTTCTGCGTAAATTCATCTTTGCCTGTGTGCAAAACATGGAATTACATAAGGTAAAGTGAAAACAACCCATTTATTACCTTTCCTTTTAAAATGAAATGACTTTTTTCACATGAGCTTACTTTTTCCAAAACAGCTGTTTCAGACCGAGGGAAGATGGGTTTTGATCAAAGTGTGTTTGATTCCACAGGACTACACAGGACGGCGTAACTTCATGTTTACGTATGTGCAAAACGTTGAATTACATTAGGTGAAGTGAAAATAACCTGTTTTTTAACTTTCATTTTAAAAATACATGACTTTTTTCTCATTAGTGAATAATTCCACAGTACTGTACAGGACTGCGTAAATTCATGTTTGGCAATGTGCAAAACGTTGAATTCCATAAGGGGAATTGAAAAAAAAACGTTTTTTAACTTTCCTTTTAAAATTATATGACTTTTTTCACATTAGTGAATTATTCCACAATACTGTTCAGGACTGCGTAAATTCATGTTTGCCTGCGTGCAAAACGTGGAATTACATAAATTGAAGTGAAAATAACCTGTTTTTTAAGTTTCATTTTAAAATTATATGACGTTTTTAACATTAGTGAATTATTCCACAGTACTGCACAGTTCTGCGTAAATTCATGTTTGCCTGTGTGCAAAACGTGGAATTACATAAGGTGAAGTAAACACAACCCGTTTTTTAACGTTCCTTTTAAAATTAGTGAATTATTCCACGGTACTGTTCAGGACTTTTTTCACATTAGTGCACTTCTGCCAAAATACCTGATTCAGACCGAGGGAAGATGGGTTTTGATCAAAGTGTGTTTTATTCCACAGGACTACACAGGACTGCGTAACTTCATGTTTGCGTATGTGCAAAACGTTGAATTACATTAGGTGAAGTGAAAATAACCTGTTTTTTAACTTTCATTTAAAAAATACATGACTTTTTTCTCATTAGTGAATAATTCCACAGTACTGTACAGGACTGCGTAAATTCATGTTTGGCTATGTGCAAAACGTTGGATTATATAAGGTGAAGGGAAAATAACCTGTTTTTTAACTTTCATTTTAAAATTATATGACTTTTTTCACAGTAGTGAATTATTCCAGACTACTGCACAGGACTGCGTAAATTCATGTTTGGCTAAGTGCAAAACGTTGAATTACATAAGCGGAATTGAAAAAAACCTGTTTTTTAACTTTCCTTTTAAAATTATATGACTTTTTTCACATTAGTGAATTATTCTACAATACTGTTCAGGACTGCGTAAATTCATGTTTGCCTGTGTGCAAAACTTGGAATGACATAAGGTGAAGTGAAAATAACCTGTTTTTTAAGTTTCTTTTTAAAATTATATGACGTTTTTACCATTAGTGAATTCTTCCACAGTACTGCACAGTTCTGCGTGAATTCACGCTTGCCTGTGTGCACAACGTGGAATTACATGAGGTGAAGTGAAAACAACCCGTTTATTACCTTTCCTTTTAAAATGAAATTACTTTTTTCACATGAGTGCACTTTTGCCAAAACAGTTGTTTCCGACCAAGGGAAGATGGGTTTTGACCAAAGTTTGTTTTATTCCACAGGACTGCACAGGATTGCGTAACTTCATGTTTGCTTATGTGCAAAACGTGGAATTACATAAGGTGAAGTGAAAAGAACCTGTTTTCTAACTTTTATTTTAAAATTATATGACGTTTTTAACATTAGTGAATTATTCCAGACTACTGCACAGGACTGCGTAAATTCATGTTTGGCAATGTGCAAAACGTTGAATTCCATAAGGGGAATTGAAAAAAAACCGTTTTTTAACTTTCCTTTTAAAATTATATGACTTTTTTCACATTAGTGAATTATTCCACAATACTGTTCAGGACTGCGTAAATTCATGTTTGGCAATGTGCAAAACGTTGAATTACATTAGGTGAAGTGAAAATAACCTGTTTTTTAACTTTCATTTTAAAAGTAAATGACTTTTTTCTCATTAGTGAATTATTCCACAATACTGCAAAGTTCTGCGTAAATTCATGTTTGCCTGTGTGCAAAACATGGAATTACATAAGGTGAAGTGAAAATAACCTGTTTTTTAACTTTCATTTTAAAATTACATGACTTTTTTCTCATTAGTGAATTATTCCACAATGCTGCACAGGACTGCGTAAATTCATGTTTGGCTATGTGCAAAACGTTGGATTATAAAAGGTGAAGGGAAAATAACCTGTTTTTTAACTTTCATTTTAAAATTATATGACTTTTTTCACAGTAGTGAATTATTCCAGACTACTGCACAGGACTGCGTAAATTCATGTTTGGCTAAGTGCAAAACGTGGAATTACATAAGGGGAATTGAAAAAAAAACATTATTTAACTTTCCTTTTAAAATTATATGACTTTTTTCAAATTTGTGAATTATTCCACAATACTGTTCAGGACTGCGTAAATTCATGTTAGCCCGTGTGCAAAACGTGGAATTACATAAACTGAAGTGAAAATAACCTGTTTTTTAACTTTCATTTTAAAAGTACATGACTTTTTTCTCATTAGTGAATTATTCCACAATACTGTTCAGGACTGCGTAAATTCACGCTTGCCTGTGTGCACAACGTGGAATTACATGAGGTGAAGTGAAAACAACCCGTTTATTACCTTTCCTTTTAAAATGAAATCACTTTTTTCACATGAGTGCACTTTTGCCAAAACAGCTGTTTCCGACCAAGGGAAGATGGGTTTTGACCAAAGTTTGTTTTATTCCACAGGACTGCACAGGACTGCGTAACTTCATGTTTGCTTATGTGCAAAACGTGGAATTACATAAGGTGAAGTGAAAAGAACCTGTTTTCTAACTTTTATTTTAAAATTATATGACGTTTTTAACATTAGTGAATTATTCCAGACTACTGCACAGGACTGCGTAAATTCATGTTTGGCAATGTGCAAAACGTTGAATTTCATAAGGGGAATTGAAAAAAAAACCGTTTTTTAACTTTCCTTTTAAAATTATATGACTTTTTTCACATTAGTGAATTATTCCACAATACTGTTCAGGACTGCGTAAATTCATGTTTGGCAATGTGCAAAACGTTGAATTACATTAGGTGAAGTGAAAATAACCTGTTTTTTAACTTTCATTTTAAAAGTAAATGACTTTTTTCTCATTAGTGAATTATTCCACAGTACTGCACAGTTCTGCGTAAATTCATGTTTGCCTGTGTGCAAAACATGGAATTACATAAGGTGAAGTGAAAATAACCTGTTTTTTAACTTTCATTTTAAAATTACATGACTTTTTTCTCATTAGTGAATTATTCCACAATGCTGCACAGGACTGCGTAAATTCATGTTTGGCTATGTGCAAAACGTTGGATTATATAAGGTGAACGGAAAATAACCTGTTTTTTAACTTTCATTTTAAAATTATATGACTTTTTTCACAGTAGTGAATTATTCCAGACTACTGCACAGGACTGCGTAAATTCATGTTTGGCTAAGTGCAAAACGTGGAATTACATAAGGGGAATTGAAAAAAAACATTATTTAACTTTCCTTTTAAAATTATATGACTTTTTTCACATTTGTGAATTATTCCAGAATACTGTTCAGGACTGCGTAAATTCATGTTAGCCCGTGTGCAAAACGTGGAATTACATAAACTGAAGTGAAAATAACCTGTTTTTTAACTTTCATTTTAAAAGTACATGACTTTTTTCTCATTAGTGAATTATTCCACAATACTGTTCAGGACTGCGTAAATTCATGTTTGCCTGTGTGTAAAACGTGGAATGACATAAGGTGAAGTGAAAAGAACCTGTTTTTTAACTTTCATTTTAAAATTATATGACATTTTTAACATTAATGAATTATTGCACAATACTGTTCAGGACTGCGTAAATTCATGTTTGCATGTGTGCAAAACGTGGAATTACATAAGGTGAAGTGAAAATAACCTGTTTTTTAACTTTCATTTTAAAATTAAATGACTTTTTTCTCATTAGTGAATTATTCCACAGTACTGCACAGTTCTGCGTAAATTCAGTTTTGCCTGTGTGCAAAACATGGAATTACATAAGGTGAAGTGAAAATAACCTGTTTTTTAACTTTCATTTTAAAATTACATGACTTTTTTCTCATTAGTGAATTATTCCACAAAACTGCACAGGACTGCGTAAATTCATGTTTGGCTATGTGCAGAACGTTGGATTATATAAGGTGAAGGGAAAATAACCTGTTTTTTAACTTTCATTTTAAAATTACATGACTTTTTTCACAGTAGTGAATTATTCCAGACTACTGCACAGGACTGTGTAAATTCATGTTTGGCTATGTGCAAAACGTTGAATTTACATAAGAGGAATTGAAAAAAACCCGTTTTTTAACTTTCATTTTAAAATTACATGACTTTTTTCACATTAGTGAATTATTCCACAATACTGTTCAGGACTGTGTAAATTCATGTTTGCCTGTGTGCAAAACGTGGAATTACATAAGGTGAAGTGAAAAGAACCTGTTTTTTAACTTTCATTTTAAAATTATATGAC
Source organism: Lagocephalus sceleratus (assembly GCA_911728415.1). Taxonomy (NCBI): domain Eukaryota; kingdom Metazoa; phylum Chordata; class Actinopteri; order Tetraodontiformes; family Tetraodontidae; genus Lagocephalus; species Lagocephalus sceleratus. The sequence continues at coordinate 46,101 of CAJVRN010000154.1, forward strand.
GTTTTTAACATTCGTGAATTATTCCACAGTACTGCACAGTTCTGCGTAAATTCATGTTTGCCTGTGTGCACAACGTGGAATTACATTAGGTGAAGTGAAAACAACCCGTTTATTACCTTTCTTTTTAAAATGAAATGACTTTTTTCACATGAGCGCACCTTTGCCAAAACAGCTGTTTCAGACCAAGTGAAGATGGGTTTTGACCAAAGTGTGTTTTATTCAACAGGACTGCACAGGACTGCGTAACTCCATGTTTGCTTATGTGCAAAACGTTGAATTACATTAGGTGAAGTGAAAATAACCTGTTTTTTAACTTTCATTTTAAAATTACATGACTTTTTTCTCATTAGTGAATTATTCCACAGTACTGCACAGGACTGCGTAAATAATGTTTGGCTATGTACAAAACATGGAATTACAGAAGGTAAAGTGAAAATAACCCGTTTTTTAACTTTCATTTGAAAATTATATGACTTTTTTCACATTAATGAATTATTCCAGACTACTGCACAGGACTGCGTAAATTTATGTTTGGCTAAGTGCAAAACGTGGAATTACATAAGGGGAATTGAAAAAAAAACATTATTTAACTTTCCTTTTAAAATTATATGACTTTTTTCACATTAGTGTATTATTCAAGACTATTGCACAGGGCTGCGTAAATTCATGTTTGGCTACGTGCAAAACGTTGAATTACATAAGGGGAATTGAAAAAACCCCGATTTTTAACTTTCCTTTTAAAATTATATTACTTTTTTCACATTAGTGAATTATTCCACAATATTATTCAGGACTGCGTAAATTCATTTTTGCCTGTGTGCAAAACGTGGAATTACATAAGGTGAAGTAAACACAACCCGTTTTTTAACTTTCCTTTTAAAATTAAATGACTTTTTTCACATTAGTGCACTTCTGCCAAAATAGCTGATTCAGACCGAGGGAAGATGGGTTTTGACCAAAGCGTGTTTTATTCCACAGGACTGCACAGTGTTGGATTGCAGTAGCTCCAGCCTACCAGTTGCTAATCCGCGTGTTCGTTAAATGAAGATCTCGAGAAAATAACTGCCAATTTCAAAATGTATTTGACAATAGAACCAATTCAAGATACAAATATTATAGAGCTCCGGGCCAGTTCATATCCCTAGAATAACAGAGTTATCGTCAGGGCATGAAGTCTGACTGCCTAACTATCCCTCGACCCAGTCTTTTACACAACACAGATGTAAATTCAATGTCCTTGTAGTCCAATCCGGTTCTCTTGGTTCGATGATCTCGTCCTCTTCCTCCAATCCTGGTTGATGTTGGTGTCCGTCCTTCCTCCAGCGTCTCCCCCGATGGCCAGTTGAAAAGTTCATCTTCTCCCTGAAAGTAGTAATCTTACCACCCCCAGCGTGATGTCCCGCTTTCTAATGGATGATTTACCACCCACCACTTTGCTGGTTCCTGAGACCCCACTATCTAAACAACCGCATCCCGTCGTAAAACGTCCCTAATGTGTGTTACCATTAATAAATGAGTCCACCATGCCTAACTCCTAAGAGAAGACAGGAACAAATGTTAACAAGTTACAGACACTCTACAATTCCCCCTTTTGGCCTAGCCTACGCTAGGCCAACACTAACAACTCACTTACAGCTCCCTATGACCTCACACAGGTCACACTGAAATGTGGTGTCACTCCCTTTGATGTAATCCAGGATCACCCCTGTATAACCCAGGCAGATCTCCCCCTTTTTACCTTAAGATCCTGCCCACAACGCACACCATATCAGAATCTTAATCATTGCGTCGTCTCCTTCAGATGTTCCCGGATCTGTCCAAGGGTTCTCTGTGGGTTATCTGCTGGGGTACACTGAGTCCAGTGTTACCAGAAGTCACCTTTTCCTTTCAGACGGACAGCATGTGAGGTCCGCTCTGTCACTTCAAAGGGACCAGTCCACCTGGGCTCTCAAGAGGACCCACTCCACTGTGTGTGGAATTCCTGAGTCCTCTGCCGATGTACTTATAGAGTTGACCTGTTGGGAGAAAACTGAGAGGGTCGCTTTTAGTTAATCAAAATATGGTTTATATCTCAGAAATGATGATGGATTGGTCAATGGATTTTCCGCTCCTGGTCCCAGAAAGGAGACACCCCTCTTGAGCCCATAGGGGGTGCATCCTGTCCGGGAACTAACTGAGCTCCCTACTGACATCAGGGCTATTGGAAGCGCCTGTGTCCACTTCATTCCACTGTGAGCACATATCTTGCCAATTTTGCTCTTCAGTGTCTGTTTCATTCCTTCTACCTTCCCTTGTGATTGTGGATGATAGACGGCGCCAAATGCATATTTAAGGCCTAGTGCCTTTTCTACTTCTCGTAATTCTCTGTTCTTGAAATGCATTCCATTGTCAGACCTAATTTGTTTCGGGAAACCACCATTTTAATTAATCAAAATTTAATAACGCTTTTTGCATCTTCTAATTTTATGGGAACCGCCTCTGGGCAGCCGGTGTATGCATCCACCGCCACCAAGAGGTATCAGAACCCATTAACCCTATCTATCATGTGGTATTCCCTCAGTGTGTCAGGCCGTGGGCCTCTTCCAGAACAGCATCTATCAGACCTAGCGGGAAAACAGGTCTTCCGCCTGGGCCCCGCCAAATGCCTTCGACTTCACAGCCCCCCTTTTCCTTCCAAACTCTTCTTCATGTGGAGAAGCTCCCTCTTGATCACAACCCAGTCTCTCCCTGTTGTATCTTGGAAGGATCTCATGAACTGTCTTATCTGTTAACACCAAATTATAAATTGGTTTATAACCTGCCGCCTTCTTTGCTGCCTGGTCTGCCGCCTCATTATCTTTTCCCTCTACAGAATCCTCCCTGCTATGACCTTTGCATTTTACGACTGCAACCTCCTCTGGTTCCATGAGTGCCTGTACCACATGCCTCATCTCTGGTTCATGTTTTATAGGAGAGCCTGATGCTGTGTTAAACCCTGTCCGCAACCATTGACAAAGTTCTAACTGTATGGCTCCCACTACATATGCCGAATCTGTGTAGATAGTGTGACTCTCTTTCCCTTAGGTATTTCCAATGCCCTGATAACTGCCTTCAACAACTCTGCTAGTTGTACTGACTTTACCTATTATCTTTCCTGTTTCCACTTCCTCAAAACCTTCTCCCGACTTTCTAATATCCACTCTCACTTTTACATTTCTCTTCACTTTTCCTCACATCTATGTGGTTCACCCTCTCCCATACCATCTGCCATGTTAATCTATTCATGTGTGTATGTTATGTGTGGTGCAGTTAAAATCTTATCCATCCTAATCTGTTTAAGTAAAATCATGGTGAATACTGCTGAACTAACCAGTGCTACCACACTATGTGTTATAAGAACTTTCAAAGCGTGACCCATCACTAAATGTGCTGTTTTCTGTAAAAGTTTTGCTACCCCTGCTACATGCTTCAGTATTATACTTGAATATCCTAATACTTTCCTTTCACCCCCTTTTTCTGAAAGAGAACACCATTTACTGTATGTTCTCCTTCAGAAACATCCAAAAAGAAAGTATCCATATAATCCAGAACTGCTAAATGTACGGCTGTGGGGAGTGCCTGTTTAGGAATATATGGGTTAGGAACTGTCACTGTGGGTGTTGTTACAATAGAATTAATTTGCCTCAAATCATGAGCCATCCTATATTTACCTTTCTCCTGCTTCTCAACTGGCAAAATAAGAGTATTCCATGCTGAAGTGGAACGCTCAAGAACCCCAGAGGTTAACAGCTCTTCTATTGTGTCTTCAATGCCTTCCTCAGCAGGTGGTCTGTGTTTATATTGACTCTGCCAGATAGGAGTGTCATCCGAAACTCTAAATGATACAGGGTCAATTGTAGGACACAGCCCCACATCTGTCGGGCCTGAGGACCACAAGGTTTCTGGTAGTGAATCTAAAACTTGTGCACTGTCTGAATGATCAGTTTTTCCTCTCCCATGAAACCTCTGAATTTGTCGATGTTTTAAAATGACTGAATTAGTGGTTGTGTGCATTATTTTGTAACTCTTTTCTGAAAGAGAATGTAACCAGCCAGGAATCTAAGTCGATGTCCAATCTGTAGCTTTCATTCATTAAGATTTTTCCGTGCCTGGAACTGCGGCATTCCTGAAACCGGCCCCTTACTCCGCGTGTGTATTCCTATCTCCTCCTCCCCCTCTGTGTCTCTGGGCCCTGTCGGTGGTAACCCTCTATAATCAGACTCACTCTCTTCTCCTGATTCTGATTCATAATTTTCCATGCTTGAACCCTAATCTTTTTCATACCTTTCTGTCTGTCCTTCACTAGGCTCCTGAATTTCCAACTCTCCTACAAATTTAGCCGGAATTTTGAGGGTATCTATCTTATTCTCACTCTCCTCTTTATCACTGGCATAAATGACTCTTGCTTTCTCCTCCCTGCGCTCAGCCCTAGCAAATCCTCCTGAGGGATCAATTCTCCTAACTTGTTTTGTTTGATTCCTTGATGTTTTGAAGATATTCGATGTAGATTTTTGAATATCCTGTTTTTTTAATATAGTTTGTTGGGAGATTTTAGGGCGAACCACTTGACCTTCCTCTCTACATTCATTTCTTCCTGACTTATCTCCAACCTCTTCTTGTCCCTTCTTAATCCTCCTTACCTGTCTTCTAAGTTCCCACACTGTCTCTCGCAATTCCTGCAGTTCTTCATCCTTGTCCACATCTAACTGACCACTATTAATAGTCAAAACTGGCAATTGATATGGGGGTGGGGAAGAGGTAGTCGGTAATGATGGGTAAAGATTACTGTTAAGTATCAATTTAAGATTTGGATCTTCTAATGGAGGCTTCTCAACATTAGGCACCCGTGTAACCCCCCTAGATCTGCAGTTGTGCACTGCTGCACATACCACAGCCACCAGATGTATCCTTCTACGCTTCTCTTCTAACTCCTTACCCTGTTTTTTCCATGATTTTCCTGCTATAAAACCTGATTTGGGATTTTCAAGATGATCCTGTAATTTAGTATGAATTTCCGATTCCCACTTACACAATTTCTCAGCCAAATTAACCTTCACGCCTGGAGGGGGAAGTTTCTTTTTCTTCTGAGCTTCCTTCCACAACTTTTTTATTGCGTCTAATTCTCTTTCCCTGTCTTCTTTTTTCATGCCACTCACAACCTGATCAAGAGTCCACTTCCACTGTTCCTCCACAGACCGAGGATAGGGAGAACTTTCTCCCTGATCCCAACACGCTTCTCCACATTCCAGTTCCATCTTTAGCTGTACTCCCAAGTGAGATTGAATGTGAATGACTCCGACGGTCAACTCAGTGCCTCAGTGAAACAAGCTTCTAGATCAACTCTGTTGATCCGGTTCCACTCTGGGGGTTAATTCCCAAGGACAAAGAGCCTTTTAATTCACGTTCACTCTAGCACTTTTCCAACCCACACAAAACACAAACTCGGGCGTCGGGAGTGTCCGTCCCGTCAACTGCGCTCCGAGCCCCAACCCAATTTTATATTTTATTTATTTATTTATTTTTTATTATTATTATTTTTTTTTTAATATACTCTTTCTTATATACAATACACAATACAACACAATACTATTTCCCGTTTACTCTAACAACTCCAATTTTACCGACTATAACCGTATTTACGGACTCTACTCGTTCAATTTACTTATTTATTGACGGCCTCTAACCGTAACTCGTTTATCGACGGCCTCCAACCGTTACCTCTTTTTCCTGACGGACTCTAACCGCACTTTCTACTGACGGACTCTAACCGCACTTTCTACTGACGGACTCTAACCGCACTTTCTACTGACGGACTCTAACCGTACTTTTCACTGACGGCCTCCAACCGTACTTTTCACTGACGGCCTCCAACCGTACTTTTCACTGACGGCCTCCAACCGTACTTTTCTTCTGACGTCTTTTCACTAACAACTATATTTGTATCTGGAATTTATAACTAGGACACCTCACTTGACAGTGACGACAAATCTTTTGGAAATTGCCAATGTGCAGAGCTTTGATTAAACAGGCGCCTGCTTACCTTCTTGTTAGGGTACCCTTTGTCGTCAGTTGTCCTCTGAAGTGACCGTCGTTCAATTCTTTGCCTCAGATGATTTCTCAGTCTTCATCACGTCGGGGTCACCAAATTGTTGGATTGCAATAGCTCCAGCCTACCATTTGCTAATCCGCGTGTTCGTTAAATGAAGATCTCGAGAAAATAACTGCCAATTTCAAAATGTATTTGACAATAGAACCAATTCAAGATACAAATATTACAGAGCTCCGGGCCAGTTCATATCCCTAGAATAACAGAGTTATCGTCAGGGCATGAAGTCTGACTGCCTAACTATCCCTCGACCCAGTCTTTTACACAACACAGATGTAAATTCAATGTCCTTGTAGTCCAATCCGGTTCTCTTGGTTCGATGATCTCGTCCTCTTCCTCCAATCCTGGTTGATGTTGGTGTCCGTCCTTCCTCCAGCGTCTCCCCCGATGGCCAGTTGAAGAGTTCATCTTCTCCCTGAAAGTAGATCTTACCACCCCCAGCGTGATGTCCCGCTTTCTAATGGATGATTTACCACCCACCACTTTGCTGGTTCCTGAGACCCCACTATCTAAACAACCGCATCCCGTCGTAAAACATCCCTAATGTGTGTTACCATTAATAAATGAGTCAACCATGCCTAACTCCTAAGAGAAGACAGGAACAAATGGTAAAACTCATGTTAACAAGTTACAGACACTCTACGACAGTTCTGCGTAAATTCATCTTTGCCTGTGTGCAAAACATGGAATTACATAAGGTGAAGTGAAAACAACCCATTTATTACCTTTCCTTTTAAAATGAAATGACTTTTTTCACATGAGCTTACTTTTTCCAAAACAGCTGTTTCAGACCGAGGGAAGATGGGTTTTGATCAAAGTGTGTTTGATTCCACAGGACTAAACAGGACTGCGTAACTTCATGTTTGCGTATGTGCAAAACGTTGAATTACATTAGGTGAAGTGAAAATAACCTGTTTTTTAACTTTCATTTTAAAAATACATGACTTTTTTCTCATTAGTGAATAATTCCACAGTACTGTACAGGACTGCGTAAATTCATGTTTGGCAATGTGCAAAACGTTGAATTCCATAAGGGGAATTGAAAAAAAAACGTTTTTTAACTTTCCTTTTAAAATTATATGACTTTTTTCACATTAGTGAATTATTCCACAATACTGTTCAGGACTGCGTAAATTCATGTTTGCCTGCGTGCAAAACGTGGAATTACATAAATTGAAGTGAAAATAACCTGTTTTTTAACTTTCATTTTAAAATTATATGACGTTTTTAACATTAGTGAATTATTCCACAGTACTGCACAGTTCTGCGTAAATTCATGTTTGCCTGTGTGCAAAACGTGGAATTACATAAGGTGAAGTAAACACAACCCGTTTTTTAACTTTCCCTTTAAAATTAAATGACTTTTTTAACATTAGTGCACTTCTCCCAAAATAGCTGATTCAGACCGAGGGAAGATGGGCTTTGACCAAAGCGTGTTTTATTCCACAGGACTGCACAGTTCTGCGTAAATTCATCTTTGCCTGTGTGCAAAACATGGAATTACATAAGGTGAAGTGAAAACAACCCATTTATTACCTTTCCTTTGATAATGAAATGACTTTTTTCACATGAGCGTACTTTTTCCAAAACAGCTGTTTCAGAGTGAGGGAAGATGGGTTTTGACCAACGTGTTTTATTCCGTAGGACTGTACATGACTGCGTAACTTCATGTTTGCGTATGTGCAAAACGTTGAATTACATTAGGTGAAGTGAAAATAGCCTGTTTTTTAACTGTCCTTTTAAAATTATATGACGTTTTTCACATTAGTGAATTATTCCACAGTACTGCACAGGACTGCGTAACTTCATGTTTGCTTATGTGCAAAACGTTGAATTACATAAGGTGAAGTGAAAACAACCCGTGTTTTAACTTTCCTTTTAAAATTAAATAACTTTTTTCACATTAGTGCACTTTTGCCAAAACAGCTGTTTCAGACCGAGATAAGGTGGTTTTTGACAAAGTGTGTTTTATTCCACAGTACTGCACAGGACTGCATAAATTCATGTTTGCTTATGTGTCAAACGTTAAATTACATAAGGTGAAGTGAAAATAACCTGTTTTTTAACTTTCATTTTAAAATTATATAACTTTTTTCACATTAGTGAATTATTCCACAGTACTGCACAGGACTGCATAAATTCATGTTTGCTTGTGTGTCAAACGTTAAATTACATAAGGCGAAGTGAAAATAACCTGTTTTTTAACTTTCCTTTTAAAATTATATGACTTTTTTCACATTAGTGAATTATTCCACAGTACTGCACAGGACTGCATAAATTCATGTTTGCTTATGTGTCAAACGTTAAATTACATAAGGTGAAGTGAAAATAACCTGTTTTTTAACTTTCCTTTTAAAATTATATGACTTTTTTCACATTAGTGAATTATTCCACAGTACTGCACAGGACTGCGCAAATTCATGTTTGCTTACGTGCAAAACGTGGAATTACATAAGATAAACTGAAAACAACCCGTTTTGTAACTTCCCTCTTGAAATGAAATCACTTTTTTCACATTAGTGCACTTTTGCCAAAACAGCTGTTTCAGACCGAGATAAGGTGTTTTTTGACAAAGTGTGTTTTAGTCCACAGTACTGCACAGGACTGCATAAATTCATGTTTGCTTATGTGTCAAACGTTAAATTACATAAGGTTAAGTGAAAAAAAAACGTTATTTAACTTTCATTTTAAAATTATATGACTTTTTTCACATTCGTGAATTATTCCTGAGTACTGCACAGGACTGCGTAAATTCATGTTTGCTTACGTGCAAAACGTGGAATTACATAAGATAAACTGAAAACAACCCGTTTTGTAACTTCCCTCTTGAAATGAAATCACTTTTTTCACATTAGTGCACTTTTGCCAAAACAGCTGTTTCAGACCGAGATAAGGTGGTTTTTGACAAAGTGTGTTTTATTCCACAGTACTGCACAGGACTGCATAAATTCATGTTTGCTTATGTGTCAAACGTTAAATTACATAAGGTGAAGTGAAAATAACCTGTTTTTTAACTTTCATTTTAAAATTATATGACTTTTTTCACATTAGTGAATTATTCCACAGTACTGCACAGGACTGCGTAAATTCATGTTTGCTTACGTGCAAAACGTGGAATTACACAAGATAAAGTGAAAACAACCCGTCTTGTAACTTCCCTCTTGAACTGAAATCACTTTTTTCACATTAGTGCACTTTTGCCAAAACAGCTGTTTCAGACCGAGATAAGGTGGTTTTTGACAAAGTGTGTTTTATTCCACAGTACTGCACAGGACTGCATAAATTCATGTTTGCTTATGTGTCAAACGTTAAATTACATAAGGTGAAGTGAAAATAACCTGTTTTTTAACTTTCATTTTAAAATTATATGACTTTTTTCACATTAGTGAATTATTCCACAGTACTGCACAGGACTGCGTAAATTCATGTTTGCTTACGTGCAAAACGTGGAATTACATAAGATGAACTGAAAACAACCCATTTTTTAACTTCCTTTTGAAATGAAATCACTTTTTTCACATTAGTGCACTTTTGCCAAAACAGCTGTTTCAGACCGAGATAAGGTGGTTTTTGACAAAGTGTGTTTTATTCCACAGTACTGCACAGGACTGCATAAATTCATGTTTGCTTATGTGTCAAACGTTAAATTACATAAGGTGAAGTGAAAATAACCTGTTTTTTAACCTTCATTTTAAAATTATATGACTTTTTTCACATTAGTGAATTATTCCACAGTACTGCACAGGACTGCGTAAATTCATGTTTGCTTACGTGCAAAACGTGGAATTACACAAGATAAAGTGAAAACAACCCGTCTTGTAACTTCCCTCTTGAACTGAAATCACTTTTTTCACATTAGTGCACTTTTGCCAAAACAGCTGTTTCAGACCGAGATAAGGTGGTTTTTGACAAAGTGTGTTTTATTCCACAGTAATGCACAGGACTGCATAAATTCATGTTTGCTCATGTGTCAAACGTTGAATTACATAAGGGGAAGTGAAAATAACCTGTTTTTTAACTTTAATTTTAAAATTATATGACTTTTTTCACATTAGTGAATTATTCCACAGTACTGCACAGGACTGCGTAAATTCATGTTTGCTTACGTGCAAAACGTGGAATTACATAAGATAAACTGAAAACAACCCGTTTTTTAACTTTCCTCTTCAAAATTAAATCACTTTTTTCACATTAGTGCACTTTTGCCAAAACAGCTGTTTCAGACCGAGATAAGGTGGTTTTTGACAAAGTGTGTTTTATTCCACAGTACTGCACAGGACCACATAAATTCTTGTTTGCTTATGTGTCAAACGTTAAATTGCATGAGGTGAAGTGAAAATAACCTGTTTTTTAACTTTCATTTTAAAATGATATGACTTTTTTCACATTAGTAAATTATTCCACAGTACTGCACAGGACTGCGTAAATTCATGTTTGCTTACGTGCAAAACGTTGAATTACATAAGATAAACTGAAAACAACCCGTTATTTTTAACTTTCCTTTCAAAATTAAATGACTTTTTTCACATTAGTGCACTTTTGCCAAAACAGCTGTTTCAGACCGAGATAAGGTGGTTTTTGACAAAGTGTGTTTTATTCCACAGTACTGCACAGGACTGCATAAATTCATGTTTGCTTATGTGTCAAACGTTAAATTACATAAGGTGAAGTGAAAATAACCTTTTTTAATTTTTTTAACTTTCCATTTTAAAATTATATGACTTTTTTCACATTAGTGAATTATTCCACAGTACTGCACAGGACTGCTTAAATTCATGTTTGCTTACGTGCAAAAAAGTGGAATTACATAAGATAAACTGAAAACAACCCGTTTTGTAACTTCCCTCTTGAAATGAAATCACTTTTTTCACATTAGTGCACTTTTGCCAAAACAGCTGTTTCAGACCGAGATAAGGTGGTTTTTGACAAAGTGTGTTTTATTCCACAGTACTGCACAGGACTGCATGAATTTATGTTTGCTCATGTGTCAAACGTTGAATTACATTAGGGGAAGTGAAAATAACCTATTTTTTAACTTTCCTTTTCAAAGTATATGACTTTTTTCACATTAGTGAGTTATTCCACAGTACTGCACAAGACTGCGTAAATTCATGTTTGCTTACGTGCAAAACGTTGAACTACATGAGATAAACTGAAAACAATCCATTATTTAACTTCCTTTTTGAACTGAAATCACTTTTTTCACATTAGTGCACTTTTGCCAAAACAGCTGTTTCAGACCGAGATAAGGTGGTTTTTGACAAAGTGTGTTTTATTCCACAGTACTGCACAGGACTGCATAAATTCATGTTTGCTTATGTGTCAAACGTTAAATTATATAAGGTGAAGTGAAAATAACCTGTTTTTTAACCTTCATTTTAAAATTATATGACTTTTTTCACATTAGTGAATTATTCCACAGTACTGCACAGGACTGCGTAAATTCATGTTTGCTTACGTGCAAAACGTGGAATTACACAAGATAAAGTGAAAACAACCCGTCTTGTAACTTCCCTCTTGAACTGAAATCACTTTTTTCACATTAGTGCACTTTTGCCAAAACAGCTGTTTCAGACCGAGATAAGGTGGTTTTTGACAAAGTGTGTTTTATTCCACAGTAATGCACAGGACTGCATAAATTTATGTTTGCTCGTGTGTCAAACGTTGAATTACATAGGATGAAGTGAAAAAAAACGTTATTTAACTTTCATTTTAAAATTATATGACTTTTTTCACATTTGTGAATTATTCCACAGTACTGCACAGGACTGCGTAAATTCATGTTTGCTTATGTGCAAAACGTGGAATTACATAAGATAAACTGAAAACAACCCGTTTTGTAACTTCCCTCTTGAAATGAAATCACTTTTTTCACATTGGTGCACTTTTGCCAAAACAGCTGTTTCAGACCGAGATAAGGTGGTTTTTGACAAAGTGTGTTTTATTCCACAGTAATGCACAGGACTGCATAAATTCATGTTTGCTTATGAGTCAAACGTTAAATTACATAACGTGAAGTGAAAATAACCTGTTTTTTAACTTTCCTTTTAAAATTATATGACTTTTTTCACATTAGTGAGTTATTCCACAGTACTGCACAGGACTGCGTAAATTCATGTTTGCTTACGTGCAAAACGTTGAACTACATGAGATGAACTGAAAACAATCCATTATTTAACTTCCTTTTTGAACTGAAATCACTTTTTTCACATTAGTGCACTTTTGCCAAAAAAGCTGTTTCAGACCGAGATAAGGTGGTTTTTGACAAAGTGTGTTTTATTCCACAGTACTGCACAGGACTGCATAAATTCATGTTTGCTTGTGTGTACAATGTTGAATTACATAAGGTGAAGTGAAAAAAAAACGTTATTTAACTTTCATTTTAAAATTATATGACTTTTTTCACATTCGTGAATTATTCCTGAGTACTGCACAGGACTGCGTAAATTCATGTTTGCTTACGTGCAAAACGTGGAATTACATAAGATAAACTGAAAACAACCCGTTTTGTAACTTCCCTCTTGAAATGAAATCACTTTTTTCACATTAGTGCACTTTTGCCAAAACAGCTGTTTCAGACCGAGATAAGGTGGTTTTTGACAAAGTGTGTTTTATTCCACAGTACTGCACAGGACCACATAAATTCTTGTTTGCTTATGTGTCAAACGTTAAATTGCATGAGGTGAAGTGAAAATAACCTGTTTTTTAACTTTCATTTTAAAATGATATGACTTTTTTCACATTAGTAAATTATTCCACAGTACTGTACAGGACTGCGTAAATTCATGTTTGCTTACGTGCAAAACGTTGAATTACATAAGATAAACTGAAAACAACCCGTATTTTAACTTTCCTTTCAAAATTAAATGACTTTTTTCACATTAGTGCACTTTTGCCAAAACAGCTGTTTCAGACCGAGATAAGGTGGTTTTTGACAAAGTGTGTTTTATTCCACAGTACTGCACAGGACTGCATAAATTCATGTTTGCTTATGTGTCAAACGTTAAATTACATAAGGTGAAGTGAAAATAACCTGTTTTTTAACTTTCCTTTTAAAATTATATGACTTTTTTCACATTAGTGAATTATTCCACAGTACTGCACAGGACTGCTTAAATTCATGTTTGCTTACGTGCAAAACGTGGAATTACATAAGATAAACTGAAAACAACCCGTTTTGTAACTTCCCTCTTGAAATGAAATCACTTTTTTCACATTAGTGCACTTTTTCCAAAACAGCTGTTTCAGACCGAGATAAGGTGGTTTTTGACAAAGTGTGTTTTATTCCACAGTACTGCACAGGACTGCATGAATTTATGTTTGCTCATGTGTCAAACGTTGAATTACATTAGGGGAAGTGAAAATAACCTATTTTTTAACTTTCCTTTTCAAAGTATATGACTTTTTTCACATTAGTGAGTTATTCCACAGTACTGCACAAGACTGCGTAAATTCATGTTTGCTTACGTGCAAAACGTTGAACTACATGAGATGAACTGAAAACAATCCATTATTTAACTTCCTTTTTGAACTGAAATCACTTTTTTCACATTAGTGCACATTTGCCAAAAAAGCTGTTTCAGACCGAGATAAGGTGGTTTTTGACAAAGTGTGTTTTATTCCACAGTACTGCACAGGACTGCATAAATTCATGTTTGCTTGTGTGTACAATGTTGAATTACATAAGGTGAAGTGAAAAAAAAACGTTATTTAACTTTCATTTTAAAATTATATGACTTTTTTCACATTCGTGAATTATTCCTGAGTACTGCACAGGACTGCGTAAATTCATGTTTGCTTACGTGCAAAACGTGGAATTACATAAGATAAACTGAAAACAACCCGTTTTGTAACTTCCCTCTTGAAATGAAATCACTTTTTTCACATTAGTGCACTTTTGCCAAAACAGCTGTTTCAGACCGAGATAAGGTGGTTTTTGACAAAGTGTGTTTTATTCCACAGTACTGCACAGGACCACATAAATTCTTGTTTGCTTATGTGTCAAACGTTAAATTGCATGAGGTGAAGTGAAAATAACCTGTTTTTTAACTTTCATTTTAAAATGATATGACTTTTTTCACATTAGTAAATTATTCCACAGTACTGCACAGGACTGCGTAAATTCATGTTTGCTTACGTGCAAAACGTTGAATTACATAAGATAAACTGAAAACAACCCGTATTTTAACTTTCCTTTCAAAATTAAATGACTTTTTTCACATTAGTGCACTTTTGCCAAAACAGCTGTTTCAGACCGAGATAAGGTGGTTTTTGACAAAGTGTGTTTTATTCCACAGTATTGGACAGGACTGCATAAATTCATGATTGCTTATGTGTCAAACGTTAAATTACATAAGGTGAAGTGAAAATAACCTGTTTTTTAACTTTCCTTTTAAAATTATATGACTTTTTTCACATTAGTGAATTATTCCACAGTACTGCACAGGACTGCATAAATTCATGTTTGCTTATGTGTCAAACGTTAAATTACATAAGGTGAAGTGAAAATAACCTGTTTTTTAACTTTCCTTTTAAAATTATATGACTTTTTTCACATTAGTGAATTATTCCACAGTACTGCACAGGACTGCGCAAATTCATGTTTGCTTACGTGCAAAACGTGGAATTACATAAGATAAACTGAAAACAACCCGTCTTGTAACTTCCCTCTTGAACTGAAATCACTTTTTTCACATTAGTGCACTTTTGCCAAAACAGCTGTTTCAGACCGAGATAAGGTGGTTTTTGACAAAGTGTGTTTTATTCCACAGTAATGCACAGGACTGCATAAATTCATGTTTGCTCGTGTGTCAAACGTTGAATTACATAGGATGAAGTGAAAAAAAACGTTATTTAACTTTCATTTTAAAATTATATGACTTTTTTCACATTTGTGAATTATTCCACAGTACTGCACAGGACTGCGTAAATTCATGTTTGCTTACGTGCAAAACGTGGAATTACATAAGATAAACTGAAAACAACCCGTTTTGTAACTTCCCTCTTGAAATGAAATCACTTTTTTCACATTAGTGCACTTTTGCCAAAACAGCTGTTTCAGACTGAGATAAGGTGGTTTTTGACAAAGTGTGTTTTATTCCACAGTACTGCACAGGACCACATAAATTCTTGTTTGCTTATGTGTCAAACGTTAAATTACATAAGGTGAAGTGAAAAAAAAACGTTATTTAACTTTAATTTTAAAATTATATGACTTTTTTCACATTAGTGAATTATTCCACAGTACTGCACAGGACTGCGTAAATTCATGTTTGCTTACGTGCAAAACATGGAATTACATAAGATAAAGTGAAAACAACCCGTTTTGTAACTTCCCTCTTGAAATGAAATCACTTTTTTCACATTAGTGCACTTTTGCCAAAACAGCTGTTTCAGACCGAGATAAGGTGGTTTTTGACAAAGTGTGTTTTATTCCACAGTACTGCACAGGACTGCATGAATTTATGTTTGCTCATGTGTCAAACGTTGAATTACATTAGGGGAAGTGAAAAAAAACCGTTATTTAACTTTAATTTTAAAATTATATTACTTTTTTCATATTTGTAAATTATTCCACAGTACTGCACAGGACTGCTTAAATTCATGTTTGCTTACGTGCAAAACATGGAATTACATAAGATAAACTGAAAACAACCCGTTTTTTAACTTTCCTTTTAAAATGAAATCACTTTTTTCACATTAGTGCACTTTTGCCAAAACAGCTGTTCCAGACCGAGATGAGGTGGTTTTTGACAAAGTGTGTTTTATTCCACAGTAATGCACAGGACTGCATAAATTTATGTTTGCTCATGTGTAAAACGTTGAATTACATAAGGTGAAGAGAAAATAACCTGTTTTTTAACTTTCATTTTAAAATTATATGACTTTTTTCACATTAGTGAATTATTCTACAGTACTGCAGAGGACTGCTTAAATTCATGTTTGCCTACGTTCAAAACATGGAATTACATAAGATAAACTGAAAACAACCCGTTTTTTTAACTTTCCTTTTAAAATGAAATCACTTTTTTCACATTGGTGCACTTTTGCCAAAACAGCTGTTTCAGACCGAGATAAGGTGGTTTTTGACAAAGTGTGTTTTATTCCACAGTACTGCACAGGACTGCATGAATTTATGTTTGCTCGTGTGTTAAACGTTGAATTACATAAGGTGAAGTGAAAATAACCTGTTTTTTAACTTTCCTTTTAAAATTATATGACTTTTTTCACATTTGTGAATTATTCCACAGTACTGCACAGGACTGCTTAAATTCACGTTTGCTTACGTGCAAAACGTGGAATTACATAAGATGAAGTGAAAACAACCCGTTTTTTAACTTTCCTTTTAAAATTAAATCACTTTTTTCATATTAGTGCACTTTTGCCGAAACCGCTGTTTCAGACCGAGAAAAGGTGGTGTTT
Source organism: Lagocephalus sceleratus (assembly GCA_911728415.1). NCBI lineage: Eukaryota > Metazoa > Chordata > Actinopteri > Tetraodontiformes > Tetraodontidae > Lagocephalus > Lagocephalus sceleratus. The sequence continues at coordinate 62,647 of CAJVRN010000154.1, forward strand.
GACAGTGTGTTTTATTCCACAGGACTGCATACATTTATGTTTGCTTATGTGCAAAACGTTGAATTACATAAGGTGAAGTGAAAAAAAACATTGTTTAACTTTCATTTTAAAGTTAGCAGTAATCAATTAGTTGCACATATAGTCGAAATGAATTACACTGAATCAAAATCACTAAATTATACAACACAAAACCAGTATTTACCAGTAAAAATTAACATCATACATGCAAAAGAAAAAGAATGAGATGATGAGCAAGAAGAAAGTATCAGCAAAAGAATTGCATGCGATGATAATTATGGAAGAAAAGTTGAAATGTTGGGACAAACGAATGTGATAACCGCCACAGACAGCAATGACAGAAGGCAATGATGCAATTGAAAGTAAGGAAAGTTAAGATAGCAAAGCCCAAGCAGAAAACTCACCCTTCCCCTTCTTCTGCCCTTTATCCGTCTCTGCAGGACAGTTGGAAATCCGACGCCGGACCATCCGCCTCTCTCGAAACTACCTATCCGCCACCCTATCAACCACCACCACCATCCAGCCTGACTGCCCCCTCGTGCCCCGAGCTACACCTCAACGGGCCCCGACCTCGCCTCTTCCGCCTCCAGATGACTTTGACCTGCCAAAAGGACTCCACCCAACAACCTCAGAGACGGCCTGTGGGGTGAGCCCAAGAAGATCATTCTCCCCTCTGGCCACCAGGGGGATGAGAGAACGGGACAACAGGCTCTTGGTACCTGCCTTCACCATGCCATAGGTCCACGTGGGAGGCCCTCAGGGCAACCCAATGTATGTGTCCAGGCCCCGGACAGCGCGACACACACTTTACCGATGTCCCGGCAACGGCCACAGTTATCGTGGTACGAGACTGTCTCTCACTCCTCTCACTGCTCACACTAATCTTTCTGACCCTGTATCTGCAGGTAACGCTCGTGGAGATGAAGCGGCAAAGACAGCTGCTGCCCTGCCAGGCCCACCGTCCACTCTCTGTGCTGTAGAGCTTCCCTTGTCTCTGTTCGGATTTTTGAGTCTTGGCCCTCCGAAGAGGCCCACAGGAAGCACACGGAAGTAATAATTCGTGGTTATTGTTGATGTTCTTTTATTTTTAAAAACTGTGACCACAGGTCATAAAGCTGAAATTAATCTAAAATGAAAAAGTTATATAAAATTGTCACTGGGCAGTAATCAATTAGCTGCACATATAGTCTAAATCAGGGGTCGCCAACCCGGTGCCCGCGGGCACCATATCAGTCGCCCGCAGGCCAGTTCTAAAAATAGACCTAATCACAAACTATCACTGTCTAAAATTTGATTAAATTGTGTTGCCATTCTTTTTGAATTGCATTTACAGTGATGTAAATTAAAAACAAAAAGTATAAAAAATATATAAAAACCTAAAAAAAAACATAAAAAAGCAAAATTTGCGAATATGAGAACTCTGACGTAGTACGGGGCAGAGGTCAGGCTAGCGCGCATGACAAACTTGGTCTTGAGCGGCGGGAAGACGAAAGCGGTTTTTACCAACATAAACATGGCGGAAAAAAGGAAGAAAACGTACTATTTTCACAGTAAATGGGAGGAAGAATTCTTTTTCACTAATGTTAAAGAAAACTGTGTGTGTCTCATTTGCGGTGCGACTGTGGCGACGGCAAAGCGGCACAACGTTGAAAGACACTTCAGCACTTGTCACAAAAGCTACCATGCTAAGTACCCACCCGGCAGCGCACTACGGACAGAAAAGGCCCGCGAGTTAAAGGCAGCTTTGGGCAAACAGCAGTCTTTTTTTACAAGGCCGGTGAAAAACTCTGAAAAATCAACTGAAGCCTCTTTTAGAGCTACACATTTTTTGATAAAGAAGAAGAAGGAATTTTCAGACGGGGAAGTTCTCAAAGAAGCAATGATCATTATTTCTAACACTGTACTTAAAGACGAGAAGAATGGAAGCGATATCCTCTCCACTCTCTCCGAATATACAGCTGGGGGCGAACACGACGGCTCGAAGGGTGTCTGCTATGTCTGGGAACTTGACGGAAAAGCTGGACCGGGATCTGGCTAGGTGCAGGTGGTTTAGCATCCAGTGCGACGAGTCTGTGGATAACAGCAGTACCGCGCAGCTGATGATCTTTATACGGATGGTATTTGATGATTTCTCCACAAAAGAAGAACTACTGACACTACTGCCCCTGAAGACAACTACGAGGGGAGTTGACATTTATAATGCAGTGAGGAGTTTTTTCACGGACAAAAACGTACCACTGGAAAAGCTGGTATCGGTGACTAGACGGAGCTCCTGCTATGACCGGCCGGCATGCAGGTTTCATCGCACACTGTAAAGTTGACATAGACTTCCCACCATTTCTGCATTACCACGGCATTATTCACCAGCAGGCGATATGTGCAAAAGTTATCACGGCTTTGAGCACGTGATGACTCCCGTGGTGAAGATTATAAACGGCTTCCGCTCCAATGGTAAACAGCACAGAACATTTAAGGTGCTATTGGAGGAGCTGTCAGCTGAATATGGAGACCTGTTACTGCACACAGAAATCCGATGGCTGAGCAGGGGACGTATTTTGAAAAGTTTTTTCTCGCTTTTGAATGAAATCAAAGAGTTCATGCAGTCCAAAGGTGAAGACACCTCTCTGCTGGAGGACACTGAGTGGATACTGGACCTTGCATTTTTAACTGACATTACTGGGAAACTAAACCTTTTGAACTGTGAGCTGCAGGGCAAAGGTAAAACTGTTGCTGACATGATAAGTTCTGTCAATGCATTTAAAACCAAGATGAGCATTTTCGCCATGCATTTACAGACAAAAAAGTGCTGCACTTTCCCTCTGTGCAGTCAGTGCTGAAAGACAATGCTTCTGCATCTGAGACTTTTAACAAAGCTGCAGAAAAGTACTCTCAAGCCATAAACAGACTTGGGCAAGAGTTTGAGAAGAGGTTTTGTGACTTTGATCAGCTTGAGCCATGTGTGTCATTCATTTCCAATCCTTTCATGCAAGTGGATACAACATGCATTGCTGAGCAACTAAGTGCAACGTTCAACTTGGATGTTGGTCAGGTGGAGATGGAAATTGTAACCTTGCAAAATGACCTCCACCTCAAAGCCAACCAGGCTGCACCAAACTTTTGGCGCCCTGCAAAAACTGAAAAGTACAGTGGTGTGTGCATAGCAGCCATGAAAGTTGCCAGCATGTTTGGTTCAACCTATCTGTGTGAATCAGCCTATTCTGATATGAACTTCATTAAGAACAAACACAGAACACGCCTCACTGATGCACATCTGCAAGAGTCACTGAGAGTTGCAGTGTCAACTTACATCCCAGATTACAGTACACTGGTGAAGAGCATGCAATGCCAGGCTTCCCACTAACAGATAAAGAAACAAATGACAGATGTTGTTGGTGGCAACATGTCAGTGCCATGGCAAAGATAGATTTAAAATACTGAAAAACTGTTACAGATGTGTTACTAAGTTTAACAGACATGATGATTTGTTTTAATGCAGGGGTGTCCAAACTGTTCCACAAAGGGCCGTGTGGCTGCAGCTTCTTGTTCAACCCAGCAGCAGCACACCAGACTGGACTCACTTAATCAACTCACCTGACTCTTCAGACAGCTGATTGGTCAAACTGTGTGCTTGACTGGTTGCAGGTTCTTGTTCCAACCTGGTCTAAATGAATTATACTGAATCAAAATCACTAAATTATACAACACAAAACCAGTATTTACCAGTAAAAATTAACATTATACATGCAAAAGAAAAAGAATGAGATGATGAGCAAGAAGAAAGTATCAGCAAAAGAATTGCATGCGATGATAATTATGGAAGAAAAGTTGAAATGTTGGGAAAAAACAAATGTGATAACCGCCAGAGAGAGCAATGACAGAAGGCAATGATGCAATTGAAAGTAAGGAAAGTTAAGATAGCAAAGCCCAAGCAGAAAACTCACCCTTCCCCTTCTTCTGCCCTTTATCTGTCTCTGCAGGACAGCTGGAAATCCGACGGCAGACCATCCGCCTCTCTCGAAACTACCTACCCGCCACCCTATCAACCACCACCACCATCCAGCCTGACTGCCCCCTCGTGCCCTGAGCTACACCTCAACGGCTGAAATTAATCTAAAATGAAAAAGTTATATAAAATTGTCACTGGGCATTAATCAATTAGCTGCACATATAGTGTAAATGAATTATACTGAATCAAAATCACTAAATTATACAACACAAAACCAGTATTTACCAGTAAAAATTAACATTTTACATGCACAAGAACGCTGGCTAAAGGTAGCCTGAGATGCTATATAAGTTAGCTTATTACGCTAGCGCTAGTTAGCGTAAAGGCTCATTAGCGATTAGCTTATAGCAGTAATAACATGCTTACTAGAACAAGCATTCTGTAAATATCACAGCATACAGTTGTTATCATCTTTTACATGTACAAATTATTATAGTATACTATTAACTAGCTTAACATTAGCTTACCAATGGGCAGTGTGCTCCTGTATAGCTCCAAAGCAAATTTAATAGCTTGAGATGAACCGTTAATCCGGAAGTCACCAAGCCCCTTTCACACTAAAATGCTCAACTTCAAAACAAATGAAAGAAGACTAAATCTTTAAATAGCCAATTTAAACCTTTATAATAATGATAAATAACACAAAAATTCACAGGACTTCACACAAAATTCAGAGGACTTAACACTCTCTGTCTGCCATCCAGTCACTCGTCACACCGAAAGATAAGAATTTGAAATTCTATTTGCAGGAATTCTGCCAGTGCCTGAAAAGGGCTGGGAAAATCATCAAAGACTCCAGTCACCCAGCACATGGACTCTTCACCTTCCTGCCTTCTGGGAGGCGCTACAGGAGCCAAAGACCACCAGGTACCGGAACAGCTTCTTCCCCACGGCTGTCACACTCCTGAACTCGGCCTCCTGACAGATGAACCACACTGACACTATGGACTGAAAAAAACATACACCCACAGCCACCCACACTCACAACAATGACAGACTGTATTCTCATACACACCAAAAATAGCACATGGACTGAACCGCCATTTACAATTTACCAGGACCTTATGTCCTTATGTCCTGTAACTAATTTAACCTGCACTACTGTAAATATTTCCAATACTGCACTACCACTGTACATACAATCATACTGTTCATAATATTTATAGTTCATATCTTAGCCTTATATAACCCGTTATATACTCACATTCATAGTCGGTTTATAGCCTTCATACATTGGGTTGCCCTGAGGGCCTCCCACTTGGACCAATGGCATGGTGAAGGTGGGTACCAAGGGCCTGTTGTCCCCTTCTCTCATCCCCTGGTGGCCAGAGGGGAGAAAGATCTTCTTGGGCTCACCCCACAGGCCGTCTCTGAGGTTGTTGGGTGGAGTCCTTCTGGCAGGTCAAGGTCATCTGGGGTGGGTAGAGGCGGAAGGGGCGACCTAGGGGCCCTTTGGGGTGTAGGAGGTCGCGAGGGGGCAGTCAGACTGGATGTTGGTGGTGGTTGATAGGGTGGCGGGTAGGTAGTTTCGAGAGAGGCGGATGGTCTGGCATCAGACCCAAAGGAATTAATTTTGTAACCTGGACTCGCCTAGCCAGACACAAAGGAGTTATTTTTGGAACCTGGTGTTGCCTCACCGGACTCACAGGAATTAGTTTATGAACTTGGTCTTTCCTTGCCAAACTTATGCTTACTTATACTATTTAGTGGCAGCAGAGTAAGGTCATTATCTATCCTACGCAGTCATTTTTTTTATATAATAGGATAAATACGTCTCGGCAATTTAATTCAGCCATGGAATTTGAGGAATACTGTGGCCGTCGATCGGGACCGCCTCGGTCCTTCTCCTCCTTAAGATTGCAGGGTGTAGGAAGAATACATTTTTGTGGATTCAGGTGGGCAGCCCCTCGGTCGGTCCCGACGGACGTACCCAGGATCCCACTTCTGACACCAAGTATGTTGCGGAATTTAGCCGTTTTTGAGAATCAGAAGACAAGTCTAAGTTACTGTGTAGGAGATGGTTTATTCAGTCAGTCGGTCATGATACATGCATGGAAGCATGCAGAGAGATCTCTACCTATGCGTACAAATTTCGGAACTTATATAGCCTCCAAGGCGCGAACACAGGGCGCCTGCACAGCATGCGCTCCCACCTATCTTGCTGGTGCCAGAAGTTGAATGGCTGAGACATCCCCCTCCCCAGTTGTTCGACACAGCTCTACTGCACAGCATGTGCTCACACCATCTGAACTGGAAGGCAGAAAAGCCACTTTTGTTTGTAGTTGTATATCAGCCCCCTGCTGGGCCACATTCACAGTTCCAATCAGAGTTCTCTGATTTCTTATCTGACTTTGTCCTTAGAACAGACAAAGTCATTATCATTGGAGACTTTAATATCCATGTAGATATTGTAAATGACAGCTTTAGAAATGACTTCATTTCATTACTTGAGTCAGTTGGTTTCCTCCAGCAGATAAACCAACCAACTCATACCTTCAACCTCACCATAGGTCTAGTTCTGACTTATGGTGTTGAGGTAGAACATGTGTCAGTGTTCCCTCAGAACCCACTCCTGTCAGACCATTCGTTGTTCACTTTTACATTTATAATTAAGGATTCTTCTATGCTCAGAACAAAGTCTTACGATAGTAGATGTCTTTCAGATAATGCTGTACTTAAGTTTAAGAAAGTGATCCCTGTGCTAATCCCAGGACCACTGTGTGTTTCCCCAGGGATCAATCATTATAATCTTAGCCCTGCAGAGGTTGACTCTATTGCTGAAGGTGCAGCAGCCTCACTGAGAATCATGCTTGATTCTGTTGCCCGCCTGAAAAAGAAAATAGTAAATCAGAGGAGGTGTGCCCCCTGGTATGATTCACATATCAGGACCCTCAAGCAGAAAGTGCGAAGATTAGAAAGAAAGTGGCATTCTTGTAAAATAGACAGCTATCATGTAGCCTGGAAAGACTGTCTAGTAGTTTACAAAAAAGGCTAGAACAGCTTATTTTTCTTCTTTAATTGAGGAAAATAAGAGCAACGGCAGGTTTCTTTTCAGCACTGTGGCAGCAACCAAGAGTTGCAGTGTTTTAGACCCACATATCCCCTCTTCCCTTAGTGGTGAAGATTTCATGAGCTTCTTCACTGATAAAGTTCTAGCTACCAGGCCATCCCCACAACTGGACCATCACCAGATGTGTTGAGTGTGGGAACAGACAGGGTCTCCAACGAGCCCTTAAACTCCTTCATCCCTATATATTTTTCTGAGGCGTCTTCGCTAATTCAGAAATCCAAGTCAACCACGTGTCTTTTAGATCCCATCCCAACAGACCTGTTGAAGGATGTTTTACCATTGATAGGCAGTTCTATCCTGGACCAGATCAATTGTTTTTAGTGACAGGTTATGTACCCCGGTCCTACAAGGTGGCAGCGATTAAGCCGTTGCTTAAAAAACCATCACTGGATCCTGACGTGTTAGCACATTATAGGCCGATATCCAACCTTCCTTTTATTTCTAAAATTCTTGAGAAGGTGGTGGTGACTCAGTTACTGGAGCACCTGCAGAGAAACAGTCTGTTTGAGATGTTTCAGTCAGACTTTAGAGCTCACCACAGCACAGAAACAGCACTTCTTAAAGATTATCTTCTTATAGCTTCAGATCATGGACTGGTTTCTATGCTGGTTCTGCTGGACCTCGGTGCTGCTTTTGATACAGTTGATCACAGCATCCTGTTACAGAGACTGGAACATGTGGTTGGGATTAAAGGGACAGCACTAGACTGGTTTAGATCATATTTATTAGATAGATACCAGGTTGCTCATGACCATGGTGTTCCCTCTTACAGTAGGGTTAGCCATGGAGCCACAAGGTTCTGTACTTGGACCAATCCTTTTCACCTTGTACATGCTTCCCTTAGGGAACATTATTTGGCAGCATGGGATAAATTTTCATTGTAATGCTGATGACACTCAGCTTTATTTATCCATGAAACCAGAGGAGACAGAGAAGTTAGTGAAGCTTCATAACTCCTGTACTGGCGTCTCTTCATTGGCTGCCTGTTAAATTTAGAATAATTTTTAAAACCCTTGACCTACAAGGTCCTCAGAGGCCTAACTCTATCCGACCTGGAGGAGATAGTGTCACCTTACCAGCCCAATAGACCACTCCGCTCTCAGAACGCTGGTCTACTTGTGGTTCCCAGAGTCTTTGGGAGTAGATTGGGGGGCCGAGCATTTAGCTACCAGGCTCCCCTGCTATGGAACCAGCTCCCTGTCCAGGTACGGGAGGCTGACTCCATCTCTACTTTTAAAATGAGGCTTAAAACCTACCTCTTTGAAAAAGCTTATTGTTACTAACCTTGTAGTTCCCGTTACTATCATAGACAGACAAATTATCATACTTAGGGGGTCGTCTAATCACTAGGTTAAGATATTAGGTATGCTGCTATAGGCCGAAGCTGCCGGGGTCCAGAAACAGGATTACCTGACAGGCCTCTGTCACCATACTGGTCATGGTTTGGTTTCCTCTCCTCTCCTCTGCTTCATTAGTAGACTAGTGATGCTATTTCTTGTGTAGTTTTTCAGCCCCCCCCTTCTGTATTCATTTACAGGTATCGTCGCCTTCAGAGCTGCATAATGACCTCCGACCCCGCTGCCCCACTCAACCAGCAGCTTATTCAATATAATGAATTTCTGTGTGTATTTCTATGATCTACACCATAGATCACCATAGATCCAGCATATAAACCAGTCCATGATCTGAACCTTCCTGTCTTCTCCTCTCCCCTCTTCTCCTCTCTTCCCCTCTCTTCTCCCCTCTTCTCCTCTCCCCTCTTCTCCTCTGTACTCTCCTCCTCTCCTCTCCTGCCTATTTTATCCTCTACCGATTCTATCCTCCACGTGTCCTCCCTCTCCACCTCTCTCTCGACCCAGCCGTCCATCAGCAGGAGTGTCCCCCGAAATGAGTCCTGCTCATATAGGTTTCTTCCTGTAAAAGTGGACTTTTTCCTTGCCACTGTTGCTTGTCTGGGGTTAGGCCCTGGGATTCTGTAAAGTGCCTTGGATCAATTTTTGATTGTAAGAATACGCTGTGTAAATAAAGAATGATTGATTGCCAAAACAGCTTTTTCAAACCGAGAGAAGTGTGATTTATTCCACAGGACTGCGTAAATTCATGTTTGCTTATGTGCAAAACCTTGACTTACAGAAGGTGGAGTGAAAATAACCCGTTTTTTAACGTTCCTTTTAAAATTAAATGACTTTTTTAACATCAAAGTGGTTTTTGACCAACGTGTGATTTATTCCGCAGACCTGCACAGGACTGCGTAAATTCATGTTTGTTTATGTGTAGCCAGCTGTGAGCACCACAAAGAGATGGACCAGTGAGGCTGTGGAGGAGCTGCGCATGTGCCGAGACACAACTGACTGGGACATGTTCAAAGGGGCCACACATGATCTGGATGAGTACACGGACACTGTGACCTCATATATCCACTTTTGTGAGGAGCGCATTCTACCAGCGCGCACTAGGGTGAGTTACTCCAACGACAAGCCCTGGTTCACACCAAAACTCAGACAGATCAGGAAAGAAAAGGAAGCAGCGCTGAAAAGTGGAGACAGAGACTGCTACAGAGAGGCCAAATACCGGTTTAGCAAGGAGCTGAGGAGAGCTAAATCTGCGTATTCAGAGAAACTTCAGCAGCAGTTTACTGCTAACGACTCTGCTTCTGTGTGGAGAGGCCTGAGACAGATCACCAACTACAGGCCTCAGGCTTCAAAGGGTCAGGAAGACAAAGAGTCTGTCCCTCCACTACGCCCGCTTTGACACCTCGTCAGCCGCGCCCAACACCTCCCCTCCCCCCAGCGTCACTGCCCCCATGGACCTCACTCCATCAAAGGCAGTCCCCCCCCCCCTTCACTCACCATCAGTGAACAGGATGTGCGTAGGCAGTTTGCCAGGTTAGCAAGGCCCCTGGCCCGGACGGCGTGTCTCCTTCCACCCTGAGGCACTGCGCAGAGGAGCTGACTCCTGTCTTTACAGACATCTTCAACTCCTTCCTGGAGTCGTGCCAGGTGCCTGCCTGCCTAAAAACTTTACCCTGTCCCCAAGAAGCCACGGATCACTGGACTTAACGACTACAGACCTGTGGCGCTCACCTCTGTAGTCATGAAGTCCTTAGAGCGCCTGATCCTTCCACACCTCAAATCCATCACCACCCCCCTTCTGGATCCACTGCAGTTCGCCTACAGAGCCAACAGATCTGTGGACGACCAAGTGACTTATCACTTAAGCACTATGTACAGCACTTCCTACTGCTTCCTTTTGCACATATAGGTCTTAGTATCTTATTCTTGTGTTTTTTGTATATAGGGTATTCTATGTTAAATGCTGCAGCGTCTCACTGAGACAAATTCCTAGTTTGTGTAATACCACGTACAACATGAACAATGGCAATAAACCTGATTCTGATACTGATTCTGACAACCTTGAATTACATAAGGTGAAGTGAAAATAACCTGTTTTTTAACTTTCATTTTAAAATTATATGACGTTTTTAACATTAGTGAATTATTCCACAGTACTGCACAGTTCTGCGTAAATTCATGTTTGCCTGTGTGCACAACGTGGAATTACATGAGGTGAAGTGAAAAGAACCCGTTTATTACCTTTCCTTTTAAAATGAAATGACTTTTTTCACATTAACGCACCTTTGCCAAAACAGCTGTTAAAGACCGAGGGAAGATGGGTTTTGACCAAAGTGTGTTTTATTCAACAGGACTGCACAGGACTGCGTAACTCCATGTTTGCTTATGTGCAAAACGTTGAATTACATTAGGTGAAGTGAAAATAACCTGTTTTTTAACGTTCATTTTAAAATTACATGACTTTTTTCGCATTAGTGAATTATTCCAGACTACTGCACAGGACTGCGTAAATTCATGTTTGGCTAAGTGCAAAACGTGGAATTACATAAGGGGAATTGAAAAAAAAACATTATTTAACTTTCCTTTTAACATTATATGACTTTTTTCACATTAGTGAATTATTCCACAATACTGTTCAGGACTGCGTAAATTCATGTTAGCCCGTGTGCAAAACGTGGAATTACATAAACTGAAGTGAAAATAACCTGTTTTTTAACTTTCATTTTAAAAGTACATGACTTTTTTCTCATTAGTGAATTATTCCACAATACTGTTCAGGACTGCGTAAATTCATGTTTGCCTGTGTGTAAAACGTGGAATGACATAAGGTGAAGTGAAAAGAACCTGTTTTTTAACTTTCATTTTAAAATTATATGACATTTTTAACATTAATGAATTATTGCACAATACTGTTCAGGACTGCGTAAATTCATGTTTGCGTGTGTGCAAAACGTGGAATTACATAAGGTGAAGTGAAAATAACCTGTTTTTTAACTTTCATTTTAAAATTAAATGACTTTTTTCTCATTAGTGAATTATTCCACAGTACTGCACAGTTCTGCGTAAATTCATGTTTGCCTGTGTGCAAAACATGGAATTACATAAGGTGAAGTAAAAATAACCTGTTTTTTAACTTTCATTTTAAAATTACATGACTTTTTTCTCATTAGTGAATTATTCCACAGTACTGCACAGGACTGCGTAAATTCATGTTTGGCTATGTGCAAAACGTTGGATTATATAAGGTGAAGGGAAAATAACCTGTTTTTTAACTTTCATTTTAAAATTATATGACTTTTTTCACAGTAGTGAATTATTCCAGACTACTGCACAGGACTGCGTAAATTCATGTTTGGCTAAGTGCAAAACGTTGAATTACATAAGCGGAATTGAAAAAAACCTGTTTTTTAACTTTCCTTTTAAAATTATATGACTTTTTTCACATTAGTGAATTATTCTACAATACTGTTCAGGACTGCGTAAATTCATGTTTGCCTGTGTGCAAAACGTGGAATGACATAAGGTGAAGTGAAAATAACCTGTTTTTTAAGTTTCTTTTTAAAACTATATGACGTTTTTACCATTAGTGAATTCTTCCACAGTACTGCACAGTTCTGCGTGAATTCACGCTTGCCTGTGTGCACAACGTGGAATTACATGAGGTGAAGTGAAAACAACCCGTTTATTACCTTTCCTTTTAAAATGAAATTACTTTTTTCACATGAGTGCACTTTTGCCAAAACAGCTGTTTCCGACCAAGGGAAGATGGGTTTTGACCAAAGTGTGTTTTATTCCACAGGACTGCACAGGACTACGTAACTTCATGTTTGCTCATGTGGAAAACGTTGGATTACATAAGGTGAAGTGAAAATAACCTGTTTTTTAACTTTCATTTTAAAATTATATGACGTTTTTAACATTAGTGAATTATTCCACAGTACTGCACAGTTCTGCGTAAATTCATGTTTGCCTGTGTGCACAACGTGGAATTACATGAGGTGAAGTGAAAAGAACCCGTTTATTACCTTTCCTTTTAAAATGAAATGACTTTTTTCACATTAACGCACCTTTGCCAAAACAACTGTTAAAGACCGAGGGAAGATGGGTTTTGACCAAAGTGTGTTTTATTCAACAGGACTGCACAGGACTGCGTAACTCCATGTTTGCTTATGTGCAAAACGTTGAATTACATTAGGTGAAGTGAAAATAACCTGTTTTTTAACGTTCATTTTAAAATTACATGACTTTTTTCGCATTAGTGAATTATTCCAGACTACTGCACAGGACTGCGTAAATTCATGTTTGGCAATGTGCAAAACGTTGAATTACATAAGGGGAATTGAAAAAAAAACATTATTTAACTTTCCTTTTAACATTATATGACTTTTTTCACATTAGTGAATTATTCCACAATACTGTTCAGGACTGCGTAAATTCATGTTAGCCCGTGTGCAAAACGTGGAATTACATAAACTGAAGTGAAAATAACCTGTTTTTTAACTTTCATTTTAAAAGTACATGACTTTTTTCTCATTAGTGAATTATTCCACAATACTGTTCAGGACTGCGTAAATTCATGTTTGCCTGTGTGTAAAACGTGGAATGACATAAGGTGAAGTGAAAAGAACCTGTTTTTTAACTTTCATTTTAAAATTATATGACATTTTTAACATTAATGAATTATTGCACAATACTGTTCAGGACTGCGTAAATTCATGTTTGCGTGTGTGCAAAACGTGGAATTACTTAAGGTGAAGTGAAAATAACCTGTTTTTTAACTTTCATTTTAAAATTAAATGACTTTTTTTCATTAGTGAATTATTCCACAGTACTGCACAGTTCTGCGTAAATTCATGTTTGCCTGTGTGCAAAACATGGAATTACATACGGTGACGTGAAAATAACCTGTTTTTTAACTTTCATTTTAAAATTACATGACTTTTTCTCATTAGTGAATTATTCCACAGTACTGCACAGGACTGCGTAAATTCATGTTTGGCTATGTGCAAAACGTTGGATTATATAAGGTGAAGGGAAAATAACCTGTTTTTTAACTTTCATTTTAAAATTATATGACTTTTTTACAGTAGTGAATTATTCCAGACTACTGCACAGGACTGCGTAAATTCATGTTTGGCTAAGTGCAAAACGTTGAATTACATAAGCGGAATTGAAAAAACCTGTTTTTAACTTTCCTTTTAAAATTATATGACTTTTTCACATTAGTGAATTATTCTACAATACTGTTCAGGACTGCGTAAATTCATGTTTGCCTGTGTGCAAAACGTGGAATGACATAAGGTGAAGTGAAAATAACCTGTTTTTTAAGTTTCTTTTTAAAATTATATGCGTTTTTACCATTAGTGAATTCTTCCACAGTACTGCACAGTTCTGCGTGAATTCACGCTTGCCTGTGTGCACAACGTGGAATTACATGAGGTGAAGTGAAAACAACCCGTTTATTACCTTTCCTTTTAAAATGAAATTACTTTTTTCACATGAGTGCACTTTTGCCAAAACAGCTGTTTCCGACCAAGGGAAGATGGGTTTTGACCAAAGTTTGTTTTATTCCACAGGACTGCACAGGACTGCGTAACTTCATGTTTGCTTATGTGCAAAACGTGGAATTACATAAGGTGAAGTGAAAAGAACCTGTTTTCTAACTTTTATTTTAAAATTATATGACGTTTTTAACATTAGTGAATTATTCCAGACTACTGCACAGGACTGCGTAAATTCATGTTTGGCAATGTGCAAAACGTTGAATTCCATAAGGGGAATTGAAAAAAAACCGTTTTTTAACTTTCCTTTTAAAATTATATGACTTTTTTCACATTAGTGAATTATTCCACAATACTGTTCAGGACTGCGTAAATTCATGTTTGCCTGTGTGCAAAACGTGGAATTACATAAGGTGAAGTGAAAATAACCTGTTTTTTAACTTTCATTTTAAAATTATATGACTTTTTTCACATTAGTGAATTATTCCACAATGCTGTTCAGGACTGCGTAAATTCATGGCTTTGTGCAAAACGTGGAATTACTGGGTGAGTGAAACGTTTTTCCTAATGAATTATATAAGGTGAAGGGAAAATAACCTGTTTTTTTAACTTTCATTTTAAAATTATATGACTTTTTCACAGTAGTGAATTTTTCCAGACTACTGCACAGGACTGCGTAAATTCATGTTTGGCTATGTGCAAAACGTGGAATTACATAAGGGAATTGAAAAAAAACATTATTTAACTTTCCTTTTAAAATTATATGACTTTTTCACATTAGTGAATTATTCCACAGTACTGTACAGGACTGCGTAAATTCATGTTTGCCTGTGTGCAAAACGTGGAATTACATAAGGTGAAGTGAAAATAACCTGTTTTTTAACTTTCATTTTAAAATTACATGACTTTTTTCTCATTAGTGAATTATTCCACAATACTGTTCAGGACTGCGTAAATTCATGTTTGCCTGTGTGCAAAACGTGGAATTACATAAGGTGAAGTGAAAATAACCTGTTTTTTAACTTTCATTTTAAAATTATATGACTTTTTAACATTAGTGAATTATTGCACACTACTGCACAGGACTGCGTAAATTCATGTTTGGCTGTGTGCAAAACGTGGAATTACATAAGGTGAAGTGAAAATAACCTGTTTTTTAACTTTCATTTTAAAATTATATGACTTTTTTCTCATTAGTGAATTATTCCACAATACTGTTCAGGACTGCGTAAATTCATGTTAGCCCGTGTGCAAAACGTGGAATTACATAAACTGAAGTGAAAATAACCTGTTTTTTAACTTTCATTTTAAAAGTACATGACTTTTTTCTCATTAGTGAATTATTCCACAATACTGTTCAGGACTGCGTAAATTCATGTTTGCCTGTGTGTAAAACGTGGAATGACATAAGGTGAAGTGAAAAGAACCTGTTTTTTAACTTTCATTTTAAAATTATATGACATTTTTAACATTAATGAATTATTGCACAATACTGTTCAGGACTGCGTAAATTCATGTTTGCGTGTGTGCAAAACGTGGAATTACATAAGGTGAAGTGAAAATAACCTGTTTTTTAACTTTCATTTTAAAATTAAATGACTTTTTTCTCATTAGTGAATTATTCCACAGTACTGCACAGTTCTGCGTAAATTCATGTTTGCCTGTGTGCAAAACATGGAAGTACATAAGGTGAGGTGAAAATAACCTGTTTTTTAACTTTCATTTTAAAATTACATGACTTTTTTCTCATTAGTGAATTATTCCACAGTACTGCACAGGACTGCGTAAATTCATGTTTGGCTATGTGCAAAACGTTGGATTATATAAGGTGAAGGGAAAATAACCTGTTTTTTAACTTTCATTTTAAAATTATATGACTTTTTTCACAGTAGTGAATTATTCCAGACTACTGCACAGGACTGCGTAAATTCATGTTTGGCTAAGTGCAAAACGTTGAATTACATAAGCGGAATTGAAAAAAACCTGTTTTTTAACTTTCCTTTTAAAATTATATGACTTTTTTCACATTAGTGAATTATTCTACAATACTGTTCAGGACTGCGTAAATTCATGTTTGCCTGTGTGCAAAACGTGAAATGACATAAGGTGAAGTGAAAATAACCTGTTTTTTAAGTTTCTTTTTAAAATTATATGACGTTTTTACCATTAGTGAATTCTTCCACAGTACTGCACAGTTCTGCGTGAATTCACGCTTGCCTGTGTGCACAACGTGGAATTACATGAGGTGAAGTGAAAACAACCCGTTTATTACCTTTCCTTTTAAAATGAAATTACTTTTTTCACATGAGTGCACTTTTGCCAAAACAGCTGTTTCCGACCAAGAGAGGATGGGTTTTGACCAAAGTTTGTTTTATTCCACAGGACTGCACAGGACTGCGTAACTTCATGTTTGCTTATGGGCAAAACGTGGAATTACATAAGGTGAAGTGAAAAGAACCTGTTTTCTAACTTTTATTTTAAAATTATATGACGTTTTTAACATTAGTGAATTATTCCAGACTACTGCACAGGACTGCGTAAATTCATGTTTGGCTAAGTGCAAAACGTGGAATTACATAAGGGGAATTGAAAAAAAAACATTATTTAACTTTCCTTTTAAAATTATATGACTTTTTTCACATTTGTGAATTATTCCACAATACTGTTCAGGACTGCGTAAATTCATGTTAGCCCGTGTGCAAAACGTGGAATTACATAAACTGAAGTGAAAATAACCTGTTTTTTAACTTTCATTTTAAAAGTACATGACTTTTTTCTCATTAGTGAATTATTCCACAATACTGTTCAGGACTGCGTAAATTCACGCTTGCCTGTGTGCACAACGTGGAATTACATGAGGTGAAGTGAAAACAACCCGTTTATTACCTTTCCTTTTAAAATGAAATTACTTTTTTCACATGAGTGCACTTTTGCCAAAACAGCTGTTTCCGACCAAGGGAAGATGGGTTTTGACCAAAGTTTGTTTTATTCCACAGGACTGCACAGGACTGCGTAACTTCATGTTTGTTTATGTGCAAAACGTGGAATTACATAAGGTGAAGTGAAAAGAACCTGTTTTCTAACTTTTATTTTAAAATTATATGACGTTTTTAACATTAGTGAATTATTCCAGACTACTGCACAGGACTGCGTAAATTCATGTTTGGCAATGTGCAAAACATTGAATTCCATAAGGGGAATTGAAAAAAAACCGTTTTTTAACTTTCCTTTTAAAATTATATGACTTTTTTCTCATTAGTGAATTATTCCACAGTACTGCACAGTTCTGCGTAAATTCATGTTTGCCTGTGTGCAAAACATGGAATTACATAAGGTGAAGTGAAAATAACCTGTTTTTTAACTTTCATTTTAAAATTACATGACTTTTTTCTCATTAGTGAATTATTCCACAATGCTGCACAGGACTGCGTAAATTCATGTTTGGCTATGTGCAAAACGTTGGATTATATAAGGTGAAGGGAAAATAACCTGTTTTTTAACTTTCATTTTAAAATTATATGACTTTTTTCACAGTAGTGAATTATTCCAGACTACTGCACAGGACTGCGTAAATTCATGTTTGGCTAAGTGCAAAACGTGGAATTACATAAGGGGAATTGAAAAAAAAACATTATTTAACTTTCCTTTTAAAATTATATGACTTTTTTCACATTTGTGAATTATTCCACAATACTGTTCAGGACTGCGTAAATTCATGTTAGCCCGTGTGCAAAACGTGGAATTACATAAACTGAAGTGAAAATAACCTGTTTTTTAACTTTCATTTTAAAAGTACATGACTTTTTTCTCATTAGTGAATTATTCCACAATACTGTTCAGGACTGCGTAAATTCATGTTTGCCTGTGTGTAAAACGTGGAATGACATAAGGTGAAGTGAAAAGAACCTGTTTTTTAACTTTCATTTTAAAATTATATGACATTTTTAACATTAATGAATTATTGCACAATACTGTTCAGGACTGCGTAAATTCATGTTTGCGTGTGTGCAAAACGTGGAATTACATAAGGTGAAGTGAAAATAACCTGTTTTTTAACTTTCATTTTAAAATTAAATGACTTTTTTCTCATTAGTGAATTATTCCACAGTACTGCACAGATCTGCATAAATTCATGTTTGCCTGTGTGCAAAACATGGAATTACATAAGTTGAAGTGAAAATAACCTGTTTTTTAACTTTCATTTTAAAATTACATGACTTTTTTCTCATTAGTGAATTATTCCACAAAACTGCACAGGACTGCGTAAATTCATGTTTGGCTATCTGCAAAACGTTGGATTATATAAGGTGAAGGGAAAATAACCTGTTTTTTAACTTTCATTTTAAAATTACATGACTTTTTTCACAGTAGTGAATTATTCCAGACTACTGCACAGGACTGCGTAAATTCATGTTTGGCTATGTGCAAAACGTTGAATTTACATAAGAGGAATTGAAAAAAACCGGTTTTTTAACTTTCATTTTAGAATTACATGACTTTTTTCACATTAGTGAATTATTCCACAATACTGTTCAGGACTGTGTAAATTCATGTTTGCCTGTGTGCAAAACGTGGAATTACATAAGGTGAAGTGAAAAGAACCTGTTTTTTAACTTTCATTTTAAAATTATATGACGTTTTTAACATTCGTGAATTATTCCACAGTACTGCACAGTTCTGCGTAAATTCATGTTTGCCTGTGTGCACAACGTGGAATTACATTAGGTGAAGTGAAAACAACCCGTTTATTACCTTTCTTTTTAAAATGAAATGACTTTTTTCACATGAGCGCACCTTTGCCAAAACAGCTGTTTCAGACCAAGGGAAGATGGGTTTTGACTAAAGTGTGTTTTATTCAACAGGACTGCACAGGACTGCGTAACTCCATGTTTGCTTATGTGCAAAACGTTGAATTACATTAGGTGAAGTGAAAATAACCTGTTTTTTAACTTTCATTTTAAAATTACATGCCTTTTTCACATTAGTGAATTATTCCACAGTACTGCACAGGACTGCGTAAATATGTTTGCTATGTGCAAACGTGGAATTACATAAGGTGAAGTGAAAATAACCCGTTTTTTAACTTTCATTTGAAAATTATATGACTTTTTTCACATTAGTGAATTGTTCCAGACTACTGCACAGGACTGCGTAAATTCATGTTTGGCTAAGTGCAAAACGTGGAATTACATAAGGGGAATTGAAAAAAACCCATTATTTAACTTTCATTTTAAAATTATATGACTTTTTTCACATTAGTGAATTATTCCACAGTACTGTTCAGGACTGCGTAAATTCATGTTTGCCTGTGTGCAAATCATGGAAATACATAAGGTGAAGTGAAAATAACATGTTTTTTAACTTTCATTTTAAAAGTACATGACTTTTTTCTCATTAGTAAATTATTCCACAATACTGTTCAGGACTGCGTAAATTCATGTTTGGCAATGTGCAAAACGTTGAATTACATAAGACGAATTGGAAAAAAAACCCGTTTTTTAACTTTCCTTTTAAAATTATATGACATTTTTAACATTAATGAATATTCCACAATACTGTTCAGGACTGCGTAAATTAATGTTTGCCTGTGTGCACAACGTGGAATTACATGAGGTGAAGTGAAAACAACCCGTTTATTACCTTTCCTTTTAAAATGAAATGACTTTTTTCACGACTGCACTTTTGCCAAAACAGCTGTTTCCGACCAAGGGAAGATGGGTTTTGACCAAAGTGTGTTTTATTCCACAGGACTGCACAGGACTACGTAACTTCATGTTTGCACATGTGGAAAACGTTGGATTACATAAGGTGAAGTGAAGATAACCTGTTTTTTAACTTTCCTTTTAAAATTAAATGACTTTTTTCTCAGTAGTGCATTATTCCACAGTACTGCATAGTTCTGCATAAATTCATGTTTGCCTGTGTGCAAAACATGGAATTACATAAGGTGAAGTGAAAACAACTTGTGTTTTAACTTTCCTTTTAAAATTATATGACTTTTTTCACATTTGTGAATTATTCAAGACTATTGCACAGGGCTGCGTAAATTCATGTTTGGCTACGTGCAAAACGTTGAATTACATAAGGGGAATTGAAAAAACCCCGATTTTTAACTTTCCTTTTAAAATTATATTACTTTTTTCACATTAGTGAATTTTTCCACAATATTATTCAGGACTGCGTAAATTCATTTTTGCCTGTGTGCAAAATGTGGAATTACATAAGGTGAAGTAAACACAACCCGTTTTTTAACTTTCCTTTTAAAATTAAATGACTTTTTTCACATTAGTGCACTTCTGCCAAAATAGCTGATTCAGACCGAGGGAAGATGGGTTTTGACCAAAGCGTGTTTTATTCCACAGGACTGCACAGTGTTGGATTGCAGTAGCTCCAGCCTACCAGTTGCTAATCCGCGTGTTCGTTAAATGAAGATCTCGAGAAAATAACTGCCAATTTCAAAATGTATTTGACAATAGAACCAATTCAAGATACAAATATTATAGAGCTCCGGGCCAGTTCATATCCCTAGAATAACAGAGTTATCGTCAGGGCATGAAGTCTGACTGCCTAACTATCCCTCGACCCAGTCTTTTACACAACACAGATGTAAATTCAATGTCCTTGTAGTCCAATCCGGTTCTCTTGGTTCGATGATCTCGTCCTCTTCCTCCAATCCTGGTTGATGTTGGTGTCCGTCCTTCCTCCAGCGTCTCCCCCGATGGCCAGTTGAAAAGTTCATCTTCTCCCTGAAAGTAGATCTTACCACCCCCAGCGTGATGTCCCGCTTTCTACTGGATGATTTACCACCCACCACTTTGCTGGTTCCTGAGACCCCACTATCTAAACAACCGCATCTCGTCGTAAAACGTCCCTAATGTGTGTTACCATTAATAAATGAGTCCACCATGCCTAACTCCTAAGAGAAGACAGGAACAAATGTTAACAAGTTACAGACACTCTACAATTCCCCCTTTTGGCCTAGCCTACGCTAGGCCAACACTAACAACTCACTTACAGCTCCCTATGACCTCACACAGGTCACACTGAAATGTGGTGTCACTCCCTTTGATGTAATCCAGGATCACCCCTGTATAACCCAGGCAGATCTCCCCCTTTTTACCTTAAGATCCTGCCCACAACGCACACCATATCAGAATCTTAATCATTGCGTCGTCTCCTTCAGATGTTCCCGGATCTGTCCAAGGGTTCTCTGTGGGTTATCTGCTGGGGTACACTGAGTCCAGTGTTACCAGAAGTCACCTTTTCCTTTCAGACGGACAGCATGTGAGGTCCGCTCTGTCACTTCAAAGGGACCAGTCCACCTGGGCTCTCAAGAGGACCCACTCCACTGTGTGTGGAATTCCTGAGTCCTCTGCCGATGTACTTATAGAGTTGACCTGTTGGGAGAAAACTGAGAGGGTCGCTTTTAGTTAATCAAAATATGGTTTATATCTCAGAAATGATGATGGATTGGTCAATGGATTTTCCGCTCCTGGTCCCAGAAAGGAGACACCCCTCTTGAGCCCATAGGGGGTGCATCCTGTCCGGGAACTAACTGAGCTCCCTACTGACATCAGGGCTATTGGAAGCGCCTGTGTCCACTTCATTCCACTGTGAGCACATATCTTGCCAATTTTGCTCTTCAGTGTCTGTTTCATTCCTTCTACCTTCCCTTGTGATTGTGGATGATAGATGGCGCCAAATGCATGTTTAAGGCCTAGTGCCTTTTCTACTTCTCGTAAGTCTCTGTTCTTGAAATGCATTCCATTGTCAGACCTAATTTGTTTCGGGAAACCACCATTTTAATTAATCAAAATTTAATAACGCTTTTTGCATCTTCTAATTTTATGGGAACCGCCTCTGGGCAGCCGGTGTATGCATCCACCGCCACCAAGAGGTATCAGAACCCATTAACCCTATCTATCATGTGGTATTCCCTCAGTGTGTCAGGCCGTGGGCCTCTTCCAGAACAGCATCTATCAGACCTAGCGGGAAAACAGGTCTTCCGTCTGGGCCCCGCCAAATGCCTTCGACTTCACAGCCCCCCTTTTCCTTCCAAACTCTTCTTCATCTGGAGAAGCTCCCTCTTGATCACAACCCAGTCTCTCCCTGTTGTATCTTGGAAGGATCTCATGAACTGTCTTATCTGTTAACACCAAATTATAAATTGGTTTATAACCTGCCGCCTTCTTTGCTGCCTGGTCTGCCGCCTCATTATCTTTTCCCTCTACAGAATCCTCCCTGCTATGACCTTTGCATTTTACGACTGCAACCTCCTCTGGTTCCATGAGTGCCTGTACCACATGCCTCATCTCTGGTTCATGTTTTATAGGAGAGCCTGATGCTGTGTTAAACCCTGTCCGCAACCATTGACAAAGTTCTAACTGTATGGCTCCCACTACATAATCTGTGTAGATAGTGACTCTCTTTCCCTTAGGTATTTCCAATGCCCTGATAACTGCCTTCAACAACTCTGCTAGTTGTACTGACTTTACCTATTATCTTTCCTGTTTCCACTTCCTCAAAACCTTCTCCCGACTTTCTAATATCCACTCTCAATTTTACATTTCTCTTCACTTTTCCTCACATCTATGTGGTTCACCCTCTCCCATACCATCTGCCATGTTAATCTATTCATGTGTGTATGTTATGTGTGGTGCAGTTAAAATCTTATCCATCCTAATCTGTTTAAGTAAAGTCATGGTGAATACTGCTGAACTAACCAGTGCTACCACACTATGTGTTATAAGAACTTTCAAAGCGTGACCCATCACTAAATGTGCTGTTTTCTGTAAAAGTTTTGCTACCCCTGCTACATGCTTCAGTATTATACTTGAATATCCTAATACTTTCCTTTCACCCCCTTTTTCTGAAAGAGAACACATTTTACTGTATGTTCTCCTTCAGAAACATCCAAAAAGAAAGTGTCCATATAATCCAGAACTGCTAAATGTACGGCTGTGGGGAGTGCCTGTTTAGGAATATATGGGTTAGGAACTGTCACTGTGGGTGTTGTTACAATAGAATTAATTTGCCTCAAATCATGAGCCATCCTATATTTACCTTTCTCCTGCTTCTCAACTGGCAAAATAAGAGTATTCCATGCTGAAGTGGAACGCTCAAGAACCCCAGAGGTTAACAGCTCTTCTATTGTGTCTTCAATGCCTTCCTCAGCAGGTGATCTGTGTTTATATTGACTCTGTCAGATAGGAGTGTCATCCGAAATTCTAAATGATACAGGGTCAATTGTAGGACACAGCCTGAGGACCACAAGGTTTCTGGTAGTGAATCTAAAACTTGTGCACTGTCTGAATGATCAGTTTTTCCTCTCCCATGAAACCTCTGAATTTGTCGATGTTTTAAAATGACTGAATTAGTGGTTGTGTGCATTATTTTGTAACTCTTTTCTGAAAGAGAATGTAACCAGCCAGGAATCTAAGTCGATGTCCAATCTGTAGCTTTCATTCATTAAGATTTTTCCGTGCCTGGAACTGCGGCATTCCTGAAACCGGCCCCTTACTCCGCGTGTGTATTCCTATCTCCTCCTCCCCCTCTGTGTCTCTGGGCCCTGTCGGTGGTAACCCTCTATAATCAGACTCACTCTCTTCTCCTGATTCTGATTCATAATTTTCCATGCTTGAACCCGAATCTTTGTGTGTTACCATTAATAAATGAGTCCACCATGCCTAACTCCTAAGAGAAGACAGGAACAAATGGTAAAACTCATGTTAACAAGTTACAGACACTCTACAATTCCCCCTTTTGGCCTAGCCTACGCTAGGCCAACACTAACAACTCACTTACAGCTCCCTATGACCTCACACATTAATAAATGAGTCCTTCCTCCAGCGTCTCCCCCGATGGCCAGTTGAAGAGTTCATCTTCTCCCTGAAAGTAGATCTTACCACCCCTAGCGTGATGTCCCGCTTTCTAATGGATGATTTACCACCCACCACTTTGCTGGTTCCTGAGACCCCACTATCTAAACAACCGCATCCCGTCGTAAAACATCCCTAATGTGTGTTACCATTAATAAATGACTCAACCATGCCTAACTCCTAAGAGAAGACAGGAACAAATGGTAAAACTCATGTTAACAAGTTACAGACACTCTACAACAGTTCTGCGTAAATTCATCTTTGCCTGTGTGCAAAACATGGAATTACATAAGGTGAAGTGAAAAAAACCCATTTATTACCTTTCCTTTTAAAATGAAATGACTTTTTTCACATGAGCTTACTTTTTCCAAAACACCTGATTCAGACCGAGGGAAGATGGGTTTTGATCAAAGTGTGTTTTATTCCACAGGACTACACAGGACTGCGTAACTTCATGTTTGCGTATGTGCAAAACGTTGAATTACATTAGGTGAAGTGAAAATAACCTGTTTTTTAACTTTCATTTTAAAAATACATGACTTTTTTCTCATTAGTGAATAATTCCACAGTACTGTACAGGACTGCGTAAATTCATGTTTGGCAATGTGCAAAACGTTGAATTCCATGAGGGGAATTGAAAAAAAACCGTTTTTTAACTTTCCTTTTAAAATTATATGACTTTTTTCACATTAGTGAATTATTCCACAATACTGTTCAGGACTGCGTAAATTCATGTTTGCCTGCGTGCAAAACGTGGAATTACATAAGGGGAATTGAAAAAAAACCCGTTTTTTAACCTTCCTTTTCAAATTAAATGACTTTTTTCACATTAGTGAATTATTCCCCAGTACTGTTCAGGACTGCATAACTTCACGCTTGCCTGTGTGCACAACGTGGAATTACATGAGGTGAAGGGAAAACAACCCGTTTTTTAACTTTCCTTTTAAAATTAAATGACTTTTTTCACATTAGTGCACTTTTGCCAAAATAGCTGTTTCAGACCGAGGGAAGATGGGTTTTGACCAAAGTGTGTTTTATTCCACAGTCCTGCACAGGACTGTGGAACTTCATGTTTGCTTATGTGCAACACGTTGAATTGCATGAGGTGAAGTGGAAAGAACCTGTTTTTTAACGTTCCTTTTAAAATTAAAGGACTTTTTTCTCATTAGTGAATTATTCCACAGTACTGCACAGTTCTGCGTGAATTCACGCTTGCCTGTGTGCATACCGTGGAATTACATGAGATGAAGTGAAAACAACCCGTTTATTACCTTTCCTTTTAAAATGAAATGACTTTTTTCACATAAGTGAATTATTCCACAGTACTGTTCAGGACTGCGTAAAGTCATGTTTGGCTGTGTGCAAAACGTTGAATTACATAAGGTGAAATGAAAATAACCTGTTTTTTAACTTTCATTTTAAAATTACATGACTTTTTTCTCATTAGTGAATTATTCCACAGTACTGTACAGGACTGCGTAAATTCATGTTTGGCAATGTGCAAAACGTTGAAGTACATAAGGGGAATCGAAAAAACCCGATTTTTAACTTTCCTTTTAAAATTATATTACTTTTTTCACATTAGTGAATTATTCCACAATACTGTTCAGGACTGCGTAAATTCATGTTTGCCTGTGTGCAAAACATGGAATTACATAAGATAAACTGACAACAACCCGTTTTTTAACTTTCCTTTTAAAATGAAATCACTTTTTTCACATTAGTGAATTATTCCAGACTGCTGCACTGGACTGCGTAAATTCAGGTTTGGCTAAGTGCCAAACGTTCAATTACATAAGGGGAATTGAAAATAACGTGTTTCTTAACTTTCCTTTTAAAATTATATGACTTTTTTCAAATTAGTGAATTGTTCCACAGTACTGCACAGGACAGCGTAAATTCATGTTTGGCTATGTGCAAAACGTGAGGTGAAGTAAACACAACCCGTTTTTTAACTTTCCTTTTAAAATGAAATGACTTTTTTCACATTCGTGCACTTTTGCCAAAACAGCTGTTTCAGACCGAGTGAAGATGGGTTTTGACCAAAGTGTGTTTTATTCCACAGGCCTGCATAGGACTGCGTAAATTCCTGTTTCCATACATGCAAAACCTTGAATTACATAAGGTGAAGTGAAAATAAACTGTTTTTTAACTTTCCTTTTTAAATTGTATTACTTTTTTCACATTACTGAATTATTCCACAGTACTGTTCAGGACTGCGTAAATTCATGTTTGCCTGTGTGCAAAACGTCGAATTACATAAGGTGAAGTGAAAATAACCTGTTTTTTAACTTTCATTTTAAAATTAGTGAATTATTCCCCGGTACTGTTCAGGACTTTTTTCACATTAGTGCACTTCTGCCAAAATAGCTGATTCAGACCGAGGTAAGATGGGTTTTGATCAAAGTGTGTTTTATTCCACAGGACTGCACAGGACTGCGTAACTCCATGTTTGCTTATGTGCAAAACGTTGAATTACATAAGGTGAAGTGAAAATAACCTGTTTTTTAACTTTCATTTTAAAATTACATGACTTTTTTCTCATTATTGAATTATTCCACAGTACTGCACAGGACTGCGTAAATTCATGTTTGGCTATGTGCAAAAGGTTGGATTACATAAGGTGAAGGGAAAATAACCTGTTTTTTAACTTTCATTTTAAAATTATATGACTTTTTTCACATTAGTGAATTATCCCACAATACTGTTCAGGACTGCGTAAATTCATGTTTGCCTGCGTGCAAAACGTGGAATTACATACATTGAAGTGAAAATAACCTGTTTTTTAACTTTCATTTTAAAATTATATGACGTTTTTAACATTAGTGAATTATTCCACAGTACTGCACAGTTCTGCGTAAATTCATGTTTGCCTGTGTGCAAAACGTGGAATTACATAAGGTGAAGTAAACACAACCCGTTTTTTAATTTTCCTTTTAAAATTAAATGACTTTTTTCACATTAGTGCACTTCTCCCAAAATAGCTGATTTAGACCGAGGGAAGATGGGTTTTGACAAAAGCGTGTTTTATTCCACAGGACTGCACAGTTCTGCGTAAATTCATCTTTGCCTGTGTGCAAAACATGGAATTACATAACGTGAAGTGAAAACAACCCATTTATTACCTTTCCTTTTAAAATGAAATGATTGTATTTTGAAAAACTGAGACAATTTAAAGATGCATGCACAGCAAGTGAGCCCACTCAAAACTTCGATCTCCACCAGCTAGCTGGCTTAACATCCAGTCTCCAACAGTCATTCAAAGCACGCTTTGGATAATTTTGTGAGCACACTCGTCTTTTTAAGTTCATCACCCTTCTAAACAAGTGTTCACTGAACACAGCCTACCTGAGTTACATTCCTGCTGTCTCCGTCAGGGATTTTGAAGCAGAAGTGGCTGACCTGAAGGCCTCGGACATGTGGATGAATAAATTCATGTTACTGAATGAAGATTTGGAGTTGGCGAGCAAGCACTTGTGGACAGAAATGAGAAAACTTTAACCCGAAGACCAGGTGATGATCAAAACTTGGAACACGCTTCCTGTCACATACCACACACTAAAGTGTGTGAGTATTGCTGTATTGACCATGTTTGGATCTACATATGCATGCAAGCAGTCATTCTCACATCTTAAAAACATCAAGTCCAACCTACAATCACGTTTAACTGATGAAAGCCTCAACGCCTGCATGGAGCTTAACTTCACCAAGTACCAACCAGACTACAAAGCCATCAGCAAATCCATGCAGCACCAGAAGTCGCATTAATGGTGAGTATTATTATTTAAAAGAGTGAATTCAGATTCTTCCCTGTTGTAGAAACTAAGTTTGTATAATTTTAAACAGCAAAATCCATGAGAGATTTTCGTCACATTGTCTTACAAGAAAAGCATAGCTGAGTGGAAAACTTCTATTGGCCAATAAAACCAGTGGTCAGGTATGGTGTAGGATAGCCCTTCCTCTTCCTCTTTCTCTCTTTCCTGATCCTTGGTTGGAATTTGGCTACGTTAGCTGAGTGCAGAGGTCGGTAACCCGTGGCTCCGGAGCCACATGTGGCTCTTTCATCCTTCTGTTGTGGCTCCCTGTGACTTTGGAAAATAAATAATGAGTACCGTAATTCCCGCACTATAAGGTGCACCTAAAAGCCTTTCATTTTCTCAAAAACCGATAGTGCGCCTTAGAATCTGATGCACCTTATATATGGATCAATATTAGTTACCGTATTCTCCGCACCATAAGGCACACTTAAGATGCTGAAATTTTCTCAAAATCGACAGTGCTTCCTTTAATACGGTGCGCGGTGTGTGGACTTCCACAATCTGCTGTGCACCTTTGCTAAGCGCACTATGGTAAAAGCTCTGCCTGGTTGATTGTGCAACACGTATGCTAGGTAACAGCAGAAGTGTGCTGCTAATCGCCTCCCCCTGAAATGGCACCGGCAATGTGACACGCTTAACTAAATTGATGAAAGTCACTGTTTTGCTTCCGTTGTCATTTTGTTACTGCATGTTTTAACATGCGTCTTATAATATGTTGGTTAATTACCGAAATAGACCACGTAATTGAGACTGCCCTATGAAACGGTGCAGAAAATAGGGTATATAGACCCTAAAATAAAGTAAGTTTTCTGACTGTTTTGGTTCCCTTAATCTGCTTTATAGTCCGGTGCGGTTTATGTATGGAAAAAAAACCCATTCAGACCCGTTTTTTGGCAGTGCGCCTTCTAACCTGGTGCACCTGTGTTCTCTGCAGCAGTTCGTTGATTTCATAAATGTAGCATCGTATAGTTTTTTGTACATATATGTGTGTGTATATATATGTATATATATATATATATATATATACACACATATATATATATATATTTATATATATGTATATTTTTATATATATTTATAAATAAATATATATATATATATATATATATATATATATATATATATATATATATATATATATATATATATATATATATGTATAAGTATATAAATATATTAATATATTTCACTTGTAAGACCACACACCAACCTCCAGCGGGCCTCCTGAATCCACTCCTTGTTCCACGGCACCCTTGGTTGCACAGGAAAGTTAAGAACGGGTTATTTTGACTTCCCCTTATGTAATTCCACGTTTTGCACGTAGGCAGTCCTGTGCAGTACTGTGGAATAATTCACTAATGTGAAAAAATTCATATAATTTTAAAAGAAGAGTTAAAAAAACGGGTTATTTTCACTTCACCTTATACAATTCAACGTTTTGCACATGAGCAAACATGAAGTTAATCAGTCAACAACTGTTTTGGCAAAAGTGCACTCAAGTGAAAAAAGTCATTTCATTTTAAAAGGAAAGTTAATAAACGGGTTGTTTTCACTTCACCTTATGTAATTCCACGTTTTGCACACAGGCAAACATGAACTTACACAGAACTGTGCAGTACTGTGGAATAATTCAGTAATGTGAAAAAGTAATATAATTTAAAAAGGAAAGTTAAGAAACGGGTTATTTTCACTTCACCTTATGTAATTCAACGTGTTGCATGTATGGAAGCAGGAATTTACGCAGTCCTGTGCAGTACTGTGGAATGATTCACTAATGTGAAAAAAGTCATTTAATTTTAAAAGGAAAGTTAAAAAACGGGTTTTTTTTCAATTCCCCTTATGTAACTCAACGGTTTCCACTTAGCCAAACATGAATTTATGCAGTCCTGTGCAGTAGTCTGGAATAATTCACTGATGTGAAAAAAGTCACATAATATTAAAATGAAAGTTAAAAAACAGGTTATTTTCACTTCACCTTATGTAATTCAATGTTTTGCACATAGCCAAACATGAATTTACGCAGTCCTGTGCAGTACTGTGGAATAAAACACACTTTGGTCAAAACCCATCTTCCCTCGGTCTGAAACAGCTGTTTTGGCAAAAGTGCACTAATGTGAAAAAAGTCATTTAATTTTAAAAGTAAAGTTAAAACACGGGTTGTTTTCACTTCACCTTATGTAATTCCATGTTTTGCACACAGGCAAACATGAATTTACGCAGAACTGTGCAGTACTGTGGAATAATTCACTAGTGAGAAAAAAGTCATTTAATTTTAAAAGGAAAGTTAAAAAACAGGTTATTGTCACTTCACCTTATGTAATTCAACATTTTGCACACAGGCAAACATGAATTTACGCAATCCTGAACAGTATTGTGGAATAATTCAGTATTGTGAAAAAAGTAATATAATTTAAAAAGGAAAGTTAAAAAACGGGTTATTTTCACTTCACCTTATGTAATTCAAAGTTTTGCATGTATGGAAACAGGAATTTACGCAGTCCTGTGCAGTATTGTGGAATAATTCACTAATGTGAAAAACGTCATATAATTTTAAAAGGAAAGTTAAAAAACAGGTCATTTTCACTTCACCTAATGTAATTCAACGTTTTGCACATGCGCAAACATGAAGTTACGCAGTCATGTGCAGTCCTACGGAATAAAACACACGTTGGTCAAAACCCATCTTCCCTCACTCTGAAACAGCTGTTTTGGAAAAAGTACGCTCATGTGAAAAAAGTCATTTCATTTTAAAAGGAAAGGTAATAAATGGGTTGTTTTCACTTCACGTTATGTAATTCCATGTTTTGCACACAGGCAAAGATGAATTTACGCAGAACTGTGCAGTCCTGTGGAATAAAACACGCTTTTGTCAAAACCCATCTTCCCTCGGTCTAAATCAGCTATTTTGGGAGAAGTGCACTAATGTGAAAAAAGTCATTTAATTTTAAAAGGAAAATTAAAAAACGGGTTGTGTTTACTTCACCTTATGTAATTCCACGTTTTGCACACAGGCAAACATGAATTTACGCAGAACTGTGCAGTACTGTGGAATAATTCACTAATGTTAAAAACGTCATATAATTTTAAAATGAAAGTTAAAAAACAGGTTATTTTCACTTCACTTTATGTAATTCCACGTTTTGCACGTAAGCAAACATGGATTTACGCAGTCCTGAACAGTATTTGGGATAATTCACTAATGTGAAAAAGTCATTAATTTTAAAATGAAAGTTAAAAACAGGTTATTTTCCCTTCACCTTATGTAATCCAACCTTTTGCACATAGCCAAACATGAATTGACGAGTCCTGTGCAGTACTGTGGAATAATTCAATAATGAGAAAAAGTCATGTAATTTTAAAATGAAAGTTAAAAACAGGTTATTTTCACTTCACCTTGTAATTCAACGTTTTGCACATAAGCAAACATGGAGTTACGCGTCCTGTGCAGTCCTGTGGAATAAAACACACTTTGATCAAAACCCATCTTCCCTCGGTCTGAATAAGCTATTTTGGCAGAAGTGCACTAATGTGAAAAAAGTCCTGAACAGTACCGGGGAATAATTCACTAATTTTAAAATGAAAGTTAAAAAACAGGTTATTTTCACTTCACCTTATGTAATTCGACGTTTTGCACACAGGCAAACATGAATTTACGCAGTCCTGAACAGTACTGTGGAATAATTCAGTAATGTGAAAAAAGTAATACAATTTAAAAAGGAAAGTTAAAAAACAGTTTATTTTCACTTCACCTTATGTAATTCAAGGTTTTGCATGTATGGAAACAGGAATTTACGCAGTCCTATGCAGGCCTGTGGAATAAAACACACTTTGGTCAAAACCCATCTTCACTCGGTCTGAAACAGCTGTTTTGGCAAAAGTGCACGAATGTGAAAAAAGTCATTTCATTTTAAAAGGAAAGTTAAAAAACGGGTTGTGTTTACTTCACCTCACGTTTTGCACATAGCCAAACATGAATTTACGCTGTCCTGTGCAGTACTGTGGAACAATTCACTAATTTGAAAAAAGTCATATAATTTTAAAAGGAAAGTTAAGAAACACGTTATTTTCAATTCCCCTTATGTAATTGAACGTTTGGCACTTAGCCAAACCTGAATTTACGCAGTCCAGTGCAGCAGTCTGGAATAATTCACTAATGTGAAAAAAGTGATTTCATTTTAAAAGGAAAGTTAAAAAACGGGTTGTTGTCAGTTTATCTTATGTAATTCCATGTTTTGCACACAGGCAAACATGAATTTACGCAGTCCTGAACAGTATTGTGGAATAATTCACTAATGTGAAAAAAGTAATATAATTTTAAAAGGAAAGTTAAAAATCGGGTTTTTTTCGATTCCCCTTATGTACTTCAACGTTTTGCACATTGCCAAACATGAATTTACGCAGTCCTGTACAGTACTGTGGAATAATTCACTAATGAGAAAAAAGTCATGTAATTTTAAAATGAAAGTTAAAAAACAGGTTATTTTCATTTCACCTTATGTAATTCAACGTTTTGCACACAGCCAAACATGACTTTACGCAGTCCTGAACAGTACTGTGGAATAATTCACTTATGTGAAAAAAGTCATTTAATTTTAAAAGGAAAGTTAAAAAACGGGTTGTTTTCCCTTCACCTCATGTAATTCCACGTTGTGCACACAGGCAAGCGTGAAGTTATGCAGTCCTGAACAGTACTGGGGAATAATTCACTAATGTGAAAAAAGTCATTTAATTTGAAAAGGAAGGTTAAAAAACGGGTTTTTTTTCAATTCCCCTTATGTAATTCCACGTTTTGCACGCAGGCAAACATGAATTTACGCAGTCCTGAACAGTATTGTGGAATAATTCACTAATGTGAAAAAAGTCATATAATTTTAAAAGGAAAGTTAAAAAACGGTTTTTTTTCAATTCCCCTCATGGAATTCAACGTTTTGCACATTGCCAAACATGAATTTACGCAGTCCTGTACAGTACTGTGGAATTATTCACTAATGAGAAAAAAGTCATGTATTTTTTAAATGAAAGTTAAAAAACAGGTTATTTTCACTTCACCTAATGTAATTCAACGTTTTGCACATACGCAAACATGAAGTTACGCAGTCCTGTGTAGTCCTGTGGAATAAAACACACTTTGATCAAAACCCATCTTCCCTCGGTCTGAATCAGGTATTTTGGCAGAAGTGCACTAATGTGAAAAAAGTCCTGAACAGTACCGTGGAATAATTCACTAATTTTAAAAGGAACGTTAAAAAACGGGTTGTGTTTACTTCACCTTATGTAATTCCACGTTTTGCACACAGGCAAACATGAATTTACGCAGAACTGTGCAGTACTGTGGAATAATTCACTAATGTTAAAAACGTCATATAATTTTAAAATGAAACTTAAAAAACAGGTTATTTTCACTTCAATTTATGTAATTCCACGTTTTGCACGCAGGCAAACATGAATTTACGCAGTCCTGAACAGTATTGTGGAATAATTCACTAATGTGAAAAAAGTCATATAATTTTAAAAGGAAAGTTAAAAAACGTTTTTTTTCAATTCCCCTTATGGAATTCAACGTTTTGCACATTGCCAAACATGAATTTACGCAGTCCTGTACAGTACTGTGGAATTATTCACTAATGAGAAAAAAGTCATGTATTTTTAAAATGAAAGTTAAAAAACAGGTTATTTTCACTTCACCTAATGTAATTCAACGTTTTGCACATACGTAAACATGAAGTTACGCCGTCCTGTGTAGTCCTGTGGAATCAAACACACTTTGATCAAAACCCATCTTCCCTCGGTCTGAAACAGCTGTTTTGGAAAAAGTAAGCTCATGTGAAAAAAGTCATTTCATTTTAAAAGGAAAGGTAATAAATGGGTTGTTTTCACTTCACCTTATGTAATTCCATGTTTTGCACACAGGCAAAGATGAATTTACGCAGAACTGTTGTAGAGTGTCTGTAACTTGTTAACATGAGTTTTACCATTTGTTCCTGTCTTCTCTTAGGAGTTAGGCATGGTGGACTCATTTATTAATGGTAACACACAAAGATTCGGGTTCAAGCATGGAAAATTATGAATCAGAATCAGGAGAAGAGAGTGAGTCTGATTATAGAGGGTTACCACCGACAGGGCCCAGAGACACAGAGGGGGGAGGAGGAGATAGGAATACACACGCGGAGTAAGGGGCCGGTTTCAGGAATGCCGCAGTTCCAGGCACGGAAAAATCTTAATGAATGAAAGCTACAGATTGGACATCGACTTAGATTCCTGGCTGGTTACATTCTCTTTCAGAAAAGAGTTACAAAATAATGCACACAACCACTAATTCAGTCATTTTAAAACATCGACAAATTCAGAGGTTTCATGGGAGAGAAAAAACTGATCATTCAGACAGTGCACAAGTTTTAGATTCACTACCAGAAACCTTGTGGTCCTCAGGCTGTGTCCTACAATTGACCCTGTATCATTTAGAGTTTCGGATGACACTCCTATCTGACAGAGTCAATATAAACACAGATCACCTGCTGAGGAAGGCATTGAAGACACAATAGAAGAGCTGTTAACCTCTGGGGTTCTTGAGCGTTCCACTTCAGCATGGAATACTCTTATTTTGCCAGTTGAGAAGCAGGAGAAAGGTAAATATAGGATGGCTCATGATTTGAGGCAAATTAATTCTATTGTAACAACACCCACAGTGACAGTTCCTAACCCATATATTCCTAAACAGGCACTCCCCACAGCCGTACATTTAGCAGTTCTGGATTATATGGACACTTTCTTTTTGGATGTTTCTGAAGGAGAACATACAGTAAATTGTGTTCTCTTTCAGAAAAAGGGGGTGAAAGGAAAGTATTAGGATATTCAAGTATAATACTGAAGCATGTAGCAGGGGTAGCAAAACTTTTACAGAAAACAGCACATTTAGTGATGGGTCACGCTTTGAAAGTTCTTATAACACATAGTGTGGTAGCACTGGTTAGTTCAGCAGTATTCACCATGACTTTACTTAAACAGATTAGGATGGATAAGATTTTAACTGCACCACACATAACATACACACATGAATAGATTAACATGGCAGATGGTATGGGAGAGGGTGAACCACATAGATGTGAGGAAAAGTGAAGAGAAATGTAAAATTGAGAGTGGATATTAGAAAGTCGGGAGAAGGTTTTGAGGAAGTGGAAACAGGAAAGATAATAGGTAAAGTCAGTACAACTAGCAGAGTTGTTGAAGGCAGTTATCAGGGCATTGGAAATACCTAAGGGAAAGAGAGTCACTATCTACACAGATTATGTAGTGGGAGCCATACAGTTAGAACTTTGTCAATGGTTGCGGACAGGGTTTAACACAGCATCAGGCTCTCCTATAAAACATGAACCAGAGATGAGGCATGTGGTACAGGCACTCATGGAACCAGAGGAGGTTGCAGTCGTAAAATGCAAAGGTCATAGCAGGGAGGATTCTGTAGAGGGAAAAGATAATGAGGCGGCAGACCAGGCAGCAAAGAAGGCGGCAGGTTATAAACCAATTTATAATTTGGTGTTAACAGATAAGACAGTTCATGAGATCCTTCCAAGATACAACAGGGAGAGACTGGGTTGTGATCAAGAGGGAGCTTCTCCACATGAAGAAGAGTTTGGAAGGAAAAGGGGGGCTGTGAAGTCGAAGGCATTTGGCGGGGCCCAGACGGAAGACCTGTTTTCCCGCTAGGTCTGATAGATGCTGTTCTGGAAGAGGCCCACGGCCTGACACACTGAGGGAATACGACATGATAGATAGGATTAATGGGTTCTGATACCTCTTGGTGGCGGTGGATGCATACACCGGCTGCCCAGAGGCGGTTCCCATAAAATTAGAAGATGCAAAAAGCGTTATTAAATTTTGATTAATTAAAATGGTGGTTTCCCGAAACAAATTAGGTCTGACAATGGAATGCATTTCAAGAACAGAGACTTACGAGAAGTAGAAAAGGCACTAGGCCTTAAACATGCATTTGGCGCCGTCTATCATCCACAATCACAAGGGAAGGTAGAAGGAATGAAACAGACACTGAAGAGCAAAATTGGCAAGATATGTGCTCACAGTGGAATGAAGTGGACACAGGCGCTTCCAATAGCCCTGATGTCAGTAGGGAGCTCAGTTAGTTCCCGGACAGGATGCACCCCCTATGGGCTCAAGAGGGGTGTCTCCTTTCTGGGACCAGGAGCGGAAAATCCATTGACCAATCCATCATCATTTCTGAGATATAAACCATATTTTGATTAACTAAAAGCGACCCTCTCAGTTTTCTCCCAACAGGTCAACTCTATAAGTACATCGGCAGAGGACTCAGGAATTCCACACACAGTGGAGTGGGTCCTCTTGAGAGCCCAGGTGGACTGGTCCCTTTGAAGTGACAGAGCGGACCTCACATGCTGTCCGTCTGAAAGGAAAAGGTGACTTCTGGTAACACTGGACTCAGTGTACCCCAGCAGATAACCCACAGAGAACCCTTGGACAGATCCGGGAACATCTGAAGGAGACGACGCAATGATTAAGATTCTGATATGGTGTGCGTTGTGGGCAGGATCTTAAGGTAAAAAGGGGGAGATCTGCCTGGGTTATACAGGGGTGATCCTGGATTACATCAAAGGGAGTGACACCACATTTCAGTGTGACCTGTGTGAGGTCATAGGGAGCTGTAAGTGAGTTGTTAGTGTTGGCCTAGCGTAGGCTAGGCCAAAAGGGGGAATTGTAGAGTGTCTGTAACTTGTTAACATTTGTTCCTGTCTTCTCTTAGGAGTTAGGCATGGTGGACTCATTTATTAATGGTAACACACATTAGGGACGTTTTACGACGGGATGCGGTTGTTTAGATAGTGGGGTCTCAGGAACCAGCAAAGTGGTGGGTGGTAAATCATCCATTAGAAAGCGGGACATCACGCTGGGGGTGGTAAGATTACTACTTTCAGGGAGAAGATGAACTTTTCAACTGGCCATCGGGGGAGACGCTGGAGGAAGGACGGACACCAACATCAACCAGGATTGGAGGAAGAGGACGAGATCATCGAACCAAGAGAACCGGATTGGACTACAAGGACATTGAATTTACATCTGTGTTGTGTAAAAGACTGGGTCGAGGGATAGTTAGGCAGTCAGACTTCATGCCCTGACGATAACTCTGTTATTCTAGGGATATGAACTGGCCCGGAGCTCTATAATATTTGTATCTTGAATTGGTTCTATTGTCAAATACATTTTGAAATTGGCAGTTATTTTCTCGAGATCTTCATTTAACGAACACGCGGATTAGCAACTGGTAGGCTGGAGCTACTGCAATCCAATCCATCTTCCCTCGGTCTGAATGTGCAGTCCTGTGGAATAAAACACGCTTTGGTCAAAACCCATCTTCCCTCGGTCTGAATCAGCTATTTTGGCAGAAGTGCACTAATGTGAAAAAAGTCATTTAATTTTAAAAGGAAAGTTAAAAAACGGGTTGTGTTTACTTCACCTTATGTAATTCCACATTTTGCACACAGGCAAAAATGAATTTACGCAGTCCTGAATAATATTGTGGAAAAATTCACTAATGTGAAAAAAGTAATATAATTTTAAAAGGAAAGTTAAAAATCGGGGTTTTTTCAATTCCCCTTATGTAATTCAACGTTTTGCACGTAGCCAAACATGAATTTACGCAGCCCTGTGCAATAGTCTTGAATAATTCACAAATGTGAAAAAAGTCATATAATTTTAAAAGGAAAGTTAAAACACAAGTTGTTTTCACTTCACCTTATGTAATTCCATGTTTTGCACACAGGCAAACATGAATTTATGCAGAACTATGCAGTACTGTGGAATAATGCACTACTGAGAAAAAAGTCATTTAATTTTAAAAGGAAAGTTAAAAAACAGGTTATCTTCACTTCACCTTATGTAATCCAACGTTTTCCACATGTGCAAACATGAAGTTACGTAGTCCTGTGCAGTCCTGTGGAATAAAACACACTTTGGTCAAAACCCATCTTCCCTTGGTCGGAAACAGCTGTTTTGGCAAAAGTGCAGTCGTGAAAAAAGTCATTTCATTTTAAAAGGAAAGGTAATAAACGGGTTGTTTTCACTTCACCTCATGTAATTCCACGTTGTGCACACAGGCAAACATTAATTTACGCAGTCCTGAACAGTATTGTGGAATATTCATTAATGTTAAAAATGTCATATAATTTTAAAAGGAAAGTTAAAAAACGGGTTTTTTTTCCAATTCGTCTTATGTAATTCAACGTTTTGCACATTGCCAAACATGAATTTACGCAGTCCTGAACAGTATTGTGGAATAATTTACTAATGAGAAAAAAGTCATGTACTTTTAAAATGAAAGTTAAAAAACAGGTTATTTTCACTTCACCTTATGTATTTCCATGATTTGCACACAGGCAAACATGAATTTACGCAGTCCTGTGCAGTAGTCTGGAACAATTCACTAATAAAAAAAAAATTTTATTTTTTAAAAAAAAAAAAAAAAAAAAAAATTTTCTTCCCCTTAAGGATTTCGCAGTCCTGAACAGTACTGTGGAATAATTCACTAATGTGAAAAAAGTCATATAATTTTAAAATGAAAGTTAAAAAACAGGTTGTTTTCCCTTCAGTTTATTTAATTCCACGTTTTGCACACGGGCTAACATGAATTTACGCAGTCCTGAACAGTATTGTGGAATAATTCACTAATGTGAAAAAAGTCATATAATGTTAAAAGGAAAGTTAAATAATGGGTTTTTTTCAATTCCCCTTATGTAATTCCACGTTTTGCACTTAGCCAAACATGAATTTACGCAGTCCTGTGCAGTAGTCTGGAACAATTCACTAATGTGAAAAAAGTCATATAATTTTCAAATGAAAGTTAAAAAACGGGTTATTTTCACTTCACCTTATGTAATTCCACGTTTTGCACATAGCCAAACATTATTTACGCAGTCCTGTGCAGTACTGTGGAATAATTCACTAATGTGAAAAAGGCATGTAATTTTAAAATGAAAGTTAAAAAACAGGTTATTTTCACTTCACCTAATGTAATTCAACGTTTTGCACATAAGCAAACATGGAGTTACGCAGTCCTGTGCAGTCCTGTTGAATAAAACACACTTTAGTCAAAACCCATCTTCCCTTGGTCTGAAACAGCTGTTTTGGCAAAGGTGCGCTCATGTGAAAAAAGTCATTTTATTTTAAAAAGAAAGGTAATAAACGGGTTGTTTTCACTTCACCTAATGTAATTCCACGTTGTGCACACAGGCAAACATGAATTTACGCAGAACTGTGCAGTACTGTGGAATAATTCACGAATGTTAAAAACGTCATATAATTTTAAAATGAAAGTTAAAAAACAGGTTCTTTTCACTTCACCTTATGTAATTCCACGTTTTGCACACAGGCAAACATGAATTTACACAGTCCTGAACAGTATTGTGGAATAATTCACTAATGTGAAAAAAGTCATGTAATTTTAAAATGAAAGTTAAAAAACGGGTTTTTTTCAATTCCTCTTATGTAAATTCAACGTTTTGCACATAGCCAAACATGAATTTACGCAGTCCTGTGCAGTAGTCTGGAATAATTCACTAATGAGAAAAAAGTCATGTAATTTTAAAATTAAAGTTAAAAAACAGGTTATTTTTACTTCACCTTATGTAACTCCATGTTTTGCACACAGGCAAACATGAATTTACGCAGAACTGTGCAGTACTGTGGAATAATTCACTAATGAGAAAAAAGTCATTTAATTTTAAAATGAAAGTTAAAAAACAGGTTATTTTCACTTCACCTTATGTAATTCCACGTTTTGCACACACGCAAACATGAATTTACGCAGTCCTGAACAGTATTGTGCAATAATTCATTAATGTTAAAAATGTCATATAATTTTAAAATGAAAGTTAAAAAACAGGTTCTTTTCAC
Organism: Lagocephalus sceleratus; assembly: GCA_911728415.1. NCBI lineage: Eukaryota > Metazoa > Chordata > Actinopteri > Tetraodontiformes > Tetraodontidae > Lagocephalus > Lagocephalus sceleratus. Next base: position 102,209 of record CAJVRN010000154.1, read on the forward strand.
TTCACCTTATGTCATTCCACGTTTTACACACAGGCAAACATGAATTTACGCAGTCCTGAACAGTATTGTGGAATAATTCACTAATGAGAAAAAAGTCATGTACTTTTAAAATGAAAGTTAAAAAACAGGTTATTTTCACTTCAGTTTATGTAATTCCACGTTTTGCACACGGGCTAACATGAATTTACGCAGTCCTGAACAGTATTGTGGAATAATTCACTAATGTGAAAAAAGTCATATAATTTTAAAAGGAAAGTTAAATAATGTTTTTTTTTCAATTCTCCTTATATAATTCCACGTTTTGCACTTAGCCAAACATGAATTTACGCCAAACATGAATTTACAGTCCTGTGCAGTAGTCTGGAATAATTCACTACTGTGAAAAAAGTCATATAATTTTAAAATGAAAGTTAAAAAACAGGTTATTTTCCCTTCACCTTATATAATCCAACGTTTTGCACATAGCCAAACATGAATTTACGCAGTCCTGTGCAGTACTGTGGAATAATTCACTAATGAGAAAAAAGTCATGTAATTTTAAAATGAAAGTTAAAAAACAGGTTATTTTCACTTCACCTTATGTAATTCCATGTTTTGCACACAGGCAAACATGAATTTACGCAGAACTGTGCAGTACTGTGGAATAATTCACTAATGAGAAAAAAGTCATTTAATTTTAAAATGAAAGTTAAAAAACAGGTTATTTTCACTTCACCTTATGTAATTCCACGTTTTGCACACACGCAAACATGAATTTACGCAGTCCTGAACAGTATTGTGCAATAATTCATTAATGTTAAAAATGTCATATAATTTTAAAATGAAAGTTAAAAAACAGGTTCTTTTCACTTCACCTTATGTCATTCCACGTTTTACACACAGGCAAACATGAATTTACGCAGTCCTGAACAGTATTGTGGAATAATTCACTAATGAGAAAAAAGTCATGTACTTTTAAAATGAAAGTTAAAAAACAGGTTATTTTCACTTCAGTTTATGTAATTCCACGTTTTGCACACGGGCTAACATGAATTTACGCAGTCCTGAACAGTATTGTGGAATAATTCACTAATGTGAAAAAAGTCATATAATGTTAAAAGGAAAGTTAAATAATGTTTTTTTTCAATTCCCCTTATGTAATTCCACGTTTTGCACTTAGCCAAACATGAATTTACGCAGTCCTGTGCAGTAGTCTGGAATAATTCACTAATGCGAAAAAAGTCATGTAATTTTAAAATGAACGTTAAAAAACAGGTTATTTTCACTTCACCTAATGTAATTCAACGTTTTGCACATAAGCAAACATGGAGTTACGCAGTCCTGTGCAGTCCTGTTGAATAAAACACACTTTGGTCAAAACCCATCTTCCCTCGGTCTTTAACAGCTGTTTTGGCAAAGGTGCGTTAATGTGAAAAAAGTCATTTCATTTTAAAAGGAAAGGTAATAAACGGGTTCTTTTCACTTCACCTCATGTAATTCCACGTTGTGCACACAGGCAAACATGAATTTACGCAGAACTGTGCAGTACTGTGGAATAATTCACTAATGTTAAAAACGTCATATAATTTTAAAATGAAAGTTAAAAAACAGGTTATTTTCACTTCACCTTATGTAATTCAAGGTTGTCAGAATCAGTATCAGAATCAGGTTTATTGCCATTGTTCATGTTGTACGTGGTATTACACAAACTAGGAATTTGTCTCAGTGAGACGCTGCAGCATTTAACATAGAATACCCTATATACAAAAAACACAAGAATAAGATAATAAGACCTATATGTGCAAAAGGAAGCAGTAGGAAGTGCTGTACATAGTGCTTAAGTGATAAGTCACTTGGTCGTCCACAGATCTGTTGGCTCTGTAGGCGAACTGCAGTGGATCCAGAAGGGGGGTGGTGATGGATTTGAGGTGTGGAAGGATCAGGCGCTCTAAGGACTTCATGACTACAGAGGTGAGCGCCACAGGTCTGTAGTCGTTAAGTCCAGTGATCCGTGGCTTCTTGGGGACAGGGTAAAGTTTTTAGGCAGGCAGGCACCTGGCACGACTCCAGGAAGGAGTTGAAGATGTCTGTAAAGACAGGAGTCAGCTCCTCTGCGCAGTGCCTCAGGGTGGAAGGAGACACGCCGTCCGGGCCAGGGGCCTTGCTAACCTGGCAAACTGCCTACGCACATCATGTTCACTGATGGTGAGTGAAGGGGGGGGGGGGACTGCCTTTGATGGAGTGAGGTCCATGGGGGCAGTGACGCTGGGGGGGGGGAGGTGTTGGGCGCGGCTGACGAGGTGTCAAAGCGGACGTAGTGGAGGGACAGACTCTTTGTCTTCCTGACCCTTTGAAGCCTGAGGCCTGTAGTTGGTGATCTGTCTCAGGCCTCTCCACACAGAAGCAGAGTCGTTAGCAGTAAACTGCTGCTGAAGTTTCTCTGAATACGCAGATTTAGCTCTCCTCAGCTCCTTGCTAAACCGGTATTTGGCCTCTCTGTAGCAGTCTCTGTCTCCACTTTTCAGCGCTGCTTCCTTTTCTTTCCTGATCTGTCTGAGTTTTGGTGTGAACCAGGGCTTGTCGTTGGAGTAACTCACCCTAGTGCGCGCTGGTAGAATGCGCTCCTCACAAAAGTGGATATATGAGGTCACAGTGTCCGTGTACTCATCCAGATCATGTGTGGCCCCTTTGAACATGTCCCAGTCAGTTGTGTCTCGGCACATGCGCAGCTCCTCCACAGCCTCACTGGTCCATCTCTTTGTGGTGCTCACAGCTGGCTACACATAAACAAACATGAATTTACGCAGTCCTGTGCAGGTCTGCGGAATAAATCACACGTTGGTCAAAAACCACTTTGATGTTAAAAAGTCATTTAATTTTAAAAGGAACGTTAAAAAACGGGTTATTTTCACTCCACCTTCTGTAAGTCAAGGTTTTGCACATAAGCAAACATGAATTTACGCAGTCCTGTGGAATAAATCACACTTCTCTCGGTTTGAAAAAGCTGTTTTGGCAATCAATCATTCTTTATTTACACAGCGTATTCTTACAATCAAAAATTGATCCAAGGCACTTTACAGAATCCCAGGGCCTAACCCCAGACAAGCAACAGTGGCAAGGAAAAAGTCCACTTTTACAGGAAGAAACCTATATGAGCAGGACTCATTTCGGGGGACACTCCTGCTGATGGACGGCTGGGTCGAGAGAGAGGTGGAGAGGGAGGACACGTGGAGGATAGAATCGGTAGAGGATAAAATAGGCAGGAGAGGAGAGGAGGAGAGTACAGAGGAGAAGAGGGGAGAGGAGAAGAGGGGAGAAGAGAGGGGGAGAGAGAGGAGAAGAGAAGAGAGGAGAAGAGGGGAGAGGAGAAGACAGGAAGGTTCAGATCATGGACTGGTTTATATGCTGGATCTATGGTGTGTAGATCATAGAAATACACACAGAAATTCATTATATTGAATAAGCTGCTGGTTGAGTGGGGCAGCGGGGTCGGAGGTCATTATGCAGCTCTGAAGGCGACGATACCTGTAAATGAATACAGAAGGGGGGGGGCTGAAAAACTACACAAGAAATAGCATCACTAGTCTACTAATGAAGCAGAGGAGAGGAGAGGAAACCAAACCATGACCAGTATGGTGACAGAGGCCTGTCAGGTAATCCTGTTTCTGGACCCCGGCAGCTTCGGCCTATAGCAGCATACCTAATATCTTAACCTAGTGATTAGACGACCCCCTAAGTATGATAATTTGTCTGTCTATGATAGTAACGGGAACTACAAGGTTAGTAACAATAAGCTTTTTTCAAAGAGGTAGGTTTTAAGCCTCATTTTAAAAGTAGAGATGGAGTCAGCCTCCCGTACCTGGACAGGGAGCTGGTTCCATAGCAGGGGAGCCTGGTAGCTAAATGCTCGGCCCCCCAATCTACTCCCAAAGACTCTGGGAACCACAAGTAGACCAGCGTTCTGAGAGCGGAGTGGTCTATTGGGCTGGTAAGGTGACACTATCTCCTCCAGGTCGGATAGAGTTAGGCCTCTGAGGACCTTGTAGGTCAAGGGTTTTAAAAATTATTCTAAATTTAACAGGCAGCCAATGAAGAGACGCCAGTACAGGAGTTATGAAGCTTCACTAACTTCTCTGTCTCCTCTGGTTTCATGGATAAATAAAGCTGAGTGTCATCAGCATTACAATGAAAATTTATCCCATGCTGCCGAATAATGTTCCCTAAGGGAAGCATGTACAAGGTGAAAAGGATTGGTCCAAGTACAGAACCTTGTGGCTCCATGGCTAACCCTACTGTAAGAGGGAACACCATGGTCATGAGCAACCTGGTATCTATCTAATAAATATGATCTAAACCAGTCTAGTGCTGTCCCTTTAATCCCAACCACATGTTCCAGTCTCTGTAACAGGATGCTGTGATCAACTGTATCAAAAGCAGCACCGAGGTCCAGCAGAACCAGCATAGAAACCAGTCCATGATCTGAAGCTATAAGAAGATAATCTTTAAGAAGTGCTGTTTCTGTGCTGTGGTGAGCTCTAAAGTCTGACTGAAACATCTCAAACAGACTGTTTCTCTGCAGGTGCTCCAGTAACTGAGTCACCACCACCTTCTCAAGAATTTTAGAAATAAAAGGAAGGTTGGATATCGGCCTATAATGTGCTAACACGTCAGGATCCAGTGATGGTTTTTTAAGCAACGGCTTAATCGCTGCCACCTTGTAGGACCGGGGTACATAACCTGTCACTAAAAACAATTGATCTGGTCCAGGATAGAACTGCCTATCAATGGTAAAACATCCTTCAACAGGTCTGTTGGGATGGGATCTAAAAGACACGTGGTTGACTTGGATTTCTGAATTAGCGAAGACGCCTCAGAAAAATATATAGGGATGAAGGAGTTTAAGGGCTCGTTGGAGACCCTGTCTGTTCCCACACTCAACACATCTGGTGATGGTCCAGTTGTGGGGATGGCCTGGTAGCTAGAACTTTATCAGTGAAGAAGCTCATGAAATCTTCACCACTAAGGGAAGAGGGGATATGTGGGTCTAAAACACTGCAACTCTTGGTTGCTGCCACAGTGCTGAAAAGAAACCTGCCGTTGCTCTTATTTTCCTCAATTAAAGAAGAAAAATAAGCTGTTCTAGCCTTTTTTGTAAACTACTAGACAGTCTTTCCAGGCTACATGATAGCTGTCTATTTTACAAGAATGCCACTTTCTTTCTAATCTTCGCACTTTCTGCTTGAGGGTCCTGATATGTGAATCATACCAGGGGGCACACCTCCTCTGATTTACTATTTTCTTTTCAGGCGGGCAACAGAATCAAGCATGATTCTCAGTGAGGCTGCTGCACCTTCAGCAATAGAGTCAACCTCTGCAGGGCTAAGATTATAATGATTGATCCCTGGGGAAACACACAGTGGTCCTGGGATTAGCACAGGGATCACTTTCTTAAACTTAAGTACAGCATTATCTGAAAGACATCTACTATCGTAAGACTTTGTTCTGAGCATAGAAGAATCCTTAATTATAAATGTAAAAGTGAACAACGAATGGTCTGACAGGAGTGGGTTCTGAGGGAACACTGACACATGTTCTACCTCAACACCATAAGTCAGAACTAGACCTATGGTGAGGTTGAAGGTATGAGTTGGTTGGTTTATCTGCTGGAGGAAACCAACTGACTCAAGTAATGAAATGAAGTCATTTCTAAAGCTGTCATTTACAATATCTACATGGATATTAAAGTCTCCAATGATAATGACTTTGTCTGTTCTAAGGACAAAGTCAGATAAGAAATCAGAGAACTCTGATTGGAACTGTGAATGTGGCCCAGCAGGGGGCTGATATACAACTACAAACAAAAGTGGCTTTTCTGCCTTCCAGTTCAGATGGTGTGAGCACATGCTGTGCAGTAGAGCTGTGTCGAACAACTGGGGAGGGGGATGTCTCAGCCATTCAACTTCTGGCACCAGCAAGATAGGTGGGAGCGCATGCTGTGCAGGCGCCCTGTGTTCGCGCCTTGGAGGCTATATAAGTTCCGAAATTTGTACGCATAGGTAGAGATCTCTCTGCATGCTTCCATGCATGTATCATGACCGACTGACTGAATAAACCATCTCCTACACAGTAACTTAGACTTGTCTTCTGATTCTCAAAAACGGCTAAATTCCGCAACATACTTGGTGTCAGAAGTGGGATCCTGGGTACGTCCGTCGGGACCGACCGAGGGCTGCCCACCTGAATCCACAAAAATGTATTCTTCCTACACCCTGCAATCTTAAGGAGGAGAAGGACCGAGGCGGTCACGATCGACGGCCACAGTATTCCTCAAATTCCATGGCTGAATTAAATTGGCGAGACGTATTTATCCTATTATATAAAAAAAATGACTGCGTAGGATAGATAATGACCTTACTCTGCTGCCACTAAATAGTATAAGTAAGCATAAGTTTGGCAAGGAAAGACCAAGTTCATAAACTAATTCCTGTGAGTCCGGTGAGGCAACACCAGGTTCCAAAAATAACTCCTTTGTGTCTGGCTAGGCGAGTCCAGGTTACAAAATTAATTCCTTTGGGTCTGATGCCAGACCATCCGCCTCTCTCGAAACTACCTACCCGCCACCCTATCAACCACCACCAACATCCAGTCTGACTGCCCCCTCGCGACCTCCTACACCCCAAAGGGCCCCTAGGTCGCCCCTTCCGCCTCTACCCACCCCAGATGACCTTGACCTGCCAGAAGGACTCCACCCAACAACCTCAGAGACGGCCTGTGGGGTGAGCCCAAGAAGATCTTTCTCCCCTCTGGCCACCAGGGGATGAGAGAAGGGGACAACAGGCCCTTGGTACCCACCTTCACCATGCCATTGGTCCAAGTGGGAGGCCCTCAGGGCAACCCAATGTATGAAGGCTATAAACCGACTATGAATGTGAGTATATAACGGGTTATATAAGGCTAAGATATGAACTATAAATATTATGAACAGTATGATTGTATGTACAGTGGTAGTGCAGTATTGGAAATATTTACAGTAGTGCAGGTTAAATTAGTTACAGGACATAAGGACATAAGGTCCTGGTAAATTGTAAATGGCGGTTCAGTCCATGTGCTATTTTTGGTGTGTATGAGAATACAGTCTGTCATTGTTGTGAGTGTGGGTGGCTGTGGGTGTATGTTTTTTTCAGTCCATAGTGTCAGTGTGGTTCATCTGTCAGGAGGCCGAGTTCAGGAGTGTGACAGCCGTGGGGAAGAAGCTGTTCCGGTACCTGGTGGTCTTTGGCTCCTGTAGCGCCTCCCAGAAGGCAGGAAGGTGAAGAGTCCATGTGCTGGGTGACTGGAGTCTTTGATGATTTTCCCAGCCCTTTTCAGGCACTGGCAGAATTCCTGCAAATAGAATTTCAAATTCTTATCTTTCGGTGTGACGAGTGACTGGATGGCAGACAGAGAGTGTTAAGTCCTCTGAATTTTGTGTGAAGTCCTGTGAATTTTTGTGTTATTTATCATTATTATAAAGGTTTAAATTGGCTATTTAAAGATTTAGTCTTCTTTCATTTGTTTTGAAGTTGAGCATTTTAGTGTGAAAGGGGCTTGGTGACTTCCGGATTAACGGTTCATCTCAAGCTATTAAATTTGCTTTGGAGCTATACAGGAGCACACTGCCCATTGGTAAGCTAATGTTAAGCTAGTTAATAGTATACTATAATAATTTGTACATGTAAAAGATGATAACAACTGTATGCTGTGATATTTACAGAATGCTTGTTCTAGTAAGCATGTTATTACTGCTATAAGCTAATCGCTAATGAGCCTTTACGCTAACTAGCGCTAGCGTAATAAGCTAACTTATATAGCATCTCAGGCTACCTTTAGCCAGCGTTCTTGTGCATGTAAAATGTTAATTTTTACTGGTAAATACTGGTTTTGTGTTGTATAATTTAGTGATTTTGATTCAGTATAATTCATTTACACTATATGTGCAGCTAATTGATTAATGCCCAGTGACAATTTTATATAACTTTTTCATTTTAGATTAATTTCAGCCGTTGAGGTGTAGCTCAGGGCACGAGGGGGCAGTCAGGCTGGATGGTGGTGGTGGTTGATAGGGTGGCGGGTAGGTAGTTTCGAGAGAGGCGGATGGTCTGCCGTCGGATTTCCAGCTGTCCTGCAGAGACGGATAAAGGGCAGAAGAAGGGGAAGGGTGAGTTTTCTGCTTGGGCTTTGCTATCTTAACTTTCCTTACTTTCAATTGCATCATTGCCTTCTGTCATTGCTCTCTCTGGCGGTTATCACATTTGTTTTTTCCCAACATTTCAACTTTTCTTCCATAATTATCATCGCATGCAATTCTTTTGCTGATACTTTCTTCTTGCTCATCATCTCATTCTTTTTCTTTTGCATGTATAATGTTAATTTTTACTGGTAAATACTGGTTTTGTGTTGTATAATTTAGTGATTTTGATTCAGTATAATTCATTTAGACCAGGTTGGAACAAGAACCTGCAACCAGTCAAGCACACAGTTTGACCAATCAGCTGTCTGAAGAGTCAGGTGAGTTGATTAAGTGAGTCCAGTCTGGTGTGCTGCTGCTGGGTTGAACAAGAAGCTGCAGCCACACGGCCCTTTGTGGAACAGTTTGGACACCCCTGCATTAAAACAAATCATCATGTCTGTTAAACTTAGTAACACATCTGTAACAGTTTTTCAGTATTTTAAATCTATCTTTGCCATGGCACTGACATGTTGCCACCAACAACATCTGTCATTTGTTTCTTTATCTGTTAGTGGGAAGCCTGGCATTGCATGCTCTTCACCAGTGTACTGTAATCTGGGATGTAAGTTGACACTGCAACTCTCAGTGACTCTTGCAGATGTGCATCAGTGAGGCGTGTTCTGTGTTTGTTCTTAATGAAGTTCATATCAGAATAGGCTGATTCACACAGATAGGTTGAACCAAACATGCTGGCAACTTTCATGGCTGCTATGCACACACCACTGTACTTTTCAGTTTTTGCAGGGCGCCAAAAGTTTGGTGCAGCCTGGTTGGCTTTGAGGTGGAGGTCATTTTGCAAGGTTACAATTTCCATCTCCACCTGACCAACATCCAAGTTGAACGTTGCACTTAGTTGCTCAGCAATGCATGTTGTATCCACTTGCATGAAAGGATTGGAAATGAATGACACACATGGCTCAAGCTGATCAAAGTCACAAAACCTCTTCTCAAACTCTTGCCCAAGTCTGTTTATGGCTTGAGAGTACTTTTCTGCAGCTTTGTTAAAAGTCTCAGATGCAGAAGCATTGTCTTTCAGCACTGACTGCACAGAGGGAAAGTGCAGCACTTTTTTGTCTGTAAATGCATGGCGAAAATGCTCATCTTGGTTTTAAATGCATTGACAGAACTTATCATGTCAGCAACAGTTTTACCTTTGCCCTGCAGCTCACAGTTCAAAAGGTTTAGTTTCCCAGTAATGTCAGTTAAAAATGCAAGGTCCAGTATCCACTCAGTGTCCTCCAGCAGAGAGGTGTCTTCACCTTTGGACTGCATGAACTCTTTGATTTCATTCAAAAGCGAGAAAAAACTTTTCAAAATACGTCCCCTGCTCAGCCATCGGATTTCTGTGTGCAGTAACAGGTCTCCAAAAACAACCATACTTATTAATGTATAGATTGGGAAATGGGTTGGATCGAGGCTGTGTTTGATGAGTCAGCGTGATTAATGCCATGTGTGCATTCTTCCGCAAGTGTCGTGGGCCATAGGAAGGAAATATATAATATTGAGCAAACTAGGGTTCTAAGTTATAACAAACTCGGACAGAGACTGCTGCCAGCTTTATCTGCAGCTCCTGTGTCCCCATGCATAATCAATAAGACAGTGACACTGTTGTGGTAACACTGAAAGTTGTTGACAGTGACACTGTCGTCAAGCATGCTGGGAAATCCCTACAATATACAGTATACCGGCATATGAAATCGGTATAAATGTGAGTAGCTTTGGTGCAAGCTCCAGAATCTGAACCAGAGGTCGTCAAAGTCCACTCTGGTTTGACTTCAGAGGATTAGTGGAGAGGATAGCAGGAGCCTGACTTTCTCATCATGGGTAGCAACTGTATGTATGTACGTTTATTTTTTTACTGATAATTTATATTTTTGTAATATCAAATATTGAATAATGGAAGGAATAAGATTGTTATTTTCTTTGCATTATAGATCTGAGCTAACAGTGGGAGACAGTAAAGGTCACCCAGTGGATAGATTGGCTTCAAATCAGGGTGAGCTGATGTTTCCTCATCTCTCTCTCTCTCTCTCTCTCTCTCTCTCTCTCTCTCTCTCTCTCTCTCTCTCTCTCTCTCTCTCTCTCTCTCTGAGTAGAGCGTGGTGTGAGCTGAGAGCGTTCTCGTTAGAGAATTTTCAACCTTTTCTGGTTGTATTTTCCAACCCTGTGTGTATGTTTAGTGTTTTGTCGGTGTGGTTTAGTTAACTGGTGGTGGTTTGTCCTTTATTTGTGTGTTTTGTCGGTGTTTGGGCGTACAACCGGCCAGCGTGTGTCTGGCTGGTTGGCGTCTGACGCCATGGTGGTTGTTGGTGGCGGTAGCGGGGACCTCTCCCGGTTAACGCGGAGACACGGCGTGAAGGTGGGGGCCAGGTCTCTGTACACCGTGGAGGAGGTGGCCCTGGCCGTGGGGGCGGTCATCGGACACAGGTCCGTAAAGGTCCGCCCGGATGAACGGAGCGGTCGTTCTGTTTGTGGAGAAGGTGGAGCAGGCGAACCGGCTGGTGGAGGCTGGTATCAGCGTCGGCGGGAGGTTCGAGGTGGTGCTGCCGCTGAGCCAGCCTGCCACCAAGGTGACCCTGTCGAACGTGCCCCCGTTCATCTCGGACGAGTTCCTGTGTAAGGAGCTGTCCAGACATGGCAAGATCGTGTCACCGGTCAAGAAAGTCATGTCTGGATGTAAGTCCCCCCTCCTCAAGCACGTGGTCTCTCATCGTCGGCAGGTCTATATGATACTAAATAACCGCGATGAGGACCTGGACGTGTGTCTGAAAGTCCGTGTTGAGGACTTTGACTATGTCCTGTTCGCCTCGTCCATGAGCATGAGGTGCTTTGGGTGTCGCGAGGCAGGACACCTCATCAAGATGTGTCCAAATGCGACCAAGCCGGCTGCGTCGGGCTCGGAGGACCGGCCCGGGGCCGCTGAGGCGGAGCCCCGCGCGGCGGAGCCCCGCGCGGCGGAGCCCCGCGCGGCGGGTCCGGGGGACGATGGGGCGACGGGCCCGGTGAGCGGTGACGGGAGCACAGGTGAGGGTGAACAGGTGGGTGAGGAGGGTGAGGTGGGGGCACAAGACGGTGTGAATGGGGTGTGTGTGCAGGAGGGAAGCACAGGAGGTGTGTGTGTGGAGGTGGGAGAGACAGGTGGAGGGTGTATAGAGGTGGGTGAGACAGGTGGAGGGTGTGTGGAGGTGGATGGGACAGGTGGGGTGTGTGTGGAGGTGGGTGAGACAGGTGGAGGGTGTGTGGAGATGGGTGAGACAGGTGGAGGGTGTGTGGAGGTGGGTGAGACAGGTGGGGTGCGTGTGGAGGTGGGTGAGACAGGTGGAGGGTGTGTGGAGGTGGGTGAGACAGGTGGGGTGTGTGTGGAGATGGGGGAGACAGGTGAAGGGTGTGTGGGGGTGGGTGAGGCAGGTGGAGCGGGCGCACAAGAGGGTGAGGCGGGAGGAGTGTGTGTGGAGGTGGAAAATGGAGGTGGAAGGCGTGCACGGGGGGGTGAGCACATGGGTGAGACGGGTGGTGTGAGTGAGGAAGAGGAGCCGGGCTGCAGTGGAGCAGCTGAAGCGGTGGAGACGATGGAGCAGGAGGCCGGTTGGACTCCAGTCCCATCGAGGCTCCGCAGCAGGAGCCGGCCTGGGCCCGTCAAGGCCAAGAAGAGCAGGCAGACGGGAAGACAGGCGGGAGGGAAAACAGGAGAATCGGACAGCAGCGACACCGAGGAGTGCGTGTCTGACGACGGGGACCTCCAGCAGGAGTACCTCGCGAGCCAGGAGGACAAGGCCTACTCCCCAAAAATGCTGAAAGGTTTCTTACAGGAGACCAAGAACATGAAGGGGGTGAATATAGACCACTACTTCCAAGACAAGCAACAGTTCTACCTGTCTGCCAGACGCCATGTCAAAAACAAGGCTGAGGCAGGTTTCACGGACCAGGAGGTTTTTAGACTGAAGAAACTGATTTTAAAAGTTAGGAGAGAACTCATATGATGATGTCGGAAATGCACCTTTTAGTTTGCTTTTGGTTTTGTCACTGGTTTTATCTCGCTCTCTGGTTTTATCTCCCGTCTTTTAATGAATACTTTTAAGATTGGGAGTTTAAACATAAATGGTGGCAGAGAGGAGAAAAAGCGGGTTTTAGTCTGTGAAACGATGATTTTAAAGAAAATTGATGTCATGTTTTTACAAGAGACCCATAGTGACGTTTTAACTGAGACTGATTGGTGCAGGAAATGGGAGGGGAGGGTCTTCTTTAGTCACGGCACGGCCTTCAGTGCCGGGGTGGGGATCCTCTTCTCCCGGAATTTTAACCCGACGTCTTTTAGCGTGGAACACATTGTCCAGGGTAGATGCCTTTTAATAAGGGCCCAGTTTGACCAGTACAGTGCTGTTTTTATCAACGTGTATGCTCCCAACAACGGTGCAGAGAGGAAGACTTTTTTAGAAACACTCGGCGGCAAACTCCGGGGGGGTGGGTCAATTGATTATTTATTCTTGGGGGGTGATTTTAATTGTACCGAAGATGAGTTGTTGGATCGGAACCACGCGGAGCCGCATCCGTCCTCGCAGCAGGTCCTGAGGCAGCTGGTCAACTCCCATGGCCTGGTGGACGTGTGGAGAAGGTCTCACGCAAGCTGCAGACAGTTCACGTGGTCCCACATTAGGGAGAGTAGGGTGTCTTTAGCTCGTTTAGATCGTTTTTACTGTTTTAAACACAATTTTAATGTGTTTAAATCATCAAATATTGTGCCTGTGGGTTTTACCGATCACGCTTTGGTTTTATGTTCTGTTTTTATTAACAACATTTTACCAAGGAGCGCCTACTGGCATTTTAATTCTGTTTTAGCATCAGATAGGAGTTTTAAGGATGCTCTTAGCTACTTTTGGACTGGTTTTAGGCAGAAGAAGGGGGATTTTAGCTGCCTAAAGCAGTGGTGGGACCACGGGAAGACACAAATCAGAATGTTGTGCCAGCAGCACACTTTCAATGTTACTCGTTGCATCACCGGATCTATCAGAGATCTGGAGACTGAAATCGTGGAGCTTGAACGTCTGAATGAGTCCACAGGAAACGGAGGATCTGTTACAATCCTCAAGACCAAAAAGATGGCTTTGGCCAACCTGCTAGGTACCAGAGCACAGGGTGCCCTGGTCCGGTCCAGAGTCCAAGGCCTTGCAGAGATGGATGCACCCTCCGGCTTCTTCTTCGGCCTTGAGAGGAAGTCTGGGCAGAGGAAGCTGATCCACGCTTTGCTGTCGGACACGGGGCAGGAGCTGACCGACCCTGGGCAGATCCGGAACAGAGCGGTGGAATTTTATACCTCTCTTTTCGGGACTGATTTTAATGATGGAAAAGACTGTTTTAATGGTTTTAGTGCTTTTAGCCACGGACTGCCCAGGGTCTCCGAAGAGACAAATCGCCGGATGGAGCGCCCGTTGACGGAGCAGAACTGCACGAAAGGCCCCGGGCATTGACGGACTCCCCGTGGAATTTTATAAGGCCTTTTGGGACATCCTCGCCCATGACATCCTGGAAGTTTTTAATGAAAGTCTCGCCACCGGTTCCCTGCCACTGTCCTGCAGGAGGGCAGTCATTACCCTCCTGCCGAAGAGCGGGAACCTGACGGACATCAGGAACTGGCGCCCCGTGTCCCTCCTCTGCACGGACTACAAAATCCTCTCGAAGGCCTTGGCCATCCGGCTGAGGGAGGCAATGGAGCAGGTCGTCCATCAGGACCAGACCTACTGTGTACCTGGCAGGTCAATGGTGGACAATGTCTGCCTCATTAGGGATGTTTTGGAGGTCTCCAGTTCATCGGGGGTGAGTGCCGGGCTACTTTCGTTAGACCAAGAAAAGGCTTTTGACCGCGTTGAACACAACTTCCTGTGGAGGACCATGGAGGAGTTTGGGTTCAGCGCTGGTCTGATAGCCAAGATCAAGGTGATGTACAGTAACATTGAAAGTGTGCTGAAGGTCAATGGCAGCTTGTGTGCCCCTTTTAGGGTGCGTAGAGGTGTCCGACAGGGCTGTGCTATGTCGGGGATGCTCTACGCACTCTCCCTGGAACCCCTCCTCCACAGACTGCGTTCAAATGTTAAAGGTCTGTTTTTACCGGGTTTTAACAGCAGTGTGGTTTTATCTGCCTACGCCGACGATGTGGCCATTTTTATTAAAGATCAGGCAGACGTTAATGCTGTTTTAAACACCACCAGTGCTTTCTGCGAGATGTCCTCTGCGAGGGTGAATTGGGGAAAAAGCGAGGCCATGGTCATCAGCGAGGGGCGTCAGGGCCTCCCCATTCTCCCGCAGGGCCTGACCTGGAAGAGGGATGGCCTTAAATATCTCGGGGTGCACCTGGGCAATGAACGCACGCAAGCGAAAAACTGGGAGAATGTGCTTGACAAAGTAGAAGAGAGACTAAGGAAATGGAGCTGGGTGCACTCCGAGATGTCTTTTAGAGGAAGGGTTTTAGTAATAAACAATCTCGTAGCCTCACTGCTGTGGCACCGCCTGGCCTGTGTAGAGCCACCACCAGGCCTGCTGCCCCAGATCCAGGCTAAACTGGTCAACTTCTTCTGGGGCGGCTACCACTGGGTGCCACAGTCAGTACTGTTTTTATCCAGAGACCAGGGGGGCCAGGGCCTCATCCACCTGGCCAGCAGAAAAGCCACCTTCAGGCTACGCTTTGTTCAGAGGTTCCTGACAGGGCCTCCTGACCTTGTGTGGAGGGATGTGGCCAGCTGCCTGCTCAGACGTGTAGGCAACTTGGGGCTGGATGCTGCTCTGTTTTTAACGGATTTCAAAAGTTTTAATTTAAGGGGATTGCCAGGGTTTTATCAGAGTGTTTTTAAATCTTGTTCTCTTTTTAATTGGAAGAGGGTACAGGAACCCAGCTCTCTGCACTGGTTGTTGAAGGAGCCCCTGGTTCACGGTGGCAGACTGGAGATCTGCAGCAGCGCCATGCCCGGTCTGAGGGTGGCGCTGTGCGGCTCCAGGACTGTCACACTGAAGCAGCTGGTGGAGGCGGCCGGTCCAGCACTGGCTGACGCCCGGACCCTAAGCACTGTACTGGGACTACACTCGCTACGGGTGGTGGAGAGGGCCCTGGAGCTGTGGAGGGGGAGGCTCTCTGTGAGAGAGAGAAGCCTTCTCCTGCGGTACGGCGGACGGAGAGCTGAGCCGGACCCCACGGACTCCTTCCCCGAGTTTCAGCTGACCCCTGGACGCGAGGAGTTCAGCGGGCCTCTCCTGAACACCACCCACGGGAACAAACTGGGCCTCCATGGGATGGACAACAAGGCGATCTACCCAGTCGTCGTGAGGACACTAAATGGACAGAACCTACGCAACAGGGCGGCCACGGTGTGGGCGGACAGGCTGGGGCAACAGAGTCCCCACTGGAGGGTCCTGTACAAACCCCCCATCAGGAAGAGGGCAGGGGACCTCCAGTGGAGGATCCTACATGGAGCTGTTGCCCTGAATGCCTACCTCTCCAGGCTGGACCCCGCTGTGGCAGATCAGTGCCCGTTCTGTCCAAACCGAGAGACGGTGTTCCACGCGTACAGTGAGTGTGGTCGACTCACTGTACTTTTTAATGTTCTGAAAGGGGTTTTTAATGGTTTTAGTGAAACGTTCTCCACCAGAGCTTTTATTTACGGGGCAGGATACTCGAAGGCTGCCCAACACAAGTGGCAGCTGATTAATTTTATTTGTGGGGAGGCCAAGATGGCAATATACACCACAAGAAAAAACAAAATTGAAGGAGGCGGAGATTGCGAGGCCACCTCGGTGTGGCGGAGCAACATCCGGAGCAGAATAAGGTTGGAATTTGCCTACTATGAAATGATGAAGGACCTTGACCGTTTTAAAGAAATATGGTGCCACAATGGTGTGCTCTGCACAGCAGAGGACAATCTGCAGTTCGCACAACCTTTTATGGGGTAAATTGTATAGGCTTTATCTTTTTGTTTCTCTTTGGTTTACATGTTTTTATGTACAGGGTGTTTTACCCCTGTAAAATAATGTAAATAAAGTATTTTGTAAAATCTCAAAATCTCAAAATTTTTTTTTCTCTCTCTCTCTCTCTCTCTCTCTCTCTCTCTCTCTCTCTCTCTCTCTCTCTCTCTCTCTCTCTCTCTCTCTCTCTCTCTCTCTCTCTCTCTCTCTCTCTCTCTGAGTGGAGCGTGGTGTGAGCTGAGAGCGTTCTCGTTAGAGAATTTCCAACCTTTTCTGGTTGTATTTCCAACCCTGTGTGTATGTTTAGTGTTTTGTGGGTGTTTTTCAGTTAACTGGTGTTGTCTTGTCCTTTATTTGTGTAGTTTGTCGGTGTTTGGGCGTACAACCGGTCAGCGTGTGTCTGGCTGGTTGGCGTCTGACGCCATGGTGGTTGTTGGTGGCGGTAGCGGGGACCTCTCCCGGTTAACGCGGAGACATGGCGTGAAGGTGGGGGCCAGGTCTCTGTACACCGTGGAGGAGGTGGCCCTGGCCGTGGGGGCGGTCATCGGACACAGGTCCGTAAAGTCGGCCGCCCGGATGAACGGAGCGGTGGTGATATTTGTGGAGAAGGTGGAGCAGGCGAACCGGCTGGTGGAGGCTGGTATCAGCGTCGGCGGGAGGTTCGAGGCGGTGCTGCCGCTGAGCCAGCCTGCCACCAAGGTTACCCTGTCCAACGTGCCCCCCTTCATCTCGGACGAGTTCCTGTGTAAGGAGCTGTCCAGACATGGAAAGATCGTGTCACCGGTCAAGAAGGTCATGTCTGGATGTAAGTCCCCCCTCCTCAAGCACGTGGTCTCTCATCGTCGGCAGGTATACATGATACTAAACAACCGCGATGAGGACCTGGACGTCTGCTTGAAAGTCCGCGTTGAGGACTTTGACTATGTCCTGTTCGCCTCGTCCATGAGCATGAGGTGCTTCGGGTGTCGCGAGGCAGGACACCTCATCAAGATGTGTCCAAATGCGACCAAGCCGGCTGCGTCGGGCTCGGAGGACCGGCCCGGGGCCGCTGAGGCGGAGCCCCGTGCGGCGAAGCCCCGTGTGGCGGAGCCCGGAGCTGCTAGCGGGCAACCGGTCGCCGGAGCTGAGGGTCCGGGAGACGATGGGGCGACGGCCCCGGTGAGCGGTGACGGGAGCACAGGTGAGGGTGAACAGGTGGGTGAAGAGGGTGAAGTGGGGGCACAAGACGGTGTGAATGGGGAGTGTGTGCAGGAGGGAAGCACAGGAGGTGTGTGTGTGGAGGTGGGAGAGACAGGTGGAGGGTGTGTAGAGATGGGTGAGACAGGTGGAGGGTGTGTGGAGATGGGTGAGACAGGTGGAGGGTGTGTGAAGGTGGGTGAGACAGGCGGGGTGTGTGTGAAGGTGGGTGAGACAGGTGGAGGGTGTGTGGTGATGGGTGAGACAGGTGGAGGGTGTGTGGAGATGGGGGAGACAGGTGGAGTGAGCGCACAAGAGGGTGAGGCGGGAGGAGTGTGTGTGGAGGTGGAAAATGGAGGTGGAAGGTGCGCACGGGGGGGTGAGCACGGGGGTGAGCACATGGGTGAGACGGGTGGTGTGAGTGAGGAAGAGGAGCCGGGCTGCAGTGGAGCAGCTGAAGCGGTGGAGACGATGGAAAAGGAGGCCGGTTGGACTCCAGTCCCATCGAGGCTCCGCAGCAGGAACAGGCCTGGTCCCGTCAAGGCCAAGAAGAGCAGGCAGACGGGAAGACAGGCGGGAGGGGAAACAGGAGAGTCGGACAGCAGCGACACCGAGGAGTGTGTGTCCGACGACGGGGACCTCCAGCAGGAGTACCTCACGAGCCAGGAGGACAAGGCCTACTCCCCAAAAATGCTGAAAGGTTTCTTACAGGAGACCAAAAACATGAAGGGGGTGAATATTGACCACTACTTCCAAGACAAGCAACAGTTCTACCTGTCTGCCAGACGCCATGTCAAAAACAAGGCTGAGGCAGGTTTCACTGACCAAGAGGTCTTCAGATTGAAGAAACTGATTTTAAAAGTCAGAAGAGAACTCGTATGATGACGTTGGAAACGCACCTTTTAGTTTGCTTTTGTTTTCGTCACTGTTTTTATCTCGCTCTCTGGTTTTATCTCCCACCTTTTAATAAATACTTTTAAGATTGGGAGTTTAAACATAAATGGAGGCAGAGAGGAGAAAAAGCAGGTTTTAGTCTGTGAAACAATGATTTTAAAGAAAATTGATGTCATGTTTTTACAAGAGACCCACAGTGACGTTTTAACTGAGACCGATTGGTGCAGGAAATGGAAGGGGAGGGTCTTTTTAGTCACGGTACGGCCTTCAGTGCCGGAGTGGGGATCCTCTTCTCCCAGAATTTTAACCCGACGTCTTTTAGCATAGAACACATTGTCCAGGGTAGATGCCTTTTAATAAGGGCCCAGTTTGACCAGTACAGTGCTGTTTTTATTAACGTGTATGCTCCCAACAACGGTGCAGAGAGGAAGACATTTTTAGAAACACTCGGCAACAAACTCCGAGGGTGTGGTTCTATTGATTACTTATTCTTGGGGGGTGATTTTAATTGTACCGAAGATGAGGTTTTAGATCGGAACCACGCAGAGCCGCATCCGTCCTCGCAGCAGGTCCTGAGGCAGCTGGTCAACTCCCATGGCCTGGTGGACGTGTGGAGAAGGTCGCACGCAGGCTGCAGACAGTTCACGTGGTCCCACATTAGGGAGAATAGGGTATCTTTAGCTCGGTTAGATCGTTTTTACTGTTTTAAACACAATTTTAATGTGTTTAAATCCTCAAACATTGTGCCTGTGGGTTTTACCGATCACGCTTTGGTTTTATATGCTGTTTTTATTAACAACATTTTACCAAGGAGCGCCTACTGGCATTTTAATTCTGTTTTAGCATCAGATAGGAGTTTTAAGGATGCTCTTAGCTACTTTTGGACTGGTTTTAGACAGAAGAAGGGGGATTTTAGATGTCTAAAGCAGTGGTGGGACCACGGGAAGACACAAATTAGAATGTTGTGCCAGCAGCACACTTTCAACGTTACTCGTCACATCACCGGATCTATCAGAGATCTGGAGACTGAAATCGTGGAGCTTGAACGTCCGAATGAGTCCACAGGAAACGGAGGATCTGTTACAATCCTCAAGACCAAAAAGATGGCTTTGGCCAACCTGCTAGGTACCAGAGCACAAGGCGCCCTGGTCCGGTCCAGAGTCCAAGGCTTTGCAGAGATGGATGCACCCTCTGGCTTCTTCTTCGGCCTTGAGAGGAAGTCTGGGCAGACGAAGCTGATCCACGCTTTGCTATCGGACACGGGGCAGGAGCTGACCGACCCTGGGCAGATCAGGAACAGAGCGGTAGATTTTTATACCGCTCTATTCGAGACTGATTTTAATGATGGAGAAGACTTTTTTTTTAGTGCTTTTAGCCACGGACTGCCCAGGGTCTCCAAGGAGACCAACCACCGGATGGAGCGCCCATTGACGGAGCAGGAACTGAACGCGGCACTGCAGTCAATGCAGGGCCGAAAGGCCCCAGGCATCGATGGGCTCTCGGTGGAATTCTACAAGGCCTTCTGGGACATCCTCGCTCAAGACATTCTAGAGGTCTTCAATGAGAGTCTCGCCACAGGTTCCCTTCCACCGTCCTGCAGGAGGGCAGTCATCACCCTCCTGCCGAAGAGCGGGAACCTGACGGACATCAGGAACTGGCGAATGTGTCCCTCCTCCCCTCTGTTCCACGCGTACAGTGAGTGTGGTCAACTCACTGTACTTTTTAATGTTTTAAAAGGGGTTTTTAATGGTTTTAATGAAACGTTCTCTACCAGAGCTTTTATAAAAGTGGCCGCTAATTAATTTTATTTGTGGGAAGGCCAAGATGGCAATTTACATCACTAGGAAACACAAAATTGAGGGAAACGGAGATTGTGAGGCCACCTCAGTTTGGTGGAGCGACATCCAGTGTAGGCTGAGATTGGAGTTTGGATACTACAAAATGATGAATGACCTCAGCCGATTTAGAGAGATATGTTGTCATAATGGTGTACTCTGCACGGTAAAGGACAGTCTGCAATTTGCACAACCCCTTATGGGATAATTGTATAGGTTTTATCTATTTATTTATTGTTTTGTGTGGTTCTGTACAGGGTGCTTGACCCCTGTGTAAAAATGTAAATAAAGTAGTTTGTAAATCTCCCTCTCTCTCTCTGAGTGGAGCGTGGTGAGAGCTGGGAGCGTTCTTGTTTGAGAATTTTTTCAACCTTCTGGTTATTTTCTTGCTGCGTTGTATGTTTAGTGTTTTGTCGGTATAGTTCAGTTAACTGTTGGTGTCTTGTGTCTTTTATTAGTTTAGTTTGTTGGTGTTTTGGCGTGCAACCAGCCAGCATTTGTCTGGCTGGTTGGCGTCTGATGCCATGGTGCCTGGTGGTGGGAGCGGGCATCTCTCCCAGTTGTCGCGGAGACATGGTGTGAAGGTGGGGGCCAGGTCTCTGTACACTGTGGAGGAGGTTATCAGACACAGGTCCGTGAAGTCGGCCGCCCGGATGAGCGGGGCCGTGCTGTTGTTTGTGGGGACGGTGGAGCAGGTGAACAGGCGTGGAGACGGGGATCAGCGTCGGCGGAGGTTCGAGGTGGTGCTGCCTCTGAGCCAGCCTGCCACCAAGGTGACCCTGTCCAACGTGCCCCCGTTCATCAGCGACGAGTTCCTGTGCAAGGAGCTATCCAGACATGGCAAGATCGTTTCCCCGATCAAAAAAAATCATGTCTGGATGTAAGTCTCCTCTACTGAAGCACGTAGTCTCTCATCGTCGGCAGGTCTACATGATCCTGAACAACTGCGATGAGGACCTGGACGTGTGCTTAAAGGACCAGGTGGAGGACTTTGATTATGTCCTGTTCGCCTCGTCGGTGAACATGAAGTGTTTTGGATGTCACGAAGCAGGACACTTGATAAAAATGTGCCCGAACGCAACCAAACCGGCTGCGTCGGGCTCGGAGGAGATTGTGCCATGATCAAGGTCTTGTACTGTGACATTGAGAGTGTGCTGAAGTTTAACGGTGGCTTGTGTGTTCCTTTTAGGGTTCTCTCCAGTTCTCTCAGGAGGCTTGACCTGGAAGAGGAATGGACTCCTGTATCTGGGGCTGTACCTCTAATGCCAGGAGATCGAAGCAAGGAACTGGGATGACATCGTTGAAAGAGTGGCCAGCAAACTGCAGAAATGGAACTGGATCAAGCCCCACATGTCTTTTAGAGGGTGGGTTTTGGTTTTAAACAACCTTGTTGCGTCGCTGCTGTGGCACCGTCTGGCCGTTTTAGATCCACAATCAGGTCCAGTCAAAGATGGTGGACTTCTTCTAGGACCGTCTACACTGGGTGCCACAGTCAGTCCTGTTTTTACCTGGGGAAGAGGGGGGGCCAGGGCCTCATCCACCTGGCCAGCAGGATGGCCACTTTTAGAATACAGTTTGTCCAGAGGTTCCTCGGAGGGCCTCCTGATCTAGTGTGGAGGGTCGTGGCCAGCTGTATCCTCAGGCATATGAACAACCTGGGGCTGGATGCGGCTCCGTTTTTAACTAACTTAAAGCTGTTATTGTTACAGGGGTTACCTCTATTTTATCAGGGTGTTTTTTAATCCTGTGCTCTTTTTAAATGGAGCTTCGTTCAGACGGACTCTCTGCACTGGCTTTTTAAGGGAGCCGTTAGTCTGTGGCGGCAGACTAGATGTCTGCAGCAGCGCCACCCTGGGCTGAAGGAGGCCCTGACCAGCAATAGGATGGTGACGCTGGAGCAGCTGGTGACGGCAGCGGGACCCCCACCGATGCCCAGGCTGTGAGCTCGGTGCCGGGGGTCCAGTTGGTCCGACTGGTCCAGAGGAGCCTGGGCCTCTGGAAACACAGACTCTGTGCAAGAGAGAAGAGTCTCCTCTTCCTTCACGGGAGAGGAGAGGTTGAGACCGACCCCACGGACACCTTCCCTGAATTCCACCTGCACCTGGACCTGCTGGACCTCGGTGAACCTCTCCTGGACGGCTGTGGCTCAGGAGCCCTTCGCAGCATGGACAGGAGGACATCGTGAAGGCACTCAAATAAAGATAAACTGAAAGACAGAGGGACAACGGTGTGGAAGGACAGGCTGGGGGGACAGAGTCCTAAGTGGAGGACTCTCTACAAGCCCCCCATCAAGAAGAGGACTGGTGACCTCCAGTGGAGGCTCCTGAATGGAGCCGTTTTAAACCCGAACGTTTTAAGCAACTGTCCTTTTTTGTGCTTTTAACGGGAATGTCTTCCATGTTTTTACCAGGTGCAGTAGGCTGATGTGTCTTTTTAGGGTTTTAACTTATGTGTTTAGGCTTTTTGATGTCGTGTTTCCCACTGCTGTTTTGATTTGTGGTATCAAGAGTGGAGGGATGGGAAAATGCCAGGTTTTTAATTTTTTAATGAGCGAGACTAAACTTGCCATCTATTTGTCCAGAAGAGAGAAAATTAAAAATGGAGCAGCATGTGATGCAGTGGCTTTGTGGAAGCAGAACGTGCGGGTGCGCCTGAATCTGGAGTTCTGCTTCTACAATGCCACTGAGAACCTGGAAGCCTTTAAACAGCAGTGGGGACATGAGGAGGTTTTAGTGAAGGTAACAGAGCAGGGGGAGATGGAGGCAGCAGCATGGCTGCTCTGAGGGACAGACGAGGGTTTTAACTGGTTTTATGTGAACAGAGCACTTTAAATAAAGCACATTTTAAAAGTCAAAGTCTCTCTCTCTTTGTCTCTCTCTCTCACTGTATTATATTTTAAAAAAAACGCCCTTTTCAGTCTCTTTGAAATAAATATAACTTATCGTTATTTCTTTCCCGTTGTCAGAGCAAATCATCATTGACCTGACCGCCCTGCCATCGTCTCCAACTGCTGGACCATCTCACACATTCAGTCATCTCTGGACTCCGCATACTCAGTCTCACCATCTCATAAGTTTCCACATCTTTTTTTCTCAATCAGTAAATTGTATGGATTTAATATGGGAGATTAACGCAACTTTATGTGTTCCAGGAATTGCAGCAGTTCTACTACCAAGACTGAACGAGTGTGAAAGAGATGAAGGAGGCGTGAGAGTTGGTTCGAGGTTGACTGTGAAGAGGGGGAGGGATGGCAAGCCTCTGCAGGACTACTTCACAGGACTGCATAAATTCATGTTTGCTTGTGTGTACAATGTTGAATTACATAAGGTGAAGTGAAAAAAAAACGTTATTTAACTTTCATTTTAAAATTATGACTTTTTTCACATTAGTGAATTATTCCACAGGACTGCACAGGACTGCGTAAATTCATGTTTGCTTACGTGCAAAACGTGGAATTACATAAAATAAACTGAAAACAACCCGCTTTTTAACTTTGCTTTTAAACTGAAATGACTTTTTTCACATTAGTGCACTTTTGCCAAAACAGCTGTTTCAGACCGAGAAAAGGTGGTTTTTGACGAAGTGTGTTTTATTCCACAGTACTGCACAGGACTTCATAAATTCATGTTTGATTGTGTGTACAATGTTGAATTACATAAGGTGAAGTGAAAAAAAACGTTATTTAACTTTCATTTTAAAATTATATAACTTTGTTCACATTCATGAATTATTCCACAATTGTGCACAGGACTGCGTAAATTCATGTTTGCTTACGTGCAAAACGTTGAATTACATAAGATAAACTGAAAACAACCCGTTATTTAACTTCCCTCTTGAAATGAAATCACTTTTTTCACATTAGTGCACTTTTGCCAAAACAGCTGTTTCAGACCGAGATAAGGTGGTTTTTGACAAAGTGTGTTTTATTCCACAGTACTGCACAGGACCACATAAATTCTTGTTTGTTTATGTGTCAAACGTTAAATTGCATGAGGTGAAGTGAAAATAACCTGTTTTTTAACTTTCATTTTAAAATGATATGACTTTTTTCACATTGGTAAATTATTCCACAGTACTGCACAAGACTGCGTAAATTCATGTTTGCTTACGTGCAAAACGTTGAACTACATGAGACAAACTGAAAACAATCCATTATTTAACTTCCTTTTTAAACTGAAATCACTTTTTTCACATTAGTGCACTTTTGCCAAAACAGCTGTTTCAGACTGAGATAAGGTGGTTTTTGACAAAGTGTGTTTTATTCCACAGTACTGCACAGGACTGCATAAATTCATGTTTGCTTATGTGTCAAACGTTAAATTACATAAGGTGAAGTGAAAATAACCTGTTTTTTAACTTTCATTTTAAAATGATATGACTTTTTTCACATTAGTGAATTATTCCACAGTACTGCACAGGACTGCGTAAATTCATGTTTGCTTACGTGCAAAACGTTGAATTACATAAGATAAAGTGAAAACAACCCGTTTTGTAACTTCCCTCTTGAAATGAAATCACTTTTTTCACATTAGTGCACTTTTGCCAAAACAGCTGTTTCAGACCGAGATAAGGTGGTTTTTGACAAATTGTGTTTTATTCCACAGTACTGCACAGGACCACATAAATTCATGTTTGCTTATGTGTCAAACCTTAAATTACATAAGGTGAAGTGAAAATAACCTGTTTTTTAACTTTCATTTTAAAATTATATGACTTTTTTCACATTAGTGAATTATTCCACAGTACTGCACAGGACTGCGTAAATTCATGTTTGCTTACGTGCAAAACGTTGAATTACATAAGATAAACTGAAAACAACCCGTATTTTAACTTTCCTTTCAAAATTAAATGACTTTTTTCACATTAGTGCACTTTTGCCAAAACAGCTGTTTCAGACCGAGATAAGGTGGTTTTTGACAAAGTGTGTTTTATTCCACAGTACTGCACAGGACTGCATAAATTCATGTTTGCTTGTGTGTACAATGTTGAATTACATAAGGTGAAGTGAAAAAAAAACGTTATTTAACTTTCATTTTAAAATTATATGACTTTTTTCACATTCGTGAATTATTCCTGAGTACTGCACAGGACTGCGTAAATTTATGTTTGCTTACGTGCAAAACGTGGAATTACATACGATAAAGTGAAAACAATCCATTATTTAACTTCCTTTTTGAACTGAAATCACTTTTTTCACATTAGTGCACTTTTGCCAAAACAGCTGTTTCAGACTGAGATAAGGTGGTTTTTGACAAAGTGTGTTTTATTCCACAGTACTGCACAGGACCACATAAATTCATGTTTGCTTATGTGTCAAACCTTAAATTACATAAGGTGAAGTGAAAATAACCTGTTTTTTAACTTTCATTTTAAAATTATATGACTTTTTTCACATTAGTGAATTATTCCACAGTACTGCACAGGACTGCGTAAATTCATGTTTGCTTACGTGCAAAACGTTGAATTACATAAGATAAACTGAAAACAACCCGTATTTTAACTTTCCTTTCAAGATTAAATGACTTTTTCACATTAGTGCACTTTTGCCAAAACAGCTGTTTCAGACCGAGATATGGTGGTTTTTGACAAAGTGTGTTTTATTCCACAGTACTGCACAGGACTGCATAAATTCATGTTTGCTTATGTGTCAAACGTTAAATTACATAAGGTGAAGTGAAAATAACCTGTTTTTTAACTTTCATTTTAAAATTATATGACTTTTTTCACATTAGTGAATTATTCCACAGTACTGCACAGGACTGCGTAAATTCATGTTTGCTTACGTGCAAAACGTGGAACTACATAAGATAAAGTGAAAACAACCCGTTTGTAACTTCCCCTCTTGAAATTAAATCACTTTTTTCACATTAGTGCACTTTTGCCAAAACAGCTGTTTCAGACCGAGATAAGGTGGTTTTTGACAAAGTGTGTTTTATTCCACAGTACTGCACAGGACCACATAAATTCATGTTTGCTTATGTGTCAAACGTTAAATTACATGAGGTGAAGTGAAAATAACCTGTTTTTTAACTTTCATTTTAAAATTATATGACTTTTTTCACATTAGTGAATTATTCCACAGTACTGCACAGTTCTGCGTAAATTCATGTTTGCCTGTGTGCAAAACATGGAATTACATAAGGTGAAGTGAAAATAACCTGTTTTTTAACTTTAATTTTAAAATTATATGACTTTTTTCACATTAGTGAATTATTCCACAGTACTGCACAGGACTGCGTAAATTCATATTTGCTGACGTGCAAAACGTGGAATTACATAAGATAAAGTGAAAACAACCCGTTTTGTAACTTCCCTCTTGAAATGAAATCACTTTTTTCACATTAGTGCACTTTTGCCAAAACAGCTGTTTCAGACTGAGATAAGGTGGTTTTTGACAAAGTGTGTTTTATTCCACAGTACTGCACAGGACCACATAAATTTATGTTTGCTTATGTGTCAAACGTTAAATTACATAAGGTGAAGTGAAAATAACCTGTTTTTTAACTTTCATTTTAAAATTATATGACTTTTTTCACATTAATGAATTATTCCACAGTACTGCACAGGACTGCGTAAATTCATGTTTGCTTACGTGCAAAACGTTGAATTACATAAGATAAACTGAAAACAACCTGTATTTTAACTTTCCTTTCAAAATTGAATGACTTTTTTCACATTAGTGCACTTTTGCCAAAACAGCTGTTTCAGACCGAGATAAGGTGGTTTTTGACAAAGTATGTTTTATTCCACAGTACTGCACAGGACTGCATAAATTCATGTTTGCTTGTGTGTACAATGTTGAATTACATAAGGTGAAGTGAAAAAAAAACGTTATTTACCTTTCATTTTAAAATTATATGACTTTTTTCACATTAGTGAATTATTCCACAGTACTGCACAGGACTGCGTAAATTCATGTTTGCTTACGTGCAAAACGTTGAATTACATAAGATAAACTGAAAACAACCCGTATTTTAACTTTCCTTTCAAAATTAAATGACTTTTTTCACATTAGTGCACTTTTGCCAAAACAGCTGTTTCAGACCGAGATAAGGTGGTTTTTGACAAAGTGTGTTTTATTCCACAGTACTGCACAGGACTGCATAAATTCATGTTTGCTTGTGTGTACAATGTTGAATTACATAAGGTGAAGTGAAAAAAAAACGTTATTTACCTTTCATTTTAAAATTATATGACTTTTTTCACATTAGTGAATTATTCCACAGTACTGCACAGGACTGCGTAAATTCATGTTTGCTTACGTGCAAAACGTTGAATTACATAAGATAAACTGAAAACAACCCGTATTTTAACTTTCCTTTCAAAATTAAATGACTTTTTTCACATTAGTGCACTTTTGCCAAAACAGCTGTTTCAGACCGAGATAAGGTGGTTTTTGACAAAGTGTGTTTTATTCCACAGTACTGCACAGGACTGCATAAATTCATGTTTGCTTGTGTGTACAATGTTGAATTACATAAGGTGAAGTGAAAAAAAACGTTATTTAACTTTCATTTTAAAATTATATGACTTTTTTCACATTCGTGAATTATTCCTGAGTACTGCACAGGACTGCGTAAATTCATGTTTGCTTACGAGCAAAACGTGGAATTACATAAGATAAACTGAAAACAATCCATTATTTAACTTCCTTTTTGAACTGAAATGACTTTTTTCACATTAGTGCACTTTTGCCAAAACAGCTGTTTCAGACCGAGAAAAGGTGGTTTTTGACGAAGTGTGTTTTATTCCACAGTACTGCACAGGACTTCATAAATTCATGTTTGATTGTGTGTACAATGTTGAATTACATAAGGTGAAGTGAAAAAAAACGTTATTTAACTTTCATTTTAAAATTATATAACTTTGTTCACATTCATGAATTATTCCACAGTTGTGCACAGGACTGCGTAAATTCATGTTTGCTTACGTGCAAAACGTTGAATTACATAAGATAAACTGAAAACAACACGTTATTTAACTTCCCTCTTGAAATGAAATCACTTTTTTCACATTAGTGCACTTTTGCCAAAACAGCTGTTTCAGACCGAGATAAGGTGGTTTTTGACAAAGTGTGTTTTATTCCACAGTACTGCACAGGACCACATAAATTCATGTTTGCTTATGTGTCAAACGTTAAATTACATGAGGTGAAGTGAAAATAACCTGTTTTTTAACTTTCATTTTAAAATTATATGACTTTTTTCACATTAGTGAATTATTCCACAGTACTGCACAGGACTGTTGCTGACGTGCAAAAGTGGAATTACATAAGATAAACTGAAAACAACCCGTTTTAATCCTAAAAAAATTTTTCACATAAGCCTTTCCAAAACACTTTTAAACAGAAAAAGGGGTTTTAAAAAATTTTTTTAAGTTTGCCTGTGTGCAAAACATTGAATTACATAAGGTGAAGTGAAAATAACCTGTTTTTTAACTTTAATTTTAAAATTATATGACTTTTTTCACATTAGTGAATTATTCCACAGTACTGCACAGGACTGCGTAAATTCATATTTGCTGACGTGCAAAACGTGGAATTACATAAGATAAACTGAAAACAACCCGTTTTGTAACTTCCTCTCTTGAACTGAAATCACTTTTTTCACATTAGTGCACTTTTGCCAAAACAGCTGTTTCAGACCGAGATAAGGTGGTTTTTGACAAAGTGTGTTTTATTCCACAGTACTGCACAGGACTGCATAAATTCATGTTTGCTTGTTTGTACAATGTTGAATTACATAAGGTGAAGTGAAAAAAAACGTTTTTTAACTTTCATTTTAAAATTATATGACTTTTTTCACATTCGTGAATTATTCCTGAGTACTGCACAGGACTGCGTAAATTCATGTTTGCTTACGTGCAAAACGTGGAATTACATAAGATAAACTGAAAACAATCCATTATTTAACTTTCCTTTGAAGCTGAAATCACTTTTTTCACATTAGTGCACTTTTGCCAAAACAGCTGTTTCAGACTGAGATAAGGTGGTTTTTGACAAAGTGTGTTTTATTCCACAGTACTGCACAGGACGACATAAATTCATGTTTGCTTATGTGTCAAACCTTAAATTACATAAGGTGAAGTGAAAATAACCTGTTTTTTAACTTTCATTTTAAAATTATATGACTTTTTTCACATTAGTGAATTATTCCACAGTACTGCACAGGACTGTCCTTGAAATGAAAATTCACTTTTTTGCACTTTTG
Source organism: Lagocephalus sceleratus (assembly GCA_911728415.1). Classification (NCBI taxonomy): domain Eukaryota; kingdom Metazoa; phylum Chordata; class Actinopteri; order Tetraodontiformes; family Tetraodontidae; genus Lagocephalus; species Lagocephalus sceleratus. The sequence continues at coordinate 131,518 of CAJVRN010000154.1, forward strand.
CAATTTTGTGTTTCAGACAGAAAGGTGGTTTGGGGTTAGTGCCTTACGTAAATTTTAAAACGTTGAATTACATAAGATAAAAAACTGAAAACAACCCAGTTATTTTAACTTTCCTCTTGAAGATTAAATGACTTTTTTCACATTAGTGCACTTTTGCCAAAACAGCTGTTTCAGACCGAGATATGGTGGTTTTTGACAAAGTGTGTTTTATTCCACAGTACTGCACAGGACTGCATAAATTCATGTTTGCTTATGTGTCAAACATTAAATTACATACGGTGAAGTGAAAATAACCTGTTTTTTAACTTTCATTTTAAAATTATATGACTTTTTTCACATTAGTGAATTATTCCACAGTACTGCACAGGACTGCGTAAATTCATATTTGCTGACGTGCAAAACGTGGAATTACATAAGATAAACTGAAAACAACCCGTTTTGTAACTTCCCTCTTGAAATGAAATCACTTTTTTCACATTAGTGCACTTTTGCCAAAACAGCTGTTTCAGACCGAGATAAGGTGGTTTTTGACAAAGTGTGTTTTATTCCACAGTACTGCACAGGACTGCATAAATTCATGTTTGCTTGTTTGTACAATGTTGAATTACATAAGGTGAAGTGAAAAAAAAACGTTATTTAACTTTCATTTTAAAATTATATGACTTTTTTCACATTCGTGAATTATTCCTGAGTACTGCACAGGACTGCGTAAATTCATGTTTGCTTACGTGCAAAACGTGGAATTACATAAGATAAACTGAAAACAATCCATTATTTAACTTCCTCTTTGAACTGAAATCACTTTTTTCACATTAGTGCACTTTTGCCAAAACAGCTGTTTCAGACTGAGATAAGGTGGTTTTTGACAAAGTGTGTTTTATTCCACAGTACTGCACAGGACGACATAAATTCATGTTTGCTTATGTGTCAAACCTTAAATTACATAAGGTGAAGTGAAAATAACCTGTTTTTTAACTTTCATTTTAAAATTATATGACTTTTTTCACATTAGTGAATTATTCCACAGTACTGCACAGGACTGCGTAAATTCATGTTTGCTTACGTGCAAAACGTTGAATTACATAAGATAAACTGAAAACAACCCGTATTTTAACTTTCCTTTCAAGATTAAATGACTTTTTTCACATTAGTGCACTTTTGCCAAAACAGCTGTTTCAGACCGAGATATGGTGGTTTTTGACAAAGTGTGTTTTATTCCACAGTACTGCACAGGACTGCATAAATTCATGTTTGCTTATGTGTCAAACATTAAATTACATAAGGTGAAGTGAAAATAACCTGTTTTTTAACTTTCATTTTAAAATTATATGACTTTTTTCACATTAGTGAATTATTCCACAGTACTGCACAGGACTGCGTAAATTCATGTTTGCTTACGTGCAAAACGTGGAACTACATAAGATAAAGTGAAAACAACCCGTTTGTAACTTCCCTCTTGAAATTAAATCACTTTTTTCACATTAGTGCACTTTTGCCAAAACAGCTGTTTCAGACCGAGATAAGGTGGTTTTTGACAAAGTGTGTTTTATTCCACAGTACTGCACAGGACCACATAAATTCATGTTTGCTTATGTGTCAAACGTTAAATTACATGAGGTGAAGTGAAAATAACCTGTTTTTTAACTTTCATTTTAAAATTATATGATTTTTTTCACATTAGTGAATTATTCCACAGTACTGCACAGTTCTGCGTAAATTCATGTTTGCCTATGTGCAAAACATGGAATTACATAGATAAACTAATTTAAAAAAAGGTGAAGTGAAAATAACCTGTTTTTTAACTTTAATTTTAAAATTATATGACTTTTTTCACATTAGTGAATTATTCAACAGTACTGCACAAGACTGCGTAAATTCATATTTGCTGACGTGCAAAACGTGGAATTACATAAGATAAAGTGAAAACAACCCGTTTTGTAACTTCCCTCTTGAAATGAAATCACTTTTTTCACATTAGTGCACTTTTGCCAAAACAGCTGTTTCAGACCGAGATAAGGTGGTTTTTGACAAAGTGTGTTTTATTCCACAGTACTGCACAGGACTGCATAAATTCATGTTTGCTTGTTTGTACAATGTTGAATTACATAAGGTGAAGTGAAAAAAAAACGTTATTTAACTTTCATTTTAAAATTATATGACTTTTTTCACATTCGTGAATTATTCCTGAGTACTGCACAGGACTGCGTAAATTCATGTTTGCTTACGTGCAAAACGTTGAATTACATAAGATAAACTGAAAACAACCCGTATTTTAACTTTCCTTTCAAGATTAAATGACTTTTTTCACATTAGTGCACTTTTGCCAAAACAGCTGTTTCAGACCGAGATATGGTGGTTTTTGACAAAGTGTGTTTTATTCCACAGTACTGCACAGGACTGCATAAATTCATGTTTGCTTATGTGTCAAACATTAAATTACATAAGGTGAAGTGAAAATAACCTGTTTTTTAACTTTCATTTTAAAATTATATGACTTTTTTCACATTAGTGAATTATTCCACAGTACTGCACAGGACTGCGTAAATTCATGTTTGCTTACGTGCAAAACGTGGAACTACATAAGATAAAGTGAAAACAACCCGTTTGTAACTTCCCTCTTGAAATTAAATCACTTTTTTCACATTAGTGCACTTTTGCCAAAACAGCTGTTTCATACCGAGATAAGGTGGTTTTTGACAAAGTGTGTTTTATTCCACAGTACTGCACAGGACCACATAAATTCATGTTTGCTTATGTGTCAAACGTTAAATTACATGAGGTGAAGTGAAAATAACCTGTTTTTTAACTTTCATTTTAAAATTATATGACTTTTTTCACATTAGTGAATTATTCCACAGTACTGCACAGTTCTGCGTAAATTCATGTTTGCCTGTGTGCAAAACATGGAATTACATAAGGTGAAGTGAAAATAACCTGTTTTTTAACTTTAATTTTAAAATTATATGACTTTTTTCACATTCGTGAATTATTCCTGAGTACTGCACAGGACTGCGTAAATTTATGTTTGCTTACGTGCAAAACGTGGAATTACATAAGATAAACTGAAAACAATCCATTATTTAACTTCCTCTTTGAACTGAAATCACTTTTTTCACATTAGTGCACTTTTGCCAAAACAGCTGTTTCAGACTGAGATAAGGTGGTTTTTGACAAAGTGTGTTTTATTCCACAGTACTGCACAGGACCACATAAATTCTTGTTTGTTTATGTGTCAAACGTTAAATTGCATGAGGTGAAGTGAAAATAACCTGTTTTTTAACTTTCATTTTAAAATTATATGACTTTTTTCACATTAGTGAATTATTCCACAGTACTGCACAGGACTGCGTAAATTCATGTTTGCTTACGTGCAAAACGTTGAATTACATAAGATAAAGTGAAAACAACCCGTTTTGTAACTTCCCCCTTGAAATGAAATCACTTTTTTCACATTAGTGCACTTTTGCCAAAACAGCTGTTTCAGACTGAGATAAGGTGGTTTTTGACAAAGTGTGTTTTATTCCACAGTACTGCACAGGACTGCATAAATTCATGTTTGCTTATGTGTCAAACGTTAAATTACATAAGGTGAAGTGAAAATAACCTGTTTTTTAACTTTCATTTTAAAATTATATGACTTTTTTCACATTAGTGAATTATTCCACAGTATTGCACAGGACTGCGTAAATTCATGTTTGCTTACGTGCAAAACGTTGAATTACATAAGATAAACTGAAAACAACCCGTATTTTAACTTTCCTTTCAAAATTAAATGACTTTTTTCACATTAGTGCACTTTTGCCAAAACAGCTGTTTCAGACCGAGATAAGGTGGTTTTTGACAAAGTGTGTTTTATTCCACAGTACTGCACAGGACTGCATAAATTCATGTTTGCTTGTGTGTACAATGTTGAATTACATAAGGTGAAGTGAAAAAAAAACGTTATTTAACTTTCATTTTAAAATTATATGACTTTTTTCACATTAGTGAATTATTCCTCAGTACTGCACAGGACTGCGTAAATTTATGTTTGCTTACGTGCAAAACGTGGAATTACATAAGATAAAGTGAAAACAATCCATTATTTAACTTCCTTTTTGAACTGAAATCACTTTTTTCACATTAGTGCACTTTTGCCAAAACAGCTGTTTCAGACTGAGATAAGGTGGTTTTTGACAAAGTGTGTTTTATTCCACAGTACTGCACAGGACCACATAAATTCATGTTTGCTTATGTGTCAAACCTTAAATTACATAAGGTGAAGTGAAAATAACCTGTTTTTTAACTTTCATTTTAAAATTATATGACTTTTTTCACATTCGTGAATTATTCCTGAGTACTGCACAGGACTGCGTAAATTTATGTTTGCTTACGTGCAAAACGTGGAATTACATACGATAAAGTGAAAACAATCCATTATTTAACTTCCTTTTTGAACTGAAATCACTTTTTTCACATTAGTGCACTTTTGCCAAAACAGCTGTTTCAGACTGAGATAAGGTGGTTTTTGACAAAGTGTGTTTTATTCCACAGTACTGCACAGGACCACATAAATTCATGTTTGCTTATGTGTCAAACCTTAAATTACATAAGGTGAAGTGAAAATAACCTGTTTTTTAACTTTCATTTTAAAATTATATGACTTTTTTCACATTAGTGAATTATTCCACAGTACTGCACAGGACTGCGTAAATTCATGTTTGCTTACGTGCAAAACGTTGAATTACATAAGATAAACTGAAAACAACCCGTATTTTAACTTTCCTTTCAAGATTAAATGACTTTTTTCACATTAGTGCACTTTTGCCAAAACAGCTGTTTCAGACCGAGATATGGTGGTTTTTGACAAAGTGTGTTTTATTCCACAGTACTGCACAGGACTGCATAAATTCATGTTTGCTTATGTGTCAAACGTTAAATTACATAAGGTGAAGTGAAAATAACCTGTTTTTTAACTTTCATTTTAAAATTATATGACTTTTTTCACATTAGTGAATTATTCCACAGTACTGCACAGGACTGCGTAAATTCATGTTTGCTTACGTGCAAAACGTGGAACTACATAAGATAAAGTGAAAACAACCCGTTTGTAACTTCCCTCTTGAAATTAAATCACTTTTTTCACATTAGTGCACTTTTGCCAAAACAGCTGTTTCAGACCGAGATAAGGTGGTTTTTGACAAAGTGTGTTTTATTCCACAGTACTGCACAGGACCACATAAATTCATGTTTGCTTATGTGTCAAACGTTAAATTACATGAGGTGAAGTGAAAATAACCTGTTTTTTAACTTTCATTTTAAAATTATATGACTTTTTTCACATTAGTGAATTATTCCACAGTACTGCACAGTTCTGCGTAAATTCATGTTTGCCTGTGTGCAAAACATGGAATTACATAAGGTGAAGTGAAAATAACCTGTTTTTTAACTTTAATTTTAAAATTATATGACTTTTTTCACATTAGTGAATTATTCCACAGTACTGCACAAGACTGCGTAAATTCATATTTGCTGACGTGCAAAACGTGGAATTACATAAGATAAAGTGAAAACAACCCGTTTTGTAACTTCCCTCTTGAAATGAAATCACTTTTTTCACATTAGTGCACTTTTGCCAAAACAGCTGTTTCAGACCGAGATAAGGTGGTTTTTGACAAAGTGTGTTTTATTCCACAGTACTGCACAGGACTGCATAAATTCATGTTTGCTTATGTGTCAAACGTTTAATTACATAAGGTGAAATGAAAATAACCTGTTTTTTAACTTTCATTTTAAAATTATATGACTTTTTTCACATTAGTGAATTATTCCTGAGTACTGCACAGGACTGCGTAAATTTATGTTTACTTACGTGCAAAACGTGGAATTACATACGATAAAGTGAAAACAATCCATTATTTAACTTCCTTTTTGAACTGAAATCACTTTTTTCACATTAGTGCACTTTTGCCAAAACAGCTGTTTCAGACCGAGATAAGGTGGTTTTTGACAAAGTGTGTTTTATTCCACAGTACTGCACAGGACCACATAAATTCATGTTTGCTTATGTGTCAAACCTTAAATTACATAAGGTGAAGTGAAAATAACCTGTTTTTTAACTTTCATTTTAAAATTATATGACTCTTTTCACATTAGTGAATTATTCCACAGTACTGCACAGGACTGCGTAAATTCATGTTTGCTTACGTGCAAAACGTTGAATTACATAAGATAAACTGAAAACAACCCGTATTTTAACTTTCCTTTCAAAATTAAATGACTTTTTTCACATTAGTGCACTTTTGCCAAAACAGCTGTTTCAGACCGAGATAAGGTGGTTTTTGACAAAGTGTGTTTTATTCCACAGTACTGCACAGGACTGCATAAATTCATGTTTGCTTACGTGTCAAACGTTAAATTACATAAAGTAAAGTGAAAATAACCTGTTTTTTAACTTTCATTTTAAAATTATATGACTTTTTCACATTAGTGAGTTATTCCACAGTACTGCACAAGACTGCGTAAATTCATGTTTGCTTACGTGCAAAACGTTGAACTACATGAGATAAACTGAAAACAATCCATTATTTAACTTCCTTTTTGAACTGAAATCACTTTTTTCACATTAGTGAATTATTCCACAGTACTGCACAGGACTGCGTAAATTCATGTTTGCTTACGTGCAAAACGTTGAATTACATAAGATAAACTGAAAACAACCCGTATTTTAACTTTCCTTTCAAAATTAAATGACTTTTTTCACATTAGTGCACTTTTGCCAAAACAGCTGTTTCAGACCGAGATAAGGTGGTTTTTGACAAAGTGTGTTTTATTCCACAGTACTGCACAGGACTGCATAAATTCATGTTTGCTTATGTGTCAAACTTTAAATTACATAAGGTGAAGTGAAAATAACCTGTTTTTTAACTTTCCTTTTAAAATTATATGACTTTTTTCACATTCGTGAATTATTCCACAGTACTGCACAGGACTGCGTAAATTCATGTTTCCTTACGTGCAAAACGTTGAATTACATAAGATAAACTAAAAACAACCCGTATTTTAACTTTCCTTTCAAAATTAAATGACTTTTTTCACATTAGTGCACTTTTGCCAAAACAGCTGTTTCAGACCGAGATAAGGTGGTTTTTGACAACGTGTGTTTTATTCCACAGTACTGCACAGGACTGCATAAATTCATGTTTGCTTATGTGTCAAACGTTAAATTACATAAAGGTGAAGTGAAAATAACCTGTTTTTTAACTTTCATTTTAAAATTATATGACTTTTTCACATTAGTGAGTTTTTCCACAGTACTGCACAGGACTGCGTAAATTCATGTTTCCTTACGTGCAAAACGTTGAATTACATAAGATAAACTGAAAACAATCCATTATTTAACTTCCTTTTTGAACTGAAATCACTTTTTTCACATTAGTGCACTTTTGCCAAAACAGCTGTTTCAGACCGAGATAAGGTGGTTTTTGACAAAGTGTGTTTTATTCCACAGTACTGCACAGGACTGCATAAATTCATGTTTGCTTATGTGTCAAACCTTAAATTACATAAGGTGAAGTGAAAATAACCTGTTTTTTAACTTCATTTTAAAATTATATGACTTTTTTCACATTAGTGAATTATTCCACAGTACTGCACAGGACTGCGTAAATTCATGTTTGCTTACGTGCAAAACGTGGAATTACATAAGATAAACTGAAAACAACCCGTTTTTAACTTCCCTCTTGAAATTAAATCACTTTTTTCACATTAGTGCACTTTTGCCAAAACAGCTGTTTCAGACCGAGATAAGGTGGTTTTTGACAAAGTGTGTTTTATTCCACAGTACTGCACAGGACCACATAAATTCATGTTTGCTTATGTGTCAAACGTTAAATTACATGAGGTGAAGTGAAAATAACCTGTTTTTTAACTTTCATTTTAAAATTATATGACTTTTTCACATTAGTGAATTATTCCACAGTACTGCACAGTTCTGCGTAAATTCATGTTTGCCTGTGTGCAAAACATGGAATTACATAAGGTGAAGTGAAAATAACCTGTTTTTTAACTTTAATTTTAAAATTATATGACTTTTTTCACATTAGTGAATTATTCCACAGTACTGCACAAGACTGCGTAAATTCATATTTGCTGACGTGCAAAACGTGGAATTACATAAGATAAACTGAAAACAACCCGTTTTGTAACTTCCCTCTTGAAATGAAATCACTTTTTTCACATTAGTGCACTTTTGCCAAAACAGCTGTTTCAGACCGAGATAAGGTGGTTTTTGACAAAGTGTGTTTTATTCCACAGTACTGCACAGGACTGCATAAATTCATGTTTGCTTATGTGTCAAATGTTGAATTACATAAGGTGAAGTGAAAATAACCTGTTTTTTAACTTTCATTTTAAAATTATATGACTTTTTTCACATTAGTGAATTATTCCTGAGTACTGCACAGGACTGCGTAAATTTATGTTTACTTACGTGCAAAACGTGGAATTACATACGATAAAGTGAAAACAATCCATTATTTAACTTCCTTTTGAACTGAAATCACTTTTTTCACATTAGTGCACTTTTGCCAAAACAGCTGTTTCAGACTGAGATAAGGTGGTTTTTGACAAAGTGTGTTTTATTCCACAGTACTGCACAGGACCACATAAATTCATGTTTGCTTATGTGTCAAACCTTAAATTACATAAGGTGAAGTGAAAATAACCTGTTTTTTAACTTTCATTTTAAAATTATATGACTTTTTTCACATTAGTGAATTATTCCACAGTACTGCACAGGACTGCGTAAATTCATGTTTGCTTACGTGCAAAACGTTGAATTACATAAGATAAACTGAAAACAACCCGTATTTTAACTTTCCTTTCAAAATTAAATGACTTTTTTCACATTAGTGCACTTTTGCCAAAACAGCTGTTTCAGACCGAGATAAGGTGGTTTTTGACAAAGTGTGTTTTATTCCACAGTACTGCACAGGACTGCATAAATTCATGTTTGCTTGTGTGTACAATGTTGAATTACATAAGGTGAAGTGAAAAAAAAACGTTATTTAACTTTCATTTTAAAATTATATGACTTTTTTCACATTAGTGAATTATTCCTGAGTACTGCACAGGACTGCGTAAATTCATGTTTGCTTACGTGCAAAACGTGGAATTACATAAGATAAAGTGAAAACAATCCATTATTTAACTTCCTTTTTGAACTGAAATCACTTTTTTCACATTAGTGCACTTTTGCCAAAACTGCTGTTTCAGACCGAGATAAGGTGGTTTTTGACAAAGTGTGTTTTATTCCACAGTACTGCACAGGACCACATAAATTCATGTTTGCTTATGTGTCAAACGTTAAATTACATAAGGTGAAGTGAAAATAACCTGTTTTTTAACTTTCATTTTAAAATTATATGACTTTTTTCACATTAGTGAATTATTCCTCAGTACTGCACAGGACTGCGTAAATTCATGTTTGCTTACGTGCAAAACGTTGAATTACATAAGATAAACTGAAAACAACCCGTATTTTAACTTTCCTTTCAAAATTAAATGACTTTTTTCACATTAGTGCACTTTTGCCAAAACAGCTGTTTCAGACCGAGATAAGGTGGTTTTTGACAAAGTGTGTTTTATTCCACAGTACTGCACAGGACTGCATAAATTCATGTTTGCTTACGTGTCAAACGTTAAATTACATAAGGTAAAGTGAAAATAACCTGTTTTTTAACTTTCATTTTAAAATTATATGACTTTTTTCACATTAGTGAGTTATTCCACAGTACTGCACAGGACTGCGTAAATTCATGTTTGCTTACGTGCAGAATGTTGAATTACATGAGATAAACTGAAAACAATCCATTATTTAACTTCCTTTTTGAACTGAAATCACTTTTTTCACATTAGTGAATTTTTATTCCACAGTACTGCACAGGACTGCGTAAATTCATGTTTGCTTACGTGCAAGCAAACGTTGAATTTACATAAGATAAACTGAAAACAACCCGTATTTTAACTTTCCTTTCAAAATTAAATGACTTTTTTCACATTAGTGCACTTTTGCCAAAACAGCTGTTTCAGACCGAGATAAGGTAGTTTTTGACAAAGTGTGTTTTATTCCACAGTACTGCACAGGACTGCATAAATTCATGTTTGCTTATGTGTCAAACCTTAAATTACATAAGGTTAAGTGAAAATAACCTGTTTTTTAACTTTCCTTTTAAAATTATATGACTTTTTTCACATTAGTGAATTATTCCACAGTACTGCACAGGACTGCGTAAATTCATGTTTGCTTACGTGCAAAACGTTGAATTACATAAGATAAACTAAAAACAACCCGTATTTTAACTTTCCTTTCAAAATTAAATGACTTTTTTCACATTAGTGCACTTTTGCCAAAACAGCTGTTTCAGACCGAGATAAGGTGGTTTTTGACAAAGTGTGTTTTATTCCACAGTACTGCACAGGACTGCATAAATTCATGTTTGCTTATGTGTCAAACGTTAAATTACATAAAGTGAAGTGAAAATAACCTGTTTTTTAACTTTCATTTTAAAATTATATGACTTTTTCACATTAGTGAGTTTTTCCACAGTACTGCACAAGACTGCGTAAATTCATGTTTGCTTACGTGCAAAACGTTGAACTACATGAGATAAACTGAAAACAATCCATTATTTAACTTCCTTTTTGAACTGAAATCACTTTTTTCACATTAGTGCACTTTTGCCAAAACAGCTGTTTCAGACCGAGATAAGGTAGTTTTTGACAAAGTGTGTTTTATTCCACAGTACTGCACAGGACTGCATAAATTCATGTTTGCTTATGTGTCAAACGTTAAATTACATAAGGTGAAGTGAAAATAACCTGTTTTTTAACTTCATTTTAAAATTATATGACTTTTTTCACATTAGTGAATTATTCCACAGTACTGCACAGGACTGCGTAAATTCATGTTTCCTTACGTGCAAAACGTGGAATTACATAAGATAAACTGAAAACAATCCATTATTTAACTTCCTTTTTGAACTGAAATCACTTTTTTCACATTAGTGCACTTTTGCCAAAACAGCTGTTTCAGACCGAGATAAGGTGGTTTTTGACAAAGTGTGTTTTATTCCACAGTACTGCACAGGACTGCATAAATTCATGTTTGCTTATGTGTCAAACCTTAAATTACATGAGGTGAAGTGAAAATAACCTGTTTTTTAACTTCATTTTAAAATTATATGACTTTTTTCACATTAGTGAATTATTCCACAGTACTGCACAGGACTGCGTAAATTCATGTTTCCTTACGTGTAAAACGTTGAATTACATAAGATAAACTAAAAACAACCCGTATTTTAACTTTCCTTTCAAAATTAAATGACTTTTTTCACATTAGTGCACTTTTGCCAAAACAGCTGTTTCAGACCGAGATAAGGTGGTTTTTGACAAAGTGTGTTTTATTCCACAGTACTGCACAGGACTGCATAAATTCATGTTTGCTTATGTGTCAAACGTTTAATTACATAAGGTGAAGTGAAAATAACCTGTTTTTTAACTTTCATTTTAAAATTATATGACTTTTTTCACATTAGTGAATTATTCCACAGTACTGCACAGGACTGCGTAAATTCATGTTTGCTTACGTGCAAAACGTGGAATTACATAAGATAAAGTGAAAACAATCCATTATTTAACTTCCTTTTTGAACTGAAATCACTTTTTTCACATTAGTGCACTTTTGCCAAAACAGCTGTTTCAGACTGAGATAAGGTGGTTTTTGACAAAGTGTGTTTTATTCCACAGTACTGCACAGGACCACATAAATTCATGTTTGCTTATGTGTCAAACCTTAAATTACATAAGGTGAAGTGAAAATAACCTGTTTTTTAACTTTCATTTTAAAATTATATGACTTTTTTCACATTAGTGAATTATTCCACAGTACTGCACAGGACTGCATAAATTCATGTTTGCTTATGTGTCAAACGTTAAATTACATAAAGTGAAGTGAAAATAACTTTTTTTTTAACTTTCATTTTAAAATTATATGACTTTTTTCACATTCGTGAATTATTCCTGAGTACTGCACAGGACTGCGTAATTTCATGTTTGCTTACGTGCAAAATGTGGAATTACATAAGATAAAGTGAAAACAACCCGTTTTGTAACTTCCCTCTTGAAATGAAATCACTTTTTTCACATTAGTGCACTTTTGCCAAAACAGCTGTTTCAGACCGAGATAAGGTGGTTTTTGACAAAGTGTGTTTTATTCCACAGTACTGCACAGGACCGCATAAATTCATGTTTGCTTATGTGTCAAACGTTAAATTACATAAGGTGAAGTGAAAATAACCTGTTTTTTAACTTTCATTTTAAATTTATATGACTTTTTTCACATTAGTGAGTTATTCCACAGTACTGCACAAGACTGCGTAAATTCATGTTTGCTTACGTGCAAAACGTTGAACTACATGAGATAAACTGAAAACAATCTATTATTTAACTTCCTTTTTGAACTGAAATCACTTTTTTCACATTAGTGCACTTTTGCCAAAACAGCTGTTTCAGACCGAAATAAGGTGGTTTTTGACAAAGTGTGTTTTATTCCACAGTACTGCACAGGACCACATAAATTCATGTTTGCTTATGTGTCAAACGTTAAATTACATGAGGTGAAGTGAAAATAACCTGTTTTTTAACTTTCCTTTTAAAATGAAATGACTTTTTTCACAGGGGTGGCACGGTGGCCTCGGGTTCGAATCCTGGTTGGGATGGAGGCTGGGGACTTTCTGTGTGGAGTTTGCATGTTCTCCCTGTGCCTGCGTGGGTTCTCTCCGGGTACTCCGGCTTCCTCCGACAGTCCAAAGACATGCGTGATTGGGGTTAGGCTGATTGAATACTCTAAAAGGTGTGAGTGTGAGAGAGAATGGTTGTTTGTCTCTGTGTTAGCCCTGCGATTGGCTGGCGACCAGTCCAGGGTGTACCCTGCCTCCGCCCGTTCCTCTGGGATAGGCTCCAGTCCCCCCGTGACCCTCAGTGGAGGAACAAGCGGTAGAAAATGGATGGATGGATGGACTTTTTTCACATGAGTGCACTTTTGCCAAAACAGCTGTTTCTGATCAAGGGAAGATGGGTTTTGACCAAAGTGTGTTTTATTCCACAGGACTGCACAGGACTGCGTAACTTCATGTTTGCTTATGTGCAAAACGTTGAATTACATAAGGTGAAGTGAAAATAACCTGTTTTTTAATTTTCTTTTTAAAATTAAATGACTCTTTTCTCATTAGTGAATTATTCCACAGTACTGCACAGTTCTGCGTAAATTCATGTTTGCCTGTGTGCAAAACAAGGAATTACATAAGGTGAAGTGAAAACAACTCGTGTTTTAACTGTACTTTTAAAATTAAATGACTTTTTTGACATTAGTGCACTTTTGCCAAAACATCTGTTTCAGACTGAGGGAAGATGGGTTTTGATCAAAGTGTGTTTTATTCCACAGTACTGCACAGGACTTCGTAACTTCATGTTTGCATATGTGCAAAACGTTGAATTACATAAGGTGAAATGAAAATAACCTGTTTTTTAACTTTCATTTTAAAATTACATGACTTTTTTCGCATTAGTGAATTATTCCACAGGACTGCGTAAATTCATGTTTGCCTGTGTACACAACGTGGAATTACATAAGGGGAACTGAAAAAATCCCGATTTTTAACTTTCCTTTTAAAATTAAATTACTTTTTTCGCATTAGTGAATTATTCCACAGTACTGCACAGTTCTGCGTAAATTCATACGCAGTTGTTGCTGTGTGCAAAACATGGAATTACATAAGGTGAAGTGAAAATAACCTGTTTTTTAACTTTCATTTTAAAATTACATGACTTTTTTCTCATTAGTGAATTATTCCACAGTACTGTACAGGACTGTGGAAATTCATGTTTGGCTATGTGCAAAACGTGGAATTACATAAGGGGAATTGAAAAAAACCCAATTTTTAACTTTCCTTTTAAAATTATATGACTTTTTTCACATTAGTGAATTATTCCACAATACTGTTGAGGACTGCGTAAATTCATGTTTGCCTGTGTACACAACATGGAATTACATAAGGGGAATTGTGTTAGGGTCTGGGCCCCTCCTCTCCCATAGGGGGCGCCAGACCCTGACATGGGGCCAGCAGGAGGTCGCGCACCTGAGCTGCATCCCCCAATTACCTCCCCTTCTTAGGGACTGGGTCCGACAGTGGAAGCTGTCGGATCGTTTTGAGTTTTTGAACTTTCGAACGGTGAACTGTGGTGCTGCGAACTGAACTGCACTGTGGACTGGACTGTTTGGACCACAGCGGTAGGGTTCCGTCGTCTTCGCCTGGCTGTCTTGTCTGGCTGGTTTGTTCTCTCCCGTTGGACTCCCCGTCCAGAACCCCGTGCCCATCTGCCCGGATCCCCACTGGTCTGTTTCCCGGCCATCCCGGTTCGTGGGGAGGTAGAGGTTCGGTTGTTGTGACTTTTACCCGTGCGGGTGGTTTTTGTGTTGGCCCGAGAGCCCTTGTTCCCTCCCGTCGAGGAGTGTTTTGTGTTCACGCCCTGAAAAATAAACCTTTGTTCTCCCCCCGTAACCCTGTACCTGCGTTTGGGTCCAGACCGCCACGCCGTTACACAACAAATTGAAAAAATCCCGATTTTTAACTTTCCTTTTAAAATTATATTACTTTTTTCACATTAGTGAATTATTCCATAATACTGTTCAGCACTGCGTAAATTCATGTTTGCCCGTGTACAAAACGTTGCAGTACATAAGGGGAAGTGAAAATAACCTGTTTTTTAACTTTCATTTTAAAATTACATGACTTTTTTCTCATTAGTGAATTATTCCACAGGACTGTGTAAATTCACGCTTGCCTGTGTGCACAACGTGGAATTACATGAGGTGAAGTGAAAACAACCCGTTTATTACCTTTCCTTTTAAAATGAAATTACTTTTTTCACATGAGTGCACTTTTGCCAAAACAGCTGTTTCTGACCAAGGGAAGATGGGTTTTGACCAAAGTGTGTTTTATTCCACAGGACTGCGTAACTTCATGTTTGCTTATGTGCAAAACGTTGGATTACATAAGGTGAAGTGAAAATAACCTGTTTTTTAACTTTCATTTTAAAATTATATGACTTTTTTCACATTTTGTGAATTATTCCAAACTACTGTACAGGACTGCGTAAATTCATGTTTGCCTGTGTACACAACATGGAATTACATAAGGGGAATTGAAAAAATCCCGATTTTTAACTTTCCTTTTAAAATTATATTACTTTTTTCACATTAGTGAATTATTCCACAATACTGTTCAGGACTGCGTAAATTCATGTTTGCCTGTGTGTAAAACGTGGAATTAAATAAGGAAAGTCAAAAAACAGGTTCTTTTGACTTCACATTTTAAAATTACATGACGTTTTTAACATTAGTGAGTTATTCCACAATACTGTTCAGGACTGCGTAAATTCATGTTTGCCTGTGTGAACAACGTGGAATTACATGAGGTGAAGTGAAAACAACCAGTTTATTACCTTTCCTTTTAAAATGAAATGACTTTTTTCACGAGTGCACTTTTGCCAAAACAGCTGTTTCCGACCAAGGGAAGATGGGTTTTGACCAAAGTGTGTTTTATTCCACAATACTGTTCAGGACTGCGTAAATTCATGTTTGCCTGTGTGCAAAACATGGAATTACATAAGGGGAATTGAAAAAAACCCGTTTTTTAACTTTCCTTTTAAAATTATATTACTTTTTTCACATTAGTGAATTATTCCACAATACTGTTCAGGACTGCGTAAATTCATGTTTGCCTGTGTGCAAAACGTGGAATTACATAAGATGAAGTGAGAAGAACCTGTTTTTTAACTTTCATTTTAAAATTATATGAAGTTTTTAACATTAGTGAATTATTCCACAGTACTGCACAGTTATGCGTGAATTCACGCTTGCCTGTGTGCACAACGTGGAATTACATGAGGTGAAGTGAAAACAACCCGTTTATTACCTTTCCTTTTAAATTGAAATGACTTTTTTCACATGAGTGCACTTTTGCCAAAACAGCTGTTTCAGACCGAGGGAAGATGGGTTTTCACAAAAGTGTGTTTTATTCCACAGTACTGCACAGGACTGCGTAACTTCATGTTTGCTTATGTGCAAAACGTTGAATTGCATAAGTTTAAGTGAAAATAACCTGTTTTTTAACTTTCCTTTTAAAATTAAATGACTTTTTTCACATTAGTGAATTATTCCAGACTACTGCACAGGACTGCGTAACTTCATTTTTGCTTATGTGCAAAACGTGGAATTACATCAGATAAAGGGAAAATAACCTGTTTTTTAACTTTCATTTTAAAATTATATGACTTTTTTCACATTAGTGAATTATTCCACAGTACTGCACAGGACTGCATAAATTCATGTTTGCTTATGTGTCAAACGTTAAATTACATAAAGTGAAGTGAAAACAACCCGTTTTGTAACTTCCCTCTTGAAATGAAATCACTTTTTTCACATTAGTGCACTTTTGCCAAAACAGCTGTTTCAGACCGAGATAAGGTGGTTTTTGACAAAGTGTGTTTTATTCCACAGTACTGCACAGGACCGCATAAATTCATGTTTGCTTATGTGTCAAACCTTAAATTACATAAGGTGAAGTGAAAATAGCCTGTTTTTTAACTTTCATTTTAAAATTATATGACTTTTTTCACATTAGTGAATTATTCCACAGTACTGCACAGGACTGCGTAAATTCATGTTTGCTTACGTGCAAAACGTGGACCTACATAAGATAAAGTGAAAACAACCCGTTTTGTAACTTCCCTCTGTGTACACAACATGGAATTACATAAGGGGAATTGTGTTAGGGTCTGGGCCCCTCCTCTCCCATAGGGGGCGCCAGACCCTGACATGGGGCCAGCAGGAGGTCGCGCACCTGAGCTGCATCCCCCAATTACCTCCCCTTCTTAGGGACTGGGTCCGACAGTGGAAGCTGTCGGATCGTTTTGAGTTTTTGAACTTTCGAACGGTGAACTGTGGTGCTGCGAACTGAACTGCACTGTGGACTGGACTGTTTGGACCACAGCGGTAGGGTTCCCGTCGTCTTCGCCTGGCTGTCTTGTCTGGCTGGTTTGTTCTCTCCCCGTTGGACTCCCGTCCAGAACCCCGTGCCCATCTGCCCGGATCCCCACTGGTCTGTTTCCCGGCCATCCCGGTTCGTGGGGAGGTAGAGGTTCGGTTGTTGTGACTTTTACCCGTGCGGGTGGTTTTTGTGTTGGCCCGAGAGCCCTTGTTCCCTCCCGTCGAGGAGTGTTTTGTGTTCACGCCCTGAAAAATAAACCTTTGTTCTCCCCCCGTAACCCTGTACCTGCGTTTGGGTCCAGACCGCCACGCCGTTACACAACAAATTGAAAAATCCCGATTTTTTAACTTTCCTTTTAAAATTATATTACTTTTTTCACATTAGTGAATTATTCCATAATACTGTTCAGCACTGCGTAAATTCATGTTTGCCCGTGTACAAAACGTTGCAGTACATAAGGGGAAGTGAAAATAACCTGTTTTTTAACTTTCATTTTAAAATTACATGACTTTTTTCTCATTAGTGAATTATTCCACAGGACTGCACAGGACTGTGTAAATTCACGCTTGCCTGTGTGCACAACGTGGAATTACATGAGGTGAAGTGAAAACAACCCGTTTATTACCTTTCCTTTTAAAATGAAATTACTTTTTTCACATGAGTGCACTTTTGCCAAAACAGCTGTTTCTGACCAAGGGAAGATGGGTTTTGACCAAAGTGTGTTTTATTCCACAGGACTGCGTAACTTCATGTTTGCTTATGTGCAAAACGTTTAATTACATAAGGTGAAGTGAAAATAACCTGTTTTTTAACTTTCATTTTAAAATTATATGACTTTTTTCACATTTTGTGAATTATTCCAAACTACTGTACAGGACTGCGTAAATTCATGTTTGCCTGTGTACACAACATGGAATTACATAAGGGGAATTGAAAAAATCCCGATTTTTAACTTTCCTTTTAAAATTATATTACTTTTTTCACATTAGTGAATTATTCCACAATACTGTTCAGGACTGCGTAAATTCATGTTTGCCTGTGTGTAAAACGTGGAATTAAATAAGGAAAGTCAAAAAACAGGTTCTTTTGACTTCACATTTTAAAATTACATGACGTTTTTAACATTAGTGAGTTATTCCACAATACTGTTCAGGACTGCGTAAATTCATGTTTGCCTGTGTGAACAACGTGGAATTACATGAGGTGAAGTGAAAACAACCAGTTTATTACCTTTCCTTTTAAAATGAAATGACTTTTTTCACATTAGTGCACTTTTGCCAAAACAGCTGTTTCCGACCAAGGGAAGATGGGTTTTGACCAAAGTGTGTTTTATTCCACAATACTGTTCAGGACTGCGTAAATTCATGTTTGCCTGTGTGCAAAACATGGAATTACATAAGGGGAATTGAAAAAAACCCGTTTTTTAACTTTCCTTTTAAAATTATATTACTTTTTTCACATTAGTGAATTATTCCACAATACTGTTCAGGACTGCGTAAATTCATGTTTGCCTGTGTGCAAAACGTGGAATTACATAAGATGAAGTGAGAAGAACCTGTTTTTTAACTTTCATTTTAAAATTATATGAAGTTTTTAACATTAGTGAATTATTCCACAGTACTGCACAGTTATGCGTGAATTCACGCTTGCCTGTGTGCACAACGTGGAATTACATGAGGTGAAGTGAAAACAACCCGTTTATTACCTTTCCTTTTAAATTGAAATGACTTTTTTCACATGAGTGCACTTTTGCCAAAACAGCTGTTTCAGACCGAGGGAAGATGGGTTTTCACAAAAGTGTTTTATTCCACAGTACTGCACAGGACTGCGTAACTTCATGTTTGCTTATGTGCAAAACGTTGAATTGCATAAGTTTAAGTGAAAATAACCTGTTTTTTAACTTTCCTTTTAAAATTATATGACTTTTTTCACATTAGTGAATCGTTCCACAGTACTGCACAGGACAGCGTAAATTCATGTTTGCCTGTGTGCAAAACGTGGAATTACATAAGGTGAAGTGAAAATAACCTGTTTTTTAACTTTCATTTTAGAATTACATGACTTTTTTCACATTAGTGTATTATTCCAGACTACTGCACAAGACTGCATAAATTCATGTTTGGCTATGTGCAAAACGTTGAATTACATAAGGAGAATTGAAATAAAAATCATTTTTTAACTTTGCTTTTAAAATTTTTGAGGTGAAGTGAAAACAACCCGTTTATTACCTTTCCTTTTAAAATTAAATGACTTTTTTCACATTAGTGCACTTTTGCCAAAACAGCTGTTTCAGACCGAGGGAAGGTGGATTTTGACCAAAGTGTGATTTATTCCGCAGGACTGCAGAGGACAGCTAGAATTCATGTTTGCTTCTGTGCAGAATGTTGAATTACATAAACTGAAGTGAAAAAAACCCATTTTTTAACTTTCATAAAATTATATGACTTTTTTCACATTAGTGAATTCTTCCACAATACTGCACAGGACTGCGTGAAGTCATGTTTGGCTATGTGCAAAACCTTTAATTACATATTGTCGAGTGTCACTATCTGGTTATCATAAGGTTTACCATTTGTTCTGGTCTTCTCTTAGAAGTCAAGCATGGGGGACTCATTTATTAATGGTAACAAAGAGTAGGGACATTTTACGACAGGGTGTGATGGTTTAGATAGTGGGGAGCTCAGGAACCAGCAAAACAAAGGGTGGTAAAATATTCATTAGAAAGCAGGACATCTTGCCGGGGGTGGTAAGGTCTATCTGCAGGGAGAAGATGAACTCTTCAACGGGCCATCGGGGGAGACGCTGGAGGAAGGACGGACACCAACATCTACCAGGATTGGAGGAAGAGGACGAGATCGTCGAACCAGGAGAACCGGATTGGACTACAAGGACATTAAATTTACATCTGTGTCGTATAAAAGAATGGGTATTCCACAGTACTGCACAAGACTGCGTAAATTCATGTTTGCTTACGTGCAAAACGTTGAACTACATGAGATAAATTGAAAACAATCTATTATTTAACTTCCTTTTTGAACTGAAATCACTTTTTTCACATTAGTGCACTTTTGCCAAAACAGCTGTTTCAGACTGAGATAAGGTGGTTTTTGACAAAGTGTGTTTTATTCCACAGTACTGCACAGGACCACATAAATTCATGTTTGCTTATGTGTCAAACGTTAAATTACATGAGGTGAAGTGAAAATAACCTGTTTTTTAACTTTCCTTTTAAAATGAAATGACTTTTTTTCACAGGGGTGGCACGGTGGTGTGGTGGTTAGCACTGTCGCCTCACAGCAAGAAGGCCTCGGGTTCGAATCCTGGTTGGGATGGAGGCTGGGGACTTTCTGTGTGGAGTTTGCATGTTCTCCCTGTGCCTGCGTGGGTTCTCTCCGGGTACTCCGGCTTCCTCCGACAGTCCAAAGACATGCGTGATTGGGGTTAGGCTGATTGAATACTCTAAAAGGTGTGAGTGTGAGAGAGAATGGTTGTTTGTCTCTGTGTTAGCCCTGCGATTGGCTGGCGACCAGTCCAGGGTGTACCCTGCCTCCGCCCGTTCCTCTGGGATAGGCTCCAGTCCCCCCGTGACCCTCAGTGGAGGAACAAGCGGTAGAAAATGGATGGATGGATGGACTTTTTTTCACATGAGTGCACTTTTGCCAAAACAGCTGTTTCTGATCAAGGGAAGATGGGTTTTGACCAAAGTGTGTTTTATTCCACAGGACTGCACAGGACTGCGTAACTTCATGTTTGCTTATGTGCAAAACGTTGAATTACATAAGGTGAAGTGAAAATAACCTGTTTTTTAATTTTCTTTTTAAAATTAAATTACTCTTTTCTCATTAGTGAATTATTCCACAGTACTGCACAGTTCTGCGTAAATTCATGTTTGCCTGTGTGCAAAACAAGGAATTACATAAGGTGAAGTGAAAACAACTCGTGTTTTAACTGTACTTTTAAAATTAAATGACTTTTTTGACATTAGTGCACTTTTGCCAAAACATCTGTTTCAGACTGAGGGAAGATGGGTTTTGATCAAAGTGTGTTTTATTCCACAGTACTGCACAGGACTTCGTAACTTCATGTTTGCATATGTGCAAAACGTTGAATTACATAAGGTGAAATGAAAATAACCTGTTTTTTAACTTTCATTTTAAAATTACATGACTTTTTCGCATTAGTGAATTATTCCACAGGACTGCGTAAATTCATGTTTGCCTGTGTACACAACGTGGAATTACATAAGGGGAACTGAAAAAATCCCGATTTTTAACTTTCCTTTTAAAATTAAATGACTTTTTTCGCATTAGTGAATTATTCCACAATACTGTTCAGGACTGCATAAATTCATGTTTGCCTGTGTGCAAAACGTGGAATTACATAAGGTGAAGTGAAAATAACCTGTTTTTTAACTTTCATTTTAAAATTAAATGACTTTTTTCTCATGAGTGAATTATTCCACAGTACTGCACAGTTCTGCGTAAATTCATACGCAGTTGTTGCTGTGTGCAAAACATGGAATTACATAAGGTGAAGTGAAAATAACCTGTTTTTTAACTTTCATTTTAAAATTACATGACTTTTTTCTCATTAGTGAATTATTCCACAGTACTGTACAGGACTGTGGAAATTCATGTTTGGCTATGTGCAAAACGTGGAATTACATAAGGGGAATTGAAAAAAACCCAATTTTTAACTTTCCTTTTAAAATTATATGACTTTTTTCACATTAGTGAATTATTCCACAATACTGTTGAGGACTGCGTAAATTCATGTTTGCCTGTGTACACAACATGGAATTACATAAGGGGAATTGTGTTAGGGTCTGGGCCCCTCCTCTCCCATAGGGGGCGCCAGACCCTGACATGGGGCCAGCAGGAGGTCGCGCACCTGAGCTGCATCCCCCAATTACCTCCCCTTCTTAGGGACTGGGTCCGACAGTGGAAGCTGTCGGATCGTTTTGAGTTTTTGAACTTTCGAACGGTGAACTGTGGTGCTGCGAACTGAACTGCACTGTGGACTGGACTGTTTGGACCACAGCGGTAGGGTTCCCGTCGTCTTCGCCTGGCTGTCTTGTCTGGCTGGTTTGTTCTCTCCCCGTTGGACTCCCGTCCAGAACCCCGTGCCCATCTGCCCGGATCCCCACTGGTCTGTTTCCCGGCCATCCCGGTTCGTGGGGAGGTAGAGGTTCGGTTGTTGTGACTTTTACCCGTGCGGGTGGTTTTTGTGTTGGCCCGAGAGCCCTTGTTCCCTCCCGTCGAGGAGTGTTTTGTGTTCACGCCCTGAAAAATAAACCTTTGTTCTCCCCCCGTAACCCTGTACCTGCGTTTGGGTCCAGACCGCCACGCCGTTACACAACAAATTGAAAAAATCCCGATTTTTAACTTTCCTTTTAAAATTATATTACTTTTTTCACATTAGTGAATTATTCCATAATACTGTTCAGCACTGCGTAAATTCATGTTTGCCCGTGTACAAAACGTTGCAGTACATAAGGGGAAGTGAAAATAACCTGTTTTTTAACTTTCATTTTAAAATTACATGACTTTTTTCTCATTAGTGAATTATTCCACAGGACTGCACAGGACTGTGTAAATTCACGCTTGCCTGTGTGCACAACGTGGAATTACATGAGGTGAAGTGAAAACAACCCGTTTATTACCTTTCCTTTTAAAATGAAATTACTTTTTTCACATGAGTGCACTTTTGCCAAAACAGCTGTTTCTGACCAAGGGAAGATGGGTTTTGACCAAAGTGTGTTTTATTCCACAGGACTGCGTAACTTCATGTTTGCTTATGTGCAAAACGTTGGATTACATAAGGTGAAGTGAAAATAACCTGTTTTTTAACTTTCATTTTAAAATTATATGACTTTTTCACATTTTGTGAATTATTCCAAACTACTGTACAGGACTCGTAAATTCATGTTTGCCTGTGTACACAACATGGAATTACATAAGGGGAATTGAAAAAATCCCGATTTTTAACTTTCCTTTTAAAATTATATTACTTTTTTCACATTAGTGAATTATTCCACAATACTGTTCAGGACTGCGTAAATTCATGTTTGCCTGTGTGTAAAACGTGGAATTAAATAAGGAAAGTCAAAAACAGGTTCTTTTGACTTCACATTTTAAAATTACATGACGTTTTTAACATTAGTGAGTTATTCCACAATACTGTTCAGGACTGCGTAAATTCATGTTTGCCTGTGTGAACAACGTGGAATTACATGAGGTGAAGTGAAAACAACCAGTTTATTACCTTTCCTTTTAAAATGAAATGACTTTTTCACGAGTGCACTTTTGCCAAAACAGCTGTTTCCGACCAAGGGAAGATGGGTTTTGACCAAAGTGTGTTTTATTCCACAATACTGTTCAGGACTGCGTAAATTCATGTTTGCCTGTGTGCAAAACATGGAATTACATAAGGGGAATTGAAAAAACCCGTTTTTTAACTTTCCTTTTAAAATTATATTACTTTTTTCACATTAGTGAATTATTCCACAATACTGTTCAGGACTGCGTAAATTCATGTTTGCCTGTGTGCAAAACGTGGAATTACATAAGATGAAGTGAGAAGAACCTGTTTTTTAACTTTCATTTTAAAATTATATGAAGTTTTTAACATTAGTGAATTATTCCACAGTACTGCACAGTTATGCGTGAATTCACGCTTGCCTGTGTGCACAACGTGGAATTACATGAGGTGAAGTGAAAACAACCCGTTTATTACCTTTCCTTTTAAATTGAAATGACTTTTTCACATGAGTGCACTTTGCCAAAACAGCTGTTTCAGACCGAGGGAAGATGGGTTTTCACAAAGTGTTTTATTCAGTACTGCACAGGACTGCGTAACTTCATGTTTGCTTATGTGCAAACGTTGAATTGCATAAGTTTAAGTGAAAATAACCTGTTTTTTAACTTTCCTTTTAAAATTAAATGACTTTTTTCACATTAGTGAATTATTCCAGACTACTGCACAGGACTGCGTAACTTCATTTTTGCTTATGTGCAAAACGTGGAATTACATCAGATAAAGGGAAAATAACCTGTTTTTTAACTTTAATTTTAAAATTATATGACTTTTTTCACATTAGTGAATCGTTCCACAGTACTGCACAGGACAGCGTAAATTCATGTTTGCCTGTGTGCAAAACGTGGAATTACATAAGGTGAAGTGAAAATAACCTGTTTTTTAACTTTCATTTTAGAATTACATGACTTTTTTCACATTAGTGTATTATTCCAGACTACTGCACAAGACTGCATAAATTCATGTTTGGCTATGTGCAAAACGTTGAATTACATAAGGAGAATTGAAATAAAAATCATTTTTTAACTTTGCTTTTAAAATTTTTGAGGTGAAGTGAAAACAACCCGTTTATTACCTTTCCTTTTAAAATTAAATGACTTTTTCACATTAGTGCACTTTTGCCAAAACAGCTGTTTCAGACCGAGGGAAGGTGGATTTTGACCAAAGTGTGATTTATTCCGCAGGACTGCAGAGGACAGCTAGAATTCATGTTTGCTTCTGTGCAGAATGTTGAATTACATAAACTGAAGTGAAAAAAAACCCATTTTTTAACTTTCATAAAATTATATGACTTTTTCACATTAGTGAATTCTTCCACAATACTGCACAGGACTGCGTGAAGTCATGTTTGGCTATGTGCAAAACCTTTAATTACATATTGTCGAGTGTCACTATCTGGTTATCATAAGGTTTACCATTTGTTCTGGTCTTCTCTTAGAAGTCAAGCATGGGGGACTCATTTATTAATGGTAACAAAGAGTAGGGACATTTTACGACAGGGTGTGATGGTTTAGATAGTGGGGAGCTCAGGAACCAGCAAAACAAAGGGTGGTAAAATATTCATTAGAAAGCAGGACATCTTGCCGGGGGTGGTAAGGTCTATCTGCAGGGAGAAGATGAACTCTTCAACGGGCCATCGGGGGAGACGCTGGAGGAAGGACGGACACCAACATCTACCAGGATTGGAGGAAGAGGACGAGATCGTCGAACCAGGAGAACCGGATTGGACTACAAGGACATTAAATTTACATCTGTGTTGTATAAAAGAATGGGTCAAGGGATAGTTAGGTTGTCAGACTTCATGCCCTGACATTTAAGTCTGTTGTTCTAGGGATATGAACTGGCCCGGAGCTCTGTAATATTTGTATCTTGAATTGGTTCTATTGTCAAATACATTTTGAAATTGGCAGTTATTTTCTCGATCTTCATTTAACGAACACGCGGATTAGCAAATGGTAGGCTAGAGCTACTGCAATCCAACAATATGCTAAACTGAAAACAACCCGTTTATTACCTTTTAAAATTAAATGACTTTTTTCACATTAGTACACTTTTGCCAAAACAGCTGTTTCAGACCAAGGGAAAGTGGGTTTTGACCAAAGTGTGATTTATTCCACAGGACTGCAGAGGACAGTCAAGTAATCGTGTTTCTGGACCCCGGCAGCTTCGGCCTTTAGCAGCATAACTAATATCTTAACCTAGTGATTAGACGACCCCCTAAGTATGATCATTTGTCTGTCTATGATAGTAACGGGAACGACAGGGTTAGTAACAATGGGCCTCATTCACGAACCGTTCTTACGAACAAATTTTTTCTTAAGTCCCACTTACGAACATTTTACGAAGATTGTGGCATTCATAATTTTCTTCTTATCCTGGATTTATGCGTAGGTAAGAACAAATCCTACGAACACTCAGGAGTACTCTTACGCACATTTCAGTGTCGACATGTTGGCATGGTTGTGTTTTCTTCTCTTGTGCAGTTCAATAAAATTCAATACAGTAAAGCCTCGTTTATCGCGGGGGTTACGTTCCGCAAATAACCCGCGATAGACGAAATCCGCGAAGTAAACAGCTTTGTTTTTTACAATTATTTTACAGGTTTTAAGGCCGTAAACCCCTAACCACACACTTTTATACACTTTTCTCACAGGCTTTAACATTTTCTCACAATTAAACACTTTCAAAGTTCAAACTTCTTCCTCCGCCTTTTGGGTGCGACCGCAGGTGCACTTTATTTTAATTACTGTTACCCCTGGACACCACAAGCCAGGTTGCGTGTGTCATCGAAGAGGTCCCTGTTCGTATTTCTTCTTAGCGTGTGAAAGGACGTTGCTTTTTCTCCAGGTAGACTGCAGAATGTGCTAACAGGGATCTGCGTCTGAGTTCTTCTGCAACTAGGAACCCTTGCTCGCCATAAAAAAATAAAAAAGATCGTGACGCCAAGAAACGAACGGCGTAATAGCGAAGGCTTTAGGTGATCGAGGATATGCCCTGGCTCCCTGGCTGTTGACGCCACTGACCAACCCTCAGACTCCACAGGAAGTTTAATACAACCAGATGCATGCACGCAGTCGCTCCACCATTGAACGCACCATCGGCATTTGAAAGGGGCGCTGGATGTGTTTTGACACCGCAGGTGGCAAATTGCTGTACAAACCGGAGAAGGTAATTATTTATTTTTGTTATCAAACCTGCTTAGATTACCTTTATTCATCTAACGTATGACTCTCCCTCACCATTACAGGTATGTAGGATAATCATGGCCTGCCGTGTCCTGCACAACATCGCTATGAAGCGTGGTGTCCCTCTTCCCCCTCAGCCACAACCCCGTGAGGATGTGCGTCCTGACGCAATGATGGGGCCAGACTGCAGGCACACGGTTCACCTTCGAGCACAATTTATTACCCGTTTTTGAATAAAATGTGTTATTGTCACAATTTCAGTCTAACAGTCTTGATTCATTTTAAAAAGATTTGCTTTGGGCGTTGTGCTGCTTTGAGCTCTGTCTACAGGGCCCTGCTGCAGCTCCTTTTATGGGCATTAGTGGCCGGTGACTTACTCACCTGGCACGCGCTCTCTGCGAACATTTCTGAGGCTTACGAACGCGTTGATGAATCTGACGTAGGGTTTTCTTAAGGAACTTCTTAAGAACAACTTAAGAACATATTGGTGAACGAGGCCCATTGTTCCCATCCCATGGATGCTTTTCAAGCTCTGTCAATTTTTCGTTCTGCAGGATGTCAGAATTGTTCCATATGGGTGTGAGTTTGCATGGGATAAGTGAGAACTATTCTTAGAAATTCCCACCAGGCTATCTGAGTGGTGCTTATGCTGATGTTTTTAAAGCAAGCTGATTATTTTATTACGTCACTAACAAATGGTAAGCCATCTGGCTTGTAAAGACATGAACATGTCAGTTTGCAATTGTTCAATATCCATCCAATGACTGAGTCTCATAGTTAGAGTTGTTCCACTTTAAAATAAACCGTATTCTATTGGACAAGATAATAATGACAAAGATTTGGTAGTTTTAGGTCTCCCGAATCCTTCCTCTTTTGCAGTTTTAAGGCTAATTCTGGGGGGTTATTTCCCCATTTAAACTTGGAGATGCATGAGTCTAATGATTTAAATCAAATGGTGGGATGTTTGATGGCGTCATTGAGAATAAGTAATTCTTGGTGAGACTTTCATCTTTATTGTATCAACTCTCCCCATTAGTCATAGAGACAGGTCTCTCCAATGACTAAGCTCATCCTCTGATTGAGAAATATTCCAAGATATTTAATGTTGTCTGATTGAAATGATATTGAAGGAGTTTGTCGGAAGCTATAGTTAATTGGTAAGATTATGGATTTAGACCAGTTTATTGAGTAAGCCAAGCCAGAAAAGAATTTGAGTGCTACCATCCTAGAAAGAGAGTCAAGTGGGTTCTGAAGGAAAAGTAATTCATCATCAGCATAAAGACTAATTTATCTAATCTCTTTGCTAGGGTTTTACAGATAATTTTAAGATCTACATTTATAACAGATATGGCATGATAGACGGTCGTGTTGGGTCTTTGACTTGTTTAAGGAGTCCATTAATGTGTTCCGAATTTATTTGTGTAGATAAGCACTTCTTTTATTCGTTACCATTCAATAGAATAATGGGGCTAATAGGTCCCAGAATGTTTTGTAAATTTCAGCTGGTAAGAGAGAAGGTGGTCAAAGTCCACTGATGTGACAAGTAATTTCATTTGAAAAGGATCATATGAAAACAGATCATTTTAACTTTATCTTGTTTCATGTTTTGTTTTATTAACATGACAATCACAAGATTAAAATTTCAAGGGGTGAACAGGGGAATAAGTGGTTCCAAAAACAATGAGACGACACAAATGAGATACCTCTGTGGGAAGGAGACCCCCACTCAAAATGAATGAAACATGAAACATCTCAAATTATGTGTCAGAGAAAAACAAACCAGTGTCACACAGCAAGCAGAGGGAAACAATCACCCAGAGACATCACCTCTACCTACCTCCTATGTCATAGACCAACACTGATTAGAGGGGGACGTAAAACCTCCCATACCATTACATGCATATGTATAGGCATGTGGGCAGATAGTAGGTACATAGACAGATGGATGGACAAACAGACAGACACACACATACACAGACGTGTATTTCTGTTCATGCAGTGACTGTTTATTCTTGTTGCTTTGCCCACCGGGTGGAATATAGAGTGTTGAATGTGCAAAAAAGATTTGAAAAAAAGAGATTTTGCAGCCAGTCAACTAGTGTATACTCATTTCATGGTTGATGTTTTTTTTTTTTTTATCAGTGTAAGTTGTGGCTGCAATAGCATCTTGTTTTCAAAACTGCAACTGTAGTTACAAGGTGTTAACTGCAAGACTATTACAATATGTAGACACAGGTGAAAATAACTTTATTTTTCATCAAACAGTGCATTTTGATATCTTGTCACTAAAAGGCAAATTATTGTACAAAATACAATGTTGAGTCAGGGTCAAGTTTACATCTTTAATTGTATTGACAAAATAAATATTTGAGGGTTTGATCAACGCTCAATGTAATTACTGTGGTGACCTATGAGTTTGTCACCTGGCCACCAGCCACGATCCCAGGCATGCCCCCTCTCCAACAAGCGTGGGTCTGCTTGCTGCTAATATGATTTATATGTTTACATATTCATACACCCATGTATACATACATATAAATTATAACATCACTGCTCAGGCATGAACGTAGAGAAAAAAGGAACTTAAAATGAATCCTAAAAAATAGCAAAAAATTAATATTAAAAGTAAGAGGAACTGGAAGGAATGCATCACTCATCAAGCAATCAGCAAATTTATCACTATACCTGACCCTGCCATGATATCTAGTATATAACTGATGTTCAAGATTTCAACAATGCAGTCATGACCTTAAAATACAAGTGCACATGAATATACTGAAACCCAAAGTGCTATTACGTGAAAACCTATTGACACCTCTCATAGTAAAAATCCAAAGTATCTGTCATTGTTTTACACTTACTATACTATAAGTATGGGAGATACTATAAGTATGGGAGACACAAGCCATGCCACCTGCCCTGCTGTCATGTCCCTTCATGAACAAATCCTGCAGACAGCTGATCAAACCCTGTTCAATCTCTTCATTTTTTTTAAGGTTGGTTATTTTTGGTTGTGACATTATTGAAGTAACACCTACTGTACACAAATACAATTGTTACAATGCTCAAAAATATGAAGTCTTGTTGAATTGAGCAATTATTGTTGTGAGGCACTGAAAGCGAAAAGTTATTTAATTAGGTAGTTGTCATATAATTTCTATGCAGGGCTGGTAGGATGGTGTCTTTATTTTGTAGTCTTGTATTTGTTACTGTATAAAGACAATTAAATTAAATCAAACTTAAATTAAATAATTACTGCTTCAATAAAAACTTTGTGCATCCTCTCTTTATTACAGCAGTTGTAGAAATACTGATATTAGTTACTGCTGTAAAAAAAAGAAAGAGAAACATTGCTGTGATCTTTTTCTTTTTTTTTCATTTTTTCATTTCTTTTATGAGATGTGGTAAAATATTGCAGGGTAATTACAGGATAAATCTTAAGCTAACAATATAATATTTACAATATACAATGTGTTATACACAAACACAACAGATAACTAACATTTTATGAAACTGAGACATTCTTATTTGTTAACTTCAATTATTTGATTCAAGCAAGGCATGATTAAAGCAGAAAATAACATAACCAACTTACTTCCCCTGATCATCTGTGTTTGGTTGAGACAGAAAGTTTATAAAATATATTTTCAGCTCAACTCTGAAAACAAAAACATCCTTCAGATGAAGCCTCTGTTGTAAGTTTCAGTAAAGAGAGAATAAATGATAACTTAAGCTAAAAATCCAAATACTGCATACTTTTTGCAATTTATTCTTTAAAGTGCTCAAGAGGTTACTCACATATGTCTTAAAATACATACAAAATACCATAAAACTATGTAAATTTAAACATTTGGGGTTGTTTTCCTCACTTCAGAGCACAACTTGTGTGATTGATTCTTATAGCCAGCAGGACATTATTTTGTCATTCTATTTTTCAAAAGAATAGTTAATTGTTTTGTCCACAGGCAGACCAGATATATAAACATCTTCTGGCTTCAGTGGCACTGATGATAATAAATGTTAATAAAGATATCCACAGGTAATACTTCTGTCCAAAATCCCTTCAAAAAAAAAACAACCCGTACTGTACTCGTATGCTCGACCAACTATGAAACAGCAGGTACTGTGCTAGATGAATAGTGATGTCACAGATGCAAGCTAATCTTGCCTTCCTTGGCAAGGGTATGGATGATCTGTGTTTCAAACTCTGCACTGTGGACACCAGTCTTCCTGAATGCTCCAGCATAGCGATTCTCCTCCCAGTAATGATGCCAGTTTCCTTGCTCATCTGCACCATAACCAAACACTGACACCTGGACTCAGAAAGCAATTCAAGAAATATTGTAGTGCAACAAAAGTCAATATGGTCTCTAAATAAAAGACTCAAATATTACCTCATGAATACTCATGAATATTGAATTAATATTATCTCATGAATACTCTTGGATATAAATCATGAATTCGACCCTCTTACCTGGTCACAAATATGCAGAGCGAAGATAATGGCTAGCATGCCAGTAGATGGGTAGCGGCCATGATGTTCTGTCCAACGATCATTAACATACTTAAAAAAAACTGGGTTCACCACCAGAATCTGCACACAAATGGTAATATATTTATTTACTTACAGTGATTATATCTAAATGGAAAATAATTGAAAAAGAAAGCAGGGTTACTCACTATGACTACATTCATCCTGCTTTTTATGCCTGTGAATTCTGCTCTGCCTATGATCCTAGGAGCTATCTTAGCTACAGTTATCAGGGCGTGATGGGTCAGGCTAATAGCGGCCCCAAATGAAGAAAAAGACAACGGGGCAGTGTCGCCGAGAATGGCATCACTGGGGGCCCAACCTGAACCATGACTGGGTGGGGGCTTGCAGGCAAGTCCCTGATGGCTGGGTTCTAGTTGCCCACCTAGGCTAACCACCCGTGTCATGGCTACCCTGTTAAGTCTTTTTATGGACAGAATTTCTAGGCACAGGCTGGTGCCAGAGGGGGTCTGGTTTGGGAACCCATGCATTTGGTCTCTGCTTTTCACAAATATTGTTGTTTGCTGGCTCTTTTGAGCCATGACCTTCAGCACGTACTGGGGTCTTTTCCAGCTGAGTGTGATCACCACCTCTAAATCCGATGCTAAGGTTCTCAGAAGTTTAAATATCTTGGAGTCTTGTTCATGAGCAAGGGAAGGATGGAGTGTGAGATTGATAGGCAGTGGCTACAGTAATGTGGTCTTTGTATCGGACTGTTGTGATAAAGAAGCAGCTCAGCTGAGAGGTGAAGTTCTCAATTTATTAGTAAATTTATGTTCCTACCCTCAACTATGGTCATGAAATGAAAGCACAAGATTCTGGATACAGGTGGCCAAAATGAGCTTCCTCCACAGGGTGACAGGGCACTCCCTTAGAGATAGAGTGATAGGCTGAGAACATATGGTATGATTCTGTGAATTTGAACCCATGAGATATTCCAAGATTTTGTGCGGGTTGCATAATATCTTGCTGAAACCAGAGAGTCATCAGGGAAAAGCACTGCAGACTAGGAACACATACAAGGGCTGCAGTTTTGGAAATGGTCTGAAACAGTCATCTAGCCTTTACAATTATGTCCTTTTCAAACTGGATATGTGCACTATGCTCTATTTTCCTGAAGAAAAAATTTGAGCAAACTCATGTCATGATGAAGACAGCCAGCCACTCACTTCACCTGTCAGTGGAAATAATGTTCTGTCTAATTATTGTTTATATTATTTAAAAATTCTGAAATTATTTTAGGTCATGAAGAATGTACAAATCTTACCTTGTTTTTGTCTGCTACCACTCTGTCTTTCACCCTCATATATGTCCTGAATACAAGTAATTATTGAAAAAATTAATTGCAGCTAATTAAGTGGTTCTTTATGTGTTTACTTATTGTTAATACATTTTGACTCTGCCAGTGGATAGAGCGCTGGTCAGCCACTCTATATCTCTCAGTTTGAATGGCAAAAGCACAAGACTGACTCCATGGTCAACATCCACTGCACTCTCTGGGTACAGGAAGTGGTGTGTTGTTCGATTTCCAACATCTTTTTCAAATCCTCGAGTCACTGCCTTGTTCATCCTAAACAATTCAGAGATAATACAAAGATGAAGGTTATTAAAAGACACATTTACTTTTGCAATGGCTACACTACTCACCGGATCACAGAGTTATGCGAGTCGATTAAATTGCCATTTCCTGACTGTCGCAATCTGCCAGAGTTTCCAACGACTGCACAAGTACGGCAATGGGAGGAAAGTGGCCTGAAGTCCACAGTGGGTGAGGGAATGACTTTAAACATCTCTTCCATCACTTCATCTAGAGTCTTGTCATTACCAGACCGCTGAAGATGCTATGTAATGAAGGAAGATCAACACAATTTAAAACTACAATACGTGATGCACAGTTAAGAACAGAATTGTTTTGCTTCAATTTTCTGGACAGGTTCTCACTGTTTGCTGAATCACACTGCCTCTAGTATTATAAAATTAAAAAAGTTAATAGGTTAAATATTTCAGTGAAGATAAACGCTTTCACAAAGCTGCCGCCCATGTTGTGTACTTGAGGGATTGAGCCATAAACCTCAACAATTTATTTCTGCTATTACCCAAATATACAGTACTTGGATTAAGTAAATGTTAAGTAAATTATAAATGTATATTTCCTCACCAGCCACCATCTGAGTGCACCAGGGTCAGTGATGTTGTTTGTACTTCGGAGGACAGGCTGCTGTGCTGGATCATACCGCTGCTGGAACCATTTTGACCCTCCCAAATCTGAAATACAGGATTTGATACACCCACAAGACCTGGTTGGGAATGACACAGTAGAGTTTGACAAGAAGCAAACAGAGAAACATAGATGCACGGCAATCTCAAACCTGCTACCTCAGATTATCACGGGCATCTTCTACAGGCTCCTCCTCTAACTCTGGTTCAAGGATTCTGGGAGGAGGGGGAGTACTGGGAGGAATGGGGGTTATATCACTATGAGGTGCAGTGGGCTCAGCTATTGTAAACACAGACAGACAAAATACATCACAAACCTGCTATTACTCCCAACTTTTACTACAAAAACACAATTACTGACACAACAAGACATTACTGCTAATATTGACACAAATTGTATTTTTATTATTTAATTATTCGTAATACTAGTATGGTGTATCAATGTCAGTATATACTGTAGGGATACTGATAATAATACTGCTACTAATACTTTTTAGTTCTACAATACTACTATTACTATTACTACAACTTTGAGAAAAGGTAAAAATGTATCCAAGCAAATATTCAACAGTCAACATTTTGGTTGGTCAGTCAAGATTATTCATGGAAAACCACTAAGTAAGTAAATATACACATGCATAAGTCTATAAGTATAAAATATGTCTCCAGGACCAGAAACTGGTAGGTACTTAATTTAGTTACATTCAACAATTAAAAGTGTGCAAATTTCGGTAAAATTTATTTTCTGAAAAATGTGCCAACTGATCATGAGATCAACACCTTACCTCTCTCTCTGATTGTTGGTGTGACTTGGATGATTGGCAAAGTTAATGACAGGGGCAGGAAATGTCTCCTTTGAATGCTCTGACTGGCAAGCATTAGAAAGAGGATGGCAACAATTACCAAGGCAGCACATGCCTTTCTCCTTAGTAACATGGCTGGACGGATGGTGTAAGCAAGGGTATGTTAACTTGTCAACTATTCTGACTGTGATTTCAACATGCCGGTGTGCCGTCATCTAGGCCTTTTTTTTCAGTTCCATTCACCATTGACCCATCTTCATCTTTATGACTTCCTGTCTAAGGGACCATGATGAAGATGGGTCTGTGATAAGATACAAAGACAAAGCAGGGTTATTAATAAGTGGGAACAAATTTAGTGGCAAAAAATATTATTTTATACTATACATTTGATAGTAGAAAAAAAGTATTTAGCTGAAATCCATCTGAAATTACAGAAGAAATTGGAATACCGACACATTCAGTAATTACATTGAAATGAGAAATGTATGCCACCTTATTCTTCATCAGATTTCCAGTAAAAACAAAACAAATGTATGTACCATAATTCCAAACTGTGTTACAAAGTATGTACTTGTGGTACATCTTACGGTGATGTTTTCTAAAAAGATCACTAAAAATATCAAATAAAAATACAATTCAGAGTTTATTTTTTTTAAAACTTCATGAATTGCCCCAAACCCAGCCAGTTAGTGGCAACAATAGGTCGTACAACCAAAACCTGGTCACCAGCCTAAAAATGCTTAGGCCTTGCACGAATACAGAGAAAAGACAAGAGGCAACAGAGTGGAACAATCTGGATACACTACATCACTACAACTACAGGTTACTTGTGTGTACAATCTCTGATGGGCTGGAAATCCTTTCCATTCTGTGATGCAATATTTGCATTGGTATGACTCCCAGTTTATAAACAATAGACCCATAACAGACTGAATTTAAAAAATGCAATTAGCAATAACTGGTCCCTATCATACTTATCCAGTAGTGCTATTGATGGTGGCGCAACAATTTAATGTACAATAGATACTAAGCATAGAAAAGGAGAAAGAAGTGAGAATATCAATCGGTTGGAACCACTTTAGGGGATTTTAGTATGGCTATAGTGCATAAATACCCCCATCAGTAGCAATGTAGACTAGGGAGGGAGTTTTGAGGGGGTGCGGGTGTTAGTCAGTCTGGAGAGATCCCATTTCAGTTTTCCTGTCTTAGACTATGAGTGGTTCCAACCGATTGATATTCTCACTTCTTTCTCCAACACCCGCACCCCCTCAAAACTCCCTCCCTAGTCTACATTGCTACTGATGGGGGTATTTATGCACTATAGCCATACTAAAATCCCCTAAGACCAGTACTCTTAATGGATACCAGTCTTCTTAGCCTCACATGGGATTTGTGGTTTCATAGAATTTTAACTGACTGCCTAATGATGCACTTCCGCTGATGGTATCGGCTCTATTCTATTTGTACAAAAATATGAGTAGTACCTGGTACCTGATGCTTGCTACCTATTCCACTGGGGTTCCAAGAAAAACAGCCCAATTCTGAAGAATCATCACAGCATCAGTAGCCACACCCGCAGTAAACAGAGTAGTGCTTCTTCCTTGTTTGTAGGTTTGTTGCTGCTTCATTGTCCTATATTTAACTTCTAAATAGTAAGTAAAGTTTGTCACTGTGGACAACTTATTTTTATAATAGTAGCAGAAAAGTGTAGATCTTTGAGGACAAACCTTCCTTGTGTTGCTCACTGAAGAGTGCCTATGAAAACTGGGTGGTTTTACTCATAATGAGTGCCTACAGAGATGTTTTTTGTCTTGAGCTATGTTGACGTTACAGCACTGAAATAGTGCTGTAATAGTGGTATTATAGTATTACAGCTGGTCTAATTGCACACTAAAAAGGTTATGCTGGTAGGGTTGATTGGACATCCAGAAGGTCACAAGATACAGGGACGGGTACCTTGCTTGTGTCTCGAACCAGATTTTGACCTCTTCCTCACATCAAAAACCTTCTGTCAAACATAATTTTTTCTCTATGTAAATTTTAAATGATCTACATTTTACTCTCTCTTGACTAGATTTTTAGACTGGTAGTTTTATTACTTAAGTAAAATTACATCATGGTAATAATACTTTTCCTTGAGTAGAATATTTTAGTACTCTTTTCACCTCTGAATTCCTCCACAAAGGGTCGCGGGGGGACTGGAGCCTATCGCAGGGCGAAGGTGCGGTACATCCTAGACTGGAAGTCAGCTAGAGGCGACAGTGCTAACCACCACACTGTCCTCACCTCATCTTGCTTCTTTGTTTCACTTCCTGTCCAGCTTGAGGCACTCAGTCTTGCGCACAAAATAGACAAAAGTGTTTACTGCAGTGAGCAAGCTTGCTGTGCTGTGGCACTACTTCTGTGAACACAATCTGCTAAAGGAGCAGTATGTAAGTTTGTGGGCAAAACTAGTACTGCAATCACAATTTAAATATTTTGAATCATCATGGTGTCTCCTCTCCTAACCCCAAGAGTAGAAGTTGCCTGTAGGTTTCCAGATCCAACAAGAAATCCAACATCTACCAACGGCCTAGTTGCTTCTCATGTTGAGATATCGCTGTGGTAACAGTGGAACTGTTTCCACATGGTCTCAGCAAAATGCCAAAGAAGCAGGCTTTGATAATGCATTTCTAATGCCAACATTTTTATTTCTCAGTCAATTTATTTCCTAGTGAATTTGATAATTGACTTCCATACTTAATAAGTGATTGACGATGAGATGAACAGACGTGCAAAACATTTCTCGACCGTTGGGAGAATTTGAAGTGCTTGGGCCTACATTAAGTAGAATTATGTTAGCCAATCTTAGTTGAATTTTACCTATCCTGGAGAAAATTGGCAACTTCAGCATTGGTCTTCAGATTCCTTTCCAGTTTCAGCCATGCCCATTTTTCAAAGGCGACTACTGTATATATCCTTGTTTTGTTTCTGACTTTGTCTCAACATATTTTGGAATTATAATGACAGCTTTTAGGTTTAGTAACATCAGACATTTGTGTTGTGTTCATAGCTGAAGCTCAATGGAAACTTTCAACCAGGTGATAAAATGCTGTTGACTTCATGATTGGGAGATAGGTGGATGGTAGCATTACAGACAAAAACACAAAATGAAAACATCAACATTACTTGTTGGTTGACACTGTTACTGTACTGCTACTACAGTAGACATATTTGAAATTAATATGATTCCTTAATAATTGTGGTGGTGATAGCTCAGTCCTTCCACATGCAGCTGGAATAGGCTCCAGCACTGTCATGGTTTTATGATTATTTTGTATAAATGTCTCACATACTGCTCCTTTAACATCAGGACTAAAAAGAAACTTGCTCCACTTCTCGGTGCTTCAGTGTTTCTGCGTCCCTGACATCAGGTTACTTCCTTATTTATGATAAGTTAAAAAATTATATAGTTTTACAAGTTTTTCCAACATATAGGCTACATACATACTGTATGTATGTGTGCATGAGACAGACAGAAAGAGAGAAAGAGTCTATATGGATTATCAAATGTGAATTGTTGGTGTAAGAATTTTACAGAGGAAGTAAAGCTGCGTTAAAATCGTTGGTCTTTACCCCTCCGCCCTCTTGGCCCACTCCGCTTTTCGATCTCGCGATCTCATTTTTCCGCATGTACGCAAAATTATATTATACACGAGCAAACTGAGAATACAGTAGTCGAAGAATATAACCACAAAGTTGGTAGAAAACTAGAAGTTTAGTAGAAACTTAAGGTGAAGTTTCCAGTTAGTTTCCACCGTGGAGCCGCATGAGAGTTCGTGCGCGTGCCCGCAAGCACACTCGTACACGTACACAAAAGCGGCCTGTTGTCCAACTAACGACACAGCAGAACGTCAACGAGCGACCAGAACTTACTTAAACCAAGCGCCACCAGATGTTTTTCTTCTTTTCTTTGTGAAGTTACACAGTTGAACACATGATGATGCCTCGCGGATAGGGCGGGGACTCTACGAGGATCCTCCACCCCCCTTTCGCAGAGGGTGAAAACGAATCAAGGCCATTTAGCACGAGCATGCCTGCGATTATTTGAGTGATCAATTCATAGATCATATAATTTGGGGTTTCCTTTGTTTGACTCCTAACAAATAATAATGACGTCATCCTTTGTCAAACCATGTGACCCTGTATTTCCTTTCAACATACGATGACGAAACACGTATAGATTCACAGAGTATGTGGCCACTGAATTATAGCTTCCTTTTTATATAGAGTTTCACCCCTTTCTTATTCCACGTCCAGATGTGGTATGTGCCGCTTCACGTGATTCAAATTAAACTTCATTAAGAGACGGACATTTCGGCGACGTGTCACGCCGGCTTTGAGCGATCTTGCTCTTGTTTGTAAAAGTTTGTAAATACCTCTAAACTTTGTGTTTTTTTGAGTGTGCGTGTATGTAAGGAGGGTCTTATAGTTTTATTGGCTGACAACAAGGAGACTGAGGGCTACTCTACTGAGGGTTGTTTAACTTTAGACACATTGGAACAGTGACGTGCGGTGAGGTTGATGGCTGGGGAGGCACTGACGTCATCAGTCAGATTTACAAACATCACATGAGCCCTCCAGAGCAGCGTGTTCACAAGTAGCACACAAAAAGCATATTTGATTTAAAAAATGTCATTACGGCCTTACTTTTACTAATAAATTATAAATGAAGTCTATGCACCGTTCCTTCTGAACGAACGCATCGATGATCTGCTTGTAGAAGTCTTCCTTTTGTGCCATGAGTTTTGAAAGTCTCTCTGTCTGATGGAGATCAGTGCCAGAGAGGAAAGTCGTCCCTAGTCAGTCCTGTTCCGACTGTATGTTTAAGTCTTTTCAGCACTGAAAATGACTTTCTCAGTGGACACACACAGCCAGTCATTTATTGAGTACCAGTCCGTCTTAAAGGAGCGTTTTTTGCGATCAGTGGCGGAAATACATGGTGTTGAATTTAAAAAAAAAGTGATCTTTTTTGTTTGTAATCAAACAACCAAAGAAAACACAAATAAAATAATCTCGAAATAAATAGGGCATAAAAATTGCAAGAATTGAAGACTAAACTGCCCCGCCTACATACGGAGGCACAATCAAACCGGGCCTCCGGATGTAGCGGTGCAGCGATATATTGCAGTGCACCGCTATACTGCGGTGCGGGGCAATTTACAGCCGTTGCCTCGTCTCTTCTCAGTATTTTAATCGTAAACGTGAAAATTATTATAAAATCACTGGAAAATACGACCATTTAATTATTTTATTTTATTTTATTTTTCTTTCCATGACGCAGGGGTGGCCTGGCCTCGCCGCCTCCTCTGACTGCACGTCACTGCATTGGAATACACTTAGACATTCACATTGGTACGTAGACATTCAAACATTATTCAATATTGATTTGCATATTTTTGGTATACATATTAGTACATAGTCTTTAATAATACAAACACCTCCCTTTTTTTTCTTTTGTATTTTTCCCTGCCAATTCACAATGTAAATGTCATTACACACACACACGTATATATATATATATATATATATATATATATATATATATATATATATATATATATATATATATACACGTACTTAAACAGTTCCAAACATTCATACTGATGTAGGTATTTCCAAAATCTTTAGAATGAAAAGAGAAATATATGTTCTTTAGGAGTTTAAGACAAAACAGAAATGGTTATATGTTCAGACAGGAACAATAATGGCTTCATATTTAGACAAATACACTCCTCTGCATAAGAAGGAAACTCTTACAAAGTTACATTCTGATAAATATCAGGAGGTTACAATCCATTATGATTTTATTATCATTGCAGTTACTAATATGATGATAATAACATACTAGTATGTTCACTTTTGTGTTTTACAGCATATAGTGTCAAGCACACCGAAGGAAACATAAATCAAGACAGTGACATGGTAATTATATTTGAAAAGAGTGGTCACAATCTCACTGCATCAAAAATAATCATGGAGAGAAATAAAAAAAATAAAGAATGATGACAAACTGTGTTCTGTCTACAGGATAACACAACAACAGGTTGCTGGGTAATTGTCTGCGCTGACTTGGTTCTCATTGCCATAAACATAGTAGACATAACTGTTACCTTTCCACTTGTAGTTCACCTTGGTGATTGGGACAAGTTCAACTGTTTGCCTCTAAAAAAGAAAAAGGTAAAAAAGAAATGTTTTAATAAATTGTTTATTGTTTTATAAATTTCAAGACATCTTGAATAAAGTGTATCATTCACATGCTTATGTGGTCTGTCCGTGGTCTGTCAGTGGTATTCCTTAATTTGATACCATTGTGAGTAAGTATCATTGTTAGAAATAATTTAAAGACCTTAAAAATCTATAGAATATGTTTCCATTTGTTTTTACAGCAAAGCGAGTTGCATAATGAGATAAATGATTAGATTTTGATGACTCTGCAGCTGTTCTTTGCTTGTTCCCAAAATTATTGTGACATCGTCTACATTGTGAGATATATCTTGGATTCTTCTGAATGCATTGAAGGATTTTTCAATATTTTCATAACTCCTTGTTACAGACTTACTTGCTGTAGGATTCTGGAGCTCTGGGCATATTTGCTTTGATGGCTTCTGGCCAATTGCTCAGAAGCCTGAGAAATGGCCGGTAGTGGAAATCCAAGTAATGGGTAGACCTGAGATAGACAGAAAGATGTCATGTCATTACTGATGTCCTTGGCACAATTGTCAAGATTGCACTTCATGAAAATGTCCACAACAATCAGCTGTGTGTAAGCATCTATACCAGGTATTGACTGTTCTCAAATAGCTTCTTTCCATGCACTGAACGAAGATTATCCGGACTTAACCCAGATGCCTGATTTTCTACGTGGTCTTCCACATGGTTAATCCTAAAGCACAAACACACGTGCAGATACACACAAAAAGAGAAATTCACCAAATGCCCTACAAATAACACACAGAACAAAATTAAAAAAAAACACAATATAGATATACACACTGATACAAGGGCAGACATTTTCATAAAATTCATTACTTTGAAAAGAGAAGTAACAGCATGCTCTGCATCAAAGTTCACTTTTCAAATTCATTTAAGTTCAATATAACTTTAGGCCACTAGATGTGGCCTAGACTAGTGAATGTTAACTTCTCCAATATCTATAATAAAGTCTGAATATCTTTAATTACTTCTTACAATCCTTGTATATGTGTCATATTCAAGACTTAAAACAGCTAAAAACATCAGCACTACATCTTTAGGTCCTTAATAAGATATCATGCTTTTCAATAAATCATTACATCAAACTTCTTTTCTACATACATAATGTAACTTAACCGAGGTGGAGGCTGCTATATTGTCACCATACTGGAACTGTGCCCAAGTATGCTTTCCTCTTAAAGTGCTGATAATTTTTCGCGTGTGAGTGCAACTGTACCACACTTGAAAACTACACAATTTCCCAACACGGTACAGTTGGAAGAGGTGCTGGTGGTTACTTTATAGATGTGGTTATGTACACAACACATATAATGTGGCTACTACATATGAACCAAATCGATTGTGGACTATTTTGTAAACTCACTGAAGAGAACAACAAAGTGTGAGCCATATTTTCATCCTACTTAAAGACAAATTTCTTGCTTGAGAATGGTACAGAAAAAGCTGGCCATGGTGTGGGTTTACCCCACAGCTGAGCATCAATAGAAACACATTTAAAACTGACTCTGGCAACAAACTCATTCCATTGTAAACATGTAGAAATCAGGGCTGATAGAAATAATTCAAAGACCATAGAAAATTATTACCTATTTAGATTAATCAACAATCTGAAAGATATCTAGAAAACACAAACATCTTCAAGTCAATGCACTTCTCAATCATAATTTTCCTACAGTGACTTGTAATAAAATCTTATTTACCATTTAGAAACTCATTATTGTGCCGTGGCATTTCATTACATGTACATTCATGACTCACCACTCCACTTTAAGCTTTATGTAAGTCAGCAGCTGTCTTTTTCCTTTGCAGGTTTCACATTCCTTCATTCTTTGACCACTGCATGAGGTGCATCTGCACACACACGCACACGCACACAGATAGACGGACAGACACAGACACACAGACACACACACACACAGGACATGTAGCAAATTGCACATGAACTTTGTTTTACCATAAATCATTTCTTTTAAGATATTGCTTGATTAATTGTGTCTGGATGAAATATTCAGAAGGAAAAGATTATATATAACTGGATTTAAACAGATATACCTCTCTCTTCCCTTGCCATCACAATGACTGCAGCTCTGATCATTGCTTGTTCCGGAGCCATTGCAAACCCAACACTCTTTCTACAGAGACATGCATTGATGTGAAATTACATATATCAATATCAAAGATTTGTAAAGTGTTGTAAAGTACATGACGGATTATATAACAGATTCTTACATCATATCCACTTCCATTGCATTGCTCGCATTCCATTGTCCCTGTTGCATGACACTTGCTGCAGTCCTACAAATAAAGTAAACAACTATCTTATGCAACATTGAAATACACTCACCGGCCACTTTATTAGGTGCACCATGCTAGTAACGGGTTGGACCCCTTTTTGCCTTCAGAACTGCCTCAATTCTTCGTGGCATAGATTCAACAAGGTGCTGGAAGCATTCCTCAGAGAGTTTGGTCCATATTGACATGATGGCATCACACAGTTGCCGCAGATTTGTCGGCTGCTCATCCATGATGCGAATCTCCTGTTCCACCACATCCCAAAGATGCTCTATTGGATTGAGATCTGGTGACTGTGGAGGCCATTTGAGTACAGTGAACTCATTGTCATGTTCAAGAAACCAGTCTGAGATGATTCCAGCTTTATGACATGGCACATTATCCTGCTGAAAGTAGCCATCAGAAGTTGGGTACATTGTGGTCATAAAGGGATGGACATGGTCAGCAACAATACTCAGGTAGGCTGTGGCGTTGCAACGATGCTCAATTGGTACCAAGGGGCCCAAAGAGTGCCAAGAAAATATTCCCCACACCATTATACCACCACCACCACCAGCCTGAACCGTTGATACAAGGCAGGATGGATCCATGCTTTCATGTTGTTGACGCCAAATTCTGACCCTACCATGCGAATGTTGCAGCAGATATCGAGACTCATCAGACCAGGCAACGTTTTTCCAATCTTCTACTGTCCAATTTCGATGAGCTTGTGTAAATTGTAGCCTCAGTTTCCTGTTCTTAGCTGAAAGGAGTGGCACCCGGTGTGGTCTTCTGCTGCTGTAGCCCATCTGCCTCAAAGTTCAACGTACTGTGCATTCAGAGACGCTCTTCTGCCTACCTTGGTTGTAACGGGTGGTTATTTGAGTCACTGTTGCCTTTCTATCAGCTCCAACCAGTCTGGCCATTCTCCTCTGACCTCTGGCATCAACAAGGCATTTCCGCCTTGAACTGCCGCTCACTGGATATTTTTTCTTTTTCGGACCTCCTTCTCTGTAAACCCTAGAGATGGTTGTGTGTGAAAATCCCAGTAGATCAGCAGTTTTTGAAATACTCAGACCAGCCCTTCTGGCACCAGCAACAAATCACCTTTCTTCCCTATACTGATGCTCGGTTTGAACTGCAGGAGATTGTCTTGACCATGTCTGCATGCCTAAATGCACTGACTTGCCGCCATGTGATTGGCTGATTAGAAATTAAGTGTTAAAGAGCAGTTGGACAGGTGTACCTAATAAAGTGGCCGGTGAGTGTATGTTGCAATGGGAGGACCAGCATTTCTCATTGTATCAAATTTTTACACATTAACTTCCTGAAAAATCAATTTGATCTCTCACCTTCACGAGGAATGACAAAGTAACACAAAAAGATAAGTGGGATAGGGGCCTGTTCCACCAATGAAATATTAATATTGAGTAGTGACAACAAAATTGATGGAAACAAAATGTTAACACCTCTCAAATTCAAAATAAAGAATGCAATAGATCCTTCACAATAACATCATAGTAACATCCTGGAAAATCAAGGATGATGAGGACATCCTGAGAATAACATATGCAGATTCTGAATTGACAACAAAACTCGGTGATTGGCTTTCCATTAGTCAAAATTGTATCATTTAAATCAGAA
The DNA here is from genome assembly GCA_911728415.1 of Lagocephalus sceleratus. NCBI lineage: Eukaryota > Metazoa > Chordata > Actinopteri > Tetraodontiformes > Tetraodontidae > Lagocephalus > Lagocephalus sceleratus. The sequence continues at coordinate 175,829 of CAJVRN010000154.1, forward strand.
AAGACAGTAACTTTTTACTAATCACCTGAAGGGAGGAGGTGTAGGGAACACGGATCTCCTCTGTATGGTTTATGAAAAGGTTAGGGGGGGTGGCTGTGACTTCCCAGGGTCGTGGGGCAGGTTGGGCATAGAAGTCAGCCTGCTCACCTGTTAATTTCAACACAGGAGTGTACAGCATTTACCTTGATATGGTATTATAAAGTAAAGAGATATTGCAACACAGAATTATATATGTATTGTTCCTTTACAGTATCTATAATATAAGAATTGTGTGCATTTTATATACCTTCATAAGGTTTGTTGGCCAACTCAGTAGACCTGGACTCTGTGAAGGTCTCCAGACGGTACTATAAAAACGTAAATAAGAAAACATCATCATTCTATGTTCTCTATACTGCACACAGTACAATTTTTAAAGGACTGTTTGCATAGTGCAAGTTAGTTATCCAAAGTCACAGAAGTAGAAAACAAAAAAATCTGTCAATTTGATAATGAGTTCCCATAATTTTGGCACACTGGCGCTTTGAAAGAAGTCTAAAGAAATGTAAGGATATCTGTTCAAAGCTCCAGGCTAAAAGGTAGAACACAATATAATGCTATAATTTAAGTTATCTCTGCCAACATTGCAGGGATGTAAAAGGAATGGAAGATATAACAAAATCTGAAAATTGCAAACTAGTGGACCACCCTGGTACTCACAACCAGTGGCAGCTGGTGAAAAATATTCTACGTGGGTCTGTAAATTCAGCACATGAAGTCAGACAAGTTTAGTAACCCAAAACAATTGAACATACACAACTGAAACACTTAACTTACTCTTAACATGGGTATTAAGTGAAATAATAGCTATTGGAATATTACATATTAATATTTCAAAAGATTAAAAGCATATTGTACCATTTCATTCCCTCTGACTGACTGAGACAATTTGTTTTTTTTTTAACTGTAGCGAGGGTAAAATTTTCAGTGGCCCAAGACCAAGACCACTCAAATTCTTTGACGCTGATTGGGCAAAAAATTATTAATTTCCTAGGTGGAGGGACTATATCTCTCTCCTGGCTTGGGAGCGGCTCGGGAGGAGGAGGAGCTGGTGAAAGTGGCCGGGGAGGGGGTCATCTGGGCATCCCTCCTGAAGTTGCTGCCCCCACAACCCGGACCCGGATAAGCGGAAGAAGACGTGACATGACATGATTAATTTCCTTGACAACCATACAGACTAATTTGCTGCACTGATGAGGCATTCTGACAGTGCCCCGGGATGGGCCATTGAAAAATGACATTTTTCACTGAATTTGTAAGATTTTTTCTTTTTCCTCTATGAGTTGAAGACCACTGCTAACAATACTGCTCAACATCAGCAAGTTACAATTTAGAGGCTGGTGAAAAACGTTTTGCAACAACAGTCCTATGGACAATAGCTGGCACATTCATTGAAGTGTCACAGAATCCCCAAGAGTAATCATCATCATCTACATCTATCAGCACATCACCCTGTAGGTGTTGAATGGCTCCATGTTGGTGATCACTCCATCATTGGCAGGAGCTTTACTATAGCAGCACTGAGATGATGCAAAACTCTTGAAGGCCTCATGCGCCACATCTTCTGAGAGAGACGGGATGCTGCACACAGAAATTTTGTATTATTTCAAGCTGAAATCAAAGAATTTTGCATGAACATTGTTGTTATTATTACAATTATTATTATTTAGATTTTTGTAGAAGTAAATCCATAGCCTCAAAATCTGAATTTGAACTTTTGCAACAGATTTTATTTATTTTTTTATTTTAATTTTCATTGAAATCCAACTTTCAATTTGGAAAAATGTCAAATTTCTAAAACAGATGTATTTGTTACCTCGGAATTTTTAGTATTTAAAATTCAACATAAAAAATGATGGCTAAAAAAAACAAACTGAAAATTGAAAGTGGAATGATTTTTTTCATTTCAATTGCAGAAAAAGTCAGGTTTCAATGTAAGGAGATTCAGTCACAAAAATTGTAATTCAAACTCTGATGGTACGAATTTATTCCATACATTTCCATCAATATTACATAAATGAAAATAAAATACGGCCTTGGAACTTTTTGCATTGTTTATGCCTATCCTTTCCAAAATTTATTTTGAATATTGAAATTATCAGTAGAATTTTCTTTTATTACTATAAGCTATATAGTTTAGAATAGAAGTTTGCTCCCTACTCAGAGAGGATGTCAGAAATTACCTCCAGTCTTCGGGAGCTGGGCCGGGTTGTTGGGGGGCTACTGGCGCTAAAGGTGCAGGAGGGGGCAAATAACCTCCTGCAGAGATAAAATATTTTGATGGAACATAATCCTTTCACAAAGAAAAAGTAATCATGTAGTAAATGATGACCGATTTAAAACAACAATAAGTGTCAAAGGTCTGTGGACTGACTGCTTAAAGGGAACATATTATGCAAAGCTAATTTGTTCAGCACTCTAGTCCATATATTTACATATCCAGCATGCCTCCCCACCCCATAAATATCAGTTTCAACAACTAATCAAGTAAACTGTCGTAGTCTGTAAATGTACACAAGAGTAATATGCAGACAACAGAACCAGGTGTTGTGATTTGGTTGATTTTTCAATTCAAAATGAATATTTTGCAGCAGTTATACATTTTCTATTTTTGGTTTCAGATCATTTTTCAGTTTCAGGTTGTACATTTTCGAGGTTCATACTTCTTGCTCTGATCTAGAATGTGTGGTGAGGGTGTGGTAGCAAAAGATGGGTGTGGGATGATGAGTGACAAGCAGGACATTGATGGGTGAAACATTCCTTAATCTTGTTCGCCAGGGTTTCAGGAAAGACCATATGGAATGTGAAAAAAATTTGAAACTGGAAAAAAGATCTAAAATTAAAAATATAAAATGCGGAACTGTAAGAAAAACAAACACCTGGATGTATTTCAACATCAAAACCTAAAGTTAAAGTTTAGGTTTTGAAGTTAGTTTTTTTTTTAAATTTAATCATTTGTTGAATGATAAAACATTCCTAATGTGGCTCCATACATTTGTTCCTTATATGGTTCATAGAATGACAATGCATGGCCGCTGTTGCCAGGTTTTAAAAATGGTGCTTGTCAATGTGTCCACTCTCATGTCTCTTCCAGGGACATATTTTACTGTCCAATCAGTGGCCAGCAGTCTTAGCTCAGCACTCAGTATACTTGAAACTCCAGCCAACGGAGGTACTAAAAAAAGCACGGAAAACCCTATTGCGGTGTCGGAGTTCAATCGTCAAGAACCGGGATCCAGCCGGGTTTTCCGATCTACCCAGTATATATACCATTCACATACTTTACTGTGAATGGTAGATTGGAAAACCCGGCCGGATTCAGGCCCTTGAGGACCGGACTCCAACACCTGTGATATCGAGAGTTGGGCCGAGTAGGTAGTGGAAAAGCTGGAAAATGTTGGCCAAAAAGTTTGACTGTTCAGAGAAATATCTGTAAAATAGCTGTGACAATGTGAGTAATCTGAAAAATCCTGCATTTCAATGAACTTACCTCCTCCTCCCAATGTGCCTTCATAGCCAGGCACATTACCATACATGTTGTCTGAAGGACCAGAGAAAGGGGGATATAGAGCTGCAAGATTAAAATGAAGATTAAAAATTAATTTCAAAGTTTACCTGTTAAAACACACTTCTGTCACATACAGGTCTCTACTAGACTAGACTAGCTCTCTAAGGCATTAATGTGCATTCCACACATTCAAAGTCATTATGTATATTTAAAAGTAATTGCTTTTTTCCCGTATGAGTAAAACAAAAAATAGATATGCACTTTGTGGCCATGCAGAAATTAAAGAAAGACATTTTTTAATATAATACTTAAAACAAAATTATTAAATAATTAAAACACAATTTGACCATGCTGAAAATATAAATAGCCATATGATCAAATTAATGCAAAAACTCGTCCAGTAAATTGTTAAATTGTACCCATTCACGTTAATCTCTCAATTCATGACCCACCCCCCAACTAATAGCGTTAAGCCTTTTCCCTTAGCTTTAGCAGTCTGGGGGAAGAGGGGTGCTGTTGCAGTTGAATAATATATTGATCACTTTTATGACAAAAAATAATATAGAGACGGATATCATTTAAGTTCTTACCTGCACTGCTCATCGCTTCACTTTGAATCCAGAAATAATCAATAAGTAATCTAGAGTTTTCTCTCTTTTCTCTGCGCTATCAGACACCTTTTCTGCAGAGGTTGTACAGCGACAACACAATACACAACATCCGGTAAAGACTTCAAAATAATGTCATAACAGTTTATTCTAATTCCAAAATGTAATCGTATTACCTTTACATATGGACAAGAAACATACTTTAGTTTGAGCCTTTGTCTTTCAAATGAATATGATTAGTATCAATATATTTCTACAGAAAAATGTACGGTAACTGACATGGCTGACAATACCTAACAATATAATAGGGCTTTTCTTTTGTAGAATAAGAACGATATGTGCAGATTTTCCTGAAAATTGACGACACTAATATCGAGGAATGTGGACCACACCCAGCTGTGGGGGCGACAGCTGCAATTCAGTTGTTAAAAGAAACTTGTCCCATCTTATAAATATTTCTATAACTGAAAGCTAGTTGTGCGGATGTCCCCTTCCAAACCCAACTCACAGATAGGTAGACGCGAATGGTGTAGCCTACAGCTGCTGTTATTCCACATTTTAAATATACTCAAGCGACAAGTCCACCACTGTTCAAGATGAAATTTAACGGCTTCCATTTTCTTCTGTTACCCTGGGTTCAGTCACTTATTATTACCTCCGAAAAAGAGTTCACGTTTTTGCTGGTGTTATGCTGAAAAGAGACACAAAAAAATTATAATCATCTCATAATTGTTGAGCTAAAGAGTTAAAACCACTTTGCTACAAACAGTGGAAGTGTTGCCATGGAAAATGATCCGATTTCACCTGATTGGCACTCTGCACTGCGTAGCATATCTGCTCCAATTTTAATAAATAGTTTTCTACAGCAAGTGCAATGATGCTTCTGGGCACTTCCAGAGATCTGCCAAACTATACAGATACAAGGGGTAAAAATAAATGAATGAAAACTTAATTGAGAATTAAATAATATATTGAACACAAAAAATGAATTTGCCCTGTTCTAGGCAGAAATATAAATGGGGAGAGTGAGCTGGTAAAGTACTAGTACACAGAATAAAACAAATGCAATCTCAGAATATATCCATACATTTTTGATAAAGACCTTATTGATAATAAAAAGAGGCATAAATGCCACAGCGACTGCCACTTGATCATGCATATCCATATCATAATGGGATAGATTAAAACAAATTAGAATTTTTTTTTTTTTCTGAATTGAAATTCCAGCTTTAACGCAGGATGGGAGAGTACTTTTCGAGGATGATCTGTAGATTAATTTTATAAAACAGTCAGGCTTCAGGATAGGAAAGCACTCCAGAAAACTGGGGGGTTTAATTAGATTTCTATCAGAAATAATTTTAATGCCACATGAAATGTCCCACCTTGTCCGCTTTTAAGGATTGGATAGAGGTAGTGAGCTCAATATGGTTACCCATAGAGGCTAGAAGATCTATTTAATGAAGCAGGAGACCCATTCCTAGACCAATTGGTGCATATGAAATGACCTACCTCTGCATATATTTATTGATATTTTCTATTTTATTTGGTGAGGGTACAGGATGTGTATGTTATATAAACTTCCGTGGGTGTTGTGTTTTTGTAGTTGGTTTTTTGTTTGTTTTTTAACTGTGGATCAATGTTTTGTGTTGTAGGTATGCCTTAATTTGTATGTTGTTGATGGACTGTAGCCAAAAGAGGATGCAGTCCTGTATGTTTGTATGATGCACTGTTTTTTATACATAAGCACACTGAGTACAAGTAATGTTTCAAATATTTAATAAAACAGTACAGCTACTCCAGCAGCTTTCTGGTTACAAATTCATTAAGATGGAATATGTGCACATGGTTTTCAAAATGTAACAAAAGAAATAACTGAACAAAAGGAAACAATTACAGCTACCACACACTCACTTCTCCTCAATGTGCAAAGGTGACAGCCCCCTATAGCACCCTTTGCACTTTGGAATAAAAATCCTTTTAAATTGCAGAGACCAGCAGAGTGCTGTGCAAATGGGAACAAGGAGAAAAGAGCCACTGCGCATCACAGCCATCAGAAGTGGTAGGCTATATCAAGATTACTTCTTTGTTTGAAGAAGTTTGGAACACAGATTGGATTGAATTTGATGCCATTTGTCCATTGGGGACTGTTGTTATTGGCTTGTGTTTGTATACGTTAGACTGGACACACCAAGATTTGGAACTTGTCTGGATTGTCTGTTGCAGTGTGACTGTGCATTGGATCAAAGAGCTTATTTAGTAAGAGTTTGAGCTGAGGAACAATTGTGAACACATTCATCAGTTGTGTGGCATTTATGCTTTGCTGTGTACCATTGATAATCTGTGCATGCTGGAAATGTCACATGTCAAAATGTTAATGTTCACTGCACCAAATAGGGGCTGGTGATGATAACAGCAAACTTTCAATTGTCCCTGTGCGAGAAAAGAGAAAGCCAAAAAGGGGAGTGCAATAGTATACACTATGCATTCTTGACCCAGGAAGTACTGCCTCATTTTGACCAGTGGGCCTTATGACCAAGCTTAACCAGGGGTCAAAGAAAGGTTGTTAGAACCAATAGTATTTCAGGTCTTGAAGTTGCCCTGCGTCATGGAAATAAAAAAAAATTAAAAAAATAAATTAAATGGTCGTATTTTTCCATAATTATCAATTTAAGTTCGCCGTTTTTATATTATCTTTTAATTTTCACGTTAATGATTAAAATACTGAGAAGAGACGGGGCAACGGACACGGCGTAATATTGCGCAACACAGCGTAAATATTGCGCAACACAGCGCTGCCTCTCCTACACTCGAAGCCACAATCAAACGGGCCTCCGGATGTAGCGGTGCAGCACTGTAAATTGCCCCGCACCGCAATGGATGCACCGCTACATCCGGAGGCTCGGTTTGATTGTGCCTCCGGATGTAAGCGGGGCAGTTTAGTCTTCCATTCTTGCAATTTTTATACCCTATTTATTTCGAGATTTTTTATTTGTGTTTTCTTTGATTGTTTGATTACAAACAAAAAATATCACAATTTCTGTGTCCAATGAGAAAGTCATTTTCAGTGCTGAAAAGACATAAAACTTACAGTCGGGACAGGACTGACTAGGAACGACTTTCCTCTCTGGCACTGATCTCCATCAGACAGAGACTTTCAAAACTCAAGACACAAAGGGAAGACTTCTACAAGCAGATCATCGATGCGTTCGTTCAGAAGGAACGGTGCATAGACTTTATAATTTATTAGTAAAAGTAAGACCGTAATGACATTTTTTAAATCAAATGTGCTTTTTGTGTGCTACTTGTGAACACGCTACTCTGGAGGGCTCATGTGATGTTTGTAAATCTGACTGATGACGTCAGTGCCTCCCCAGCCATCAACCTCACCGCACGTCACTGGCACGAAGCAAATATAATGCACAGACAACGCATATTCCCTTGAATCAGCTGTGCCAAATGGAGATACAGTGGGACCTGTACTTACGAAATTAATTGGTTCCGGAAGTTGTTTCGTAACCTGAAAATTACGTCAGTAGAGACGCGTTTTCCATGTAAATGCCCTAATCCGTTCCAAGCCCTCAAAAATTCGGACATAATTTTTTTATAAATCCTAAAAATCCATCAAAACATGTAACAAATACATGTTGCAGTTAGATTACCGCCCATCGGGCCTCATTCACCAATATGTTCTTAAGAATCTTCTTAGATTCTGTCTTAAGTTCTTAGCTACGCATTCTACGCATTCTTGTTCTTAGCTACGCATAAATCCAGGATACGAAGAAAATCATGAATGCCACAATCTTCGTAAAATGTTCGTAAGTGGGAACAAATTTGTTCGTAAGAACGGTTCGTGAATGAGGCCCATTGTCCTTAGTTATGGGAATGTTCTGTGAATACACCTTTGAAAGTTCAACAAAGTGGTTGCTGTCCAAACTGCTGATCTCCAAATCAGCCACAATGCCTGTGTTCACTACTGATTAATTCCCCATAGTTCGCAATGAGATGCTCATATTGCGTTGGTTCATGTTCAGTTGGTTTATCAGCTCTGTAGCAAAAGTAGCTGAGCTACCAGGATCCAAAAATGCGTAGGTTGTCACTGTCTCGGTTCCTTTTTTTGCCTTGACACACACAGGAATGATTGAAAGACCACAATCGTCTTTACTGGCCCCTGTGACACCAAAAGTTTCAGCAGTTTGGACAAGATCACTTGATACAGATTGCTGTCCACAATTATCTCTTCTTGTTTCTTCTCTTGGATCTTTGTTGGTAATGTGCAACAGTGTGGGATGCGGTCTGGAGCATTTTTCACATTGAAGCTTCTGTTTGCAGCTGCTGCTGATATGCCCATGCTTTAAACATGCAAAACACAGACCTTTGCTCCTCTAGAAACCAATCTTGTCTTTGTATGGTTTGCTCTTGAATGTCTTGCAAGCTCTGAGGCTGTGTTTTTCTTCCCCACAGTTCCTGTGGGTCTATACTCTCAGGTTTTAGTGCAGATGTAACCGGCTGAGAAGTTGCTGCTGGAGCATTTGGTGTGACTTTGGATGCCTGTGATGTGGGTCTTGGTGACAGCTGAACGGCAGGTTGACTGGTAAGCCATGTGTGTGTTTTGTCATCTTTTTCACCTGCTTTAACTGTGCCACTTTCTTCTTCTGCAGCCTCATAATTTTGTAGCACCTCCATTTTTGCATCGGACTCAGCCAGCACAGTTTACATGGCATGCATTTCCTTTTTAGCCTTTATTGAAGCTTCAATCCTCTTTTGTTGGGCTTCAAACTCTGCTTCTCGCTCCTTTTTCTCTGTATGCCAGTCTGTTCAATTGCCAGTTCTTTTTGTAAAGCTGCAGCCTTTGCTCTTAATAACGCTCGCTCCATTTCTGCCTTCAATCTGACTGAAGATGCTGGTGAAGCTGAGCTTCCAGTTTGTGATGTAGCTTTACTTCTAGTTGTCACTTTTGTAGTTGTTGATCTACTGTCTACGGGTGTTATATGTTTGTCACATTCTTCAGCCTGCTCAGCATGCCTCAAAACCTCTTTCACTCCTCACATTTCCAAAAAAACATGTCCATAGACCCATTTATATATGTATGTATGTGTGTGTGTGTGTGTGTGTGTGTATGTATGTATGTATGTATGTATGTATGTATGTATGTATGTATGTATGTATGTATGTATGTATGTATGTATGCATGCATGTATGTATGCATGCATGCATGTATGTATGTATGTATGTATGTATGTATGTATGTATGTATGTATGTATGTATGTATGTATGTATGTATGTATATGTGCTATGTACAAAAAACTATACTATGTTGCATTTATGAAATCAAATAATTCATTCAATTGAATTCAATTCAATTCGTGGTCTATTTCTGTAATTAACCAACATATTATAAAACGCATGCTAAAGCATACAGTAAAAAAATGACAACTGAAGCAAAACAATGAGTTGCATCACTTTAATTAAGCAAAATATTTATAAGCGTGTCGTATTACCGGTGCCATTTCAGGGGGAGGCGATAAGCAGCTCATCTCTGCTGTTACCTAGCATACCTACCACCGGTGTTGCACAATCAACCGGGCGGAGCTTTTACTGTAGTGTGCATAACAAAGGCGCACAGCAGATTGTGGAAGTCCACACACTGTGCACTGTATTAAAGGAAGCACCGTTGATTTTGAGAAAATTTCAGGGTCTTAAGTGCACCTTATGGTGCGGAAAATACGGTAACTAATCTTGATCCATATATAAGGCGCATCGGATTATATGGCGCCCTGTCGGTTTTTGAGAAAATGAAAGGCTTTTAGGTGCGCCTGATAGTGCGGGAAATATGGTACTCATTATTTATTTTCCAAAGTCACAGGGAGCTACAACAGAAGGATGAAAGAGCCACATGTGGCTCTGGAGCCACGGGTTGCCGACCTCTGAGTTAGACAGTTCCACACTCCAAAACTCCACGAAGAGTGAGTTTCTTGACTAAATGTAGGTTACTAATAGTTGAAGCCATGTCCACAAAAAGCACTCCAAACGACTTCTCACTTTTCATGTTTTACTCCGAAAACATTCAAAATTAAAAGAGTTTGCAGAACCAAACCAACAAAGTATAGACATTTGGATTAAATGGTGTCAATATTTGGTCAAAATACAACACAGAGCAGTTCATTCGGTCTGGTGCAGTTTGAATTGGGCGGCGGACCAGGGCCTTGGTGGTCCGATCCTCGGTTATGGAAGTTGGCTTTCGGAACATGGAATGTCACCTCTCTGGCGGGGAAAGAGCTGGAGCTTGTGGGGGAGGTTGAGCGTTATCGACTAGATATAGTCAGCCTCACCTCCACACACAGCGTCGGCTTGTGAACCCAAGTCCTTGAGGGGGGTTCTGTCCAGCAGACGCTGTTCTACACTGGAATTGCTCAGGGACAGTCAGAGACGGAGAGCAGGGGTGGGCCTTTTGCTTGCCCTCAGATTCTCCAGTTTGACATTGGAGTTCTCTCGGTCGAGCGAAAGGGTTGCTTCCCTGTGCCTTCGGGTCGGGGAACAGGTCCTGACGATATTTTGTGCTTATGCACCAAACAATAGTTCAGAGTACCCATCCTTTTTGGAGGACCTAGGATGGACACTGGACAGTGTCCAAACTGGGGACTCCATCGTTCTGCTGGGAGACTTCAACGCTCACGTGTGTAACGATAGCATGACCTGGAAAGGTGTGATTGGTAGGAACGGTCTGCCCGATCTGAACCAGAGTGGTGTGCAGTTATTGGACTTCTGTGCTAGTCGTAGTCTGGCCATAACTAACACCGTGTTCATAATCATAATAATGTTCATGGTGTTCCCTCTTCATACAGTAGGGTTAGCCACGGAGTCCCTCAAGGTTCTGTACTTGGACCAATCCTCTTCACCTTGTACATGCTTCCCTTAGGAAACATTATTCGGCAGCATGGGATAAATTTTCATTGTTATGCTGACGACACACAGCTCTACTTATCCATGAAACCAGAAGAGACAGAGAAGTTAGTGAAGCTCCAGACCTGTCTTAAGGACATAAAGTCTTGGATGTCTTCAAATTTCCTTCTCCTCAACCCAGGAAAAACTGAAGTCATGGTGTTTGGTCCTAAACCTCTCAGGGATAGGTTAGATCACATTATCACTCTAGATGGTATCTCCTTTGAAACTAGTCTGTCTGTGAGCAATCTAGGAGTAACTTTTGATCAGAACCTCTCCTTTAACTCACACATAAAATTTGTCTGTAGAAGTGCCTTTCTTCACCTAAGGAACATTAGAAAGATCAGGAAGATATTATTGCAGCATGATGCTGAAAAGTTAGTCCGTGCTTTTGTTACTTCCAGGCTGGACTATTGTAATTCTCTACTATTAGGGTGCCCAAACAACTCTTTAAGAAGTCTTCAGCTTGTCCAGAACGCTGCAGCCAGAGTTCTGACAGGTATTGACAAAAGAGATCACATAACTCCTGTACTGGCGTCTCCTTCATTGGCTGCCCGTTAAATTCAGAATCATTTTT